>VWYI01008713.1:0-55782 GCA_013399455.1 Anthoscopus minutus | reverse complement strand
TGGCCGGGATGTGGGGTCTGGGGACTCGGGGGTTTGGCTTCGGGAGCCTGGGGGGATCTGGAGGGACGCGGCTTGCGAGGGTTGAGCCCTACAGACCCTCCTGGTTGGAAACTGAGGGTCACGGAGACCCTGCAGGGAAACTGAGGAAGGGATTGTTTATGGGGGGAGCTGGAGCCCTCAAGCTGGGTGGGACTTCCCGAGATGTCAACTCGTGTTGCCCTCAGTGCCATCTGGACTCTGGGGGCTTGGAGAAGACCACTCCCATAACCCCCTCAGTGCCAGCATCCCCTGCTCGCTTCACCCCTTCCCCTTTGGGGGGCCACCCCAAATAAGGGAGGGGGTAACCATGGGCGGGTCTCTGGGGGCAGAGTCCCACCCCGCTGGGACAGTGTGGGGGGACCTCGGAGGTCCCGGGGCATCCAAAGGATCTTGGGGAGGGAGTTTAATGCCCCTATCAGCCAAACCTCCCAGCACTGGAGCTGCGGGTGCTGATGGTGCCCAGGGAGGGAAACTGAGGCACGGAGACATCTCAAAGACCCCTCCCTGCCGCAGGATTTGACCCCGAACCCACTCTGGGGTTTCATGCCCACGACCTCGGGCTCCCCCATGGCTGGGGGGGAGAGGGTGGGGTGGGGGAGTGGGACAGGCTGAGACCGGACCCAGCTCATCCCACGGGTGGGGCCATGACTCACCTGCCTGGTGGGGCCCCACTTTGAGGTCCCCCAGGTTTGGGGATGTCCCTGAGCCTTTTGGGGCATTAAGAGTGAGCTAGGAGGAGGGACCCGGACACTGGGGTCACTTTGGGTCCCTTTTGGGGTGGAGTGAGGGGTTTGGGGCGCTGAGCCCATGAGAGGTGCTGGGGGAAGTGGGAATCATCTGGTGTCTGGGGTCAAGCTCAGGGCATTTTAATTTTCCAAGGTTGGGGGGGTCCCTGCTCCTTTTGGGGTCACCTGGGTTCCTCTTGAGATGGGAGGAGTGGGGTGAGGGGTTTGGGGGTACTGAACCATTGTGGGAGTGCCAAGACCTCATGAGGGGTGATGGAGGAAATGGGGGTGTTGGGGGTTAGGCGTCCCTCTTTTTGTCCCCTCTCAGCTATTGAAATTTTTCCCTGTTAGCTGAGGAGAAACCTGATGGCTGGTACTTCTTGGCTGCTTAATAAAGACAAAGAATTCAGCTTTGAGGCAGGAAAAAAGGAGGGCAGGGGCAGTTTGGGGGCTAGCTGGGTTTTTTCTTTGGCTGGAGAGCAGGACACTGGCTCGAAGCTGTTTCTACTGAGAGGAGAGGATTTTGCCATCACCCAGATGGAGCTGCTGTTTCTTCTTCTTCCTCTTCGTTTGTAGGGCTCCCCATGTCCTGCCAGACGTGCTGCAGCCCCAGCTGCCACCGCGGAGCTGCTGATCCATCCCATCCACCAGCCCGGGATTCCTGCTCATCCCTGCCATTCCAGCGAGGTGTTTTCCTCAAAGCCCTGCAGGAGCCCTGGGACTGAGTGCCCACAGAGGGGTTTATGAAGTCCAGCCTCTCTTCCACCTTTCCTGTCTCTGCCGAGAAGGCTGCCACGGGGTCCCTGTTTCCTTTTTGTTGTTAATGCTGTAGTTATTGTTGTTTGTTTGCCTTGCTATACATATTAGTAAAGAACTGTTATTCCTATCACCATATTTCTGCCTAAGAGCCCCTTGTTTTTCAAACCATAATAATTTGGAGGGAAGAGTGTCTACATTTTTCTTTTTGTTTCAAGGGAGGTTCTTGCCTTCCTTAGCAGACACCTGCATTCCAAACCAGGACAGGGGAGGACCCTGCCTTATGGGGGTCCCCCTGTGGCTGAGGATGAGGTGAAGCCCAGGAGGCTTGGGGATTTGTGGCCCCCCAGATTTTCCTGCTAGGGAACCTGAACCCCTATTTCCACCAGTGACGGTCCATCCAAGCGCAGACCCTTCAAGTCCTCCTCCCAAATGGGCTTCTTCACCTCAAACCCTACTTCTCATGGAGGGGATCCCCAAAGTCTTGGGCCTCAGACAGGCACTTCCTGCCTTCCAAATTTTCCTGGATCAGGGAGTCTTCAATCCCCGTTTCTGTCTTTGTGGGACTGCCCCAAACTCAGCCTCCCACAAATCCACCTCCTGACTGGGCTTCTTCCCCTCAAAACCCACCTCCCCATGGAGGGACCCTCAAAATCCAGGTGCTCAAGTGGGCACCTCCTTACACAGATGAGTCCAGGGTGATTATGGGGGGCGGTCTCTGCCCCATAGTAGGGTGTCCCTGCTCCATATTGGGGGCTGGTCCCTTGGCCGACACCTGGGTGGGGTTTTGGGGTGCAGTGACAAGCCAGGGCCTGTCAGGGTAATTAAGTCCTGTAATTAGCGTCGGGAGGAGCCACCCAAACCCTTGGTACTTTCACACACACGCCCCTGTGCTTCTTCCCAGCACCCCAAACCTCCCACTGTTCCCCACAACCCCCTGAGACTCTGCACCCCCAGACCCAGCATATTTTGAGTCCGCGTTGCCTTTTTAAGTGGGGTGAGATGTGGAGTGACCCTGGGAGCTGGGGAACCCTCAGGAAGGGGGACTGGGGGGGTGGGGTGGGTTGGGTTTTGGCCTCCTTTATGGGAGCCTGGTTGGACTTTGGGGCACGTTCCAGCCCTTTAGAGGATTTGGGATCCCAAGGGACTAGGGAGGGAAGGGTGGAAGATGGGGGAGGGATGGATATAGGGATACCCTGGGGTGCATCCCACCTGTTTCCCATCCCCAGGAATTTGGTGAGGGAGTGATGCTGCACCTGAGGGACCTACTGGGTCTAACCCCCCAATCCCAAGGGTTTTCCCTAAAAAACATGAGATCCCCCCAACTTAAGCAACCACCCTGACTCTTTTAACACTTAATTCACTCCTTTTTGGTGTGTCCTTGTTTGCCAAGGTGGGGAGATACAGGTGGACCTGGGTGTCCAGTTGTTATTCCCATGGGATATTTACATAGATTCCTGTGGGACCCCCAGGGTCAGCCCTACCCCTGCCTGGGGCCCACCTCCACCCTGTGGGCCCTCACCCTCTCATGAGGATCCTGTAAAGGCTGTCAAGTCCAAGTTGGTGCTCCTTCCTGGAGCTGCCTCCCCAGTGATCCCTAATCCTCATTCCCTGGAATCTGTTTCTCAGCACTGGGGCTGGGATGAGCTTTCCCTGTGGCTGGGCAGGATATGGGGTCCCATCTCTCGGCAGTGGGACAGCAGGAGAGGTGATACAAATGGCATCACAACAGCAATGAGAGTCAACCCACTCCTGGGGCCTGTAAATCCTGGGATCGGGGGATGCCATGAGCTCCATGCTGCCAGCTCCGCTCCCGCCATGGATCCTGGGGTGCCTGGGGCTCTCGGCAGTCCCAGGGTGCCGCCCGTCTTCTGCAACTCCTGCTTTGATCTCCCAGGGACCCACCTTGTTGTTCCAGCCGTCACCATTCCTGGTCCCAGCCCTGCAATTTTCCTGGTCGGTGCCTGCAAACAGAGCAGCCAGGAGTCTCTGGATTTGAGGTTTTCCCAGTTGAACCCAGTCCCAGTGCAGTTTTGGGGTGAAAATGGCTGTATTTGGGCTTTGGTTCTGCTGCACATTTCCCTGGTTGGGACTGCTGGGCACCTGTGCTGGTGGTCCCTGCTCCCATGGGATACACCAGAAGCTGGGATGCTGGGGTGCTGGATGGGTAATCATGGTCAGGTTTGGGTGGGTGATGGCGGCCAGTGTTGGGTGAGTGAGAGTGGCCAAGACTGAGCAGAGGATGGTGGCCAACACTGAGCGGGGGATGGCCCTCCATGTTAGAGTGGACAGGTGACACAGGTGACAGTCTGTTAGGTCGGTGGCCAGCAGTGGGTGAGGAGTGGTGGCCAACTTCAAGAGGGTGGATTGTGGCCAATGTTGGATGGTGATGTTGCCCAGCATTAGTTGGGTGATGATAGCCAGCATTGGTTGGGTGACAGTGGCCAACCTTGGGCCCTCAGCTTTGCTCCTGATGCATTCCCATCCTGGCAAGTGCTGGAGCATCGAGATGCTGCACCTTGGAGTTCAGGAGAGATTTGGGAACTGGCCCTGTGTCCAAGTTAGGTGCCTCCACCCCTTCCTTGGTGGCAGGGCGGGGCAGGGCTTTGCTGACCCAGCAGCTGCTTGGGCAAGTGCTGGGCTGGCTGCAGGCCAGCAGCTGGGCCAGTAGCTGGTGCTGGAGCCACCCTGGGAACTCCTGGCAGGAATGCTCTCCGCCCGGGCTCCAACAGGTTCTTTCAGTTTTGGGGCAGATCTGCCGGTTGCATAAGGTCAGGAGATGCAGCCGCCACATTCTTCTCTCAGTTCAAACCGCTTCTCTTCTCCAGCTGGAAAGTTGGGAACCCTGGAGGGTGGGACAGGGTGGTTCCCAGGTGGGATTGTGCATGCAGAATGCACATTGTCCAAGGGGAGCATCAGCTTCCCTGCTCCCTGCACTGCAAATCCCCTGGGGCTGAAAATCCTGGAGCTTCAGGAATCCCCAATGAGATTCAGGAGGAAACACTGGGACATGCACCCAGACCTAGATTTGCATATTTTCAGTGAAAAAAAAGCCAGGGGAGAACAGTCTCTGAAACTAGTTCCACAAACCTCTCCCAATGGACAGGATAATCCAGGGTTGGAGTTTACTGGCAGTGTGAGGTTGGGGGGAAGTTTTGGGGCTTTTTATTTGTTTTAATGGTGGGATAAACCGTGATCCTCAATGGAGGCAGCTCAACAATGCATTTAAATAGCAATTTTAAGCAATTAAGCAATTAAATTGTGTTATTTTAACAATGGGGTAGGCTGGGAGTGGCAGTGCTGAGTACCACGTGCGGTGGAGGGATGGGAGGCCCTCAAAGACCCTCAGGAAACATCCCAAAATCCCTTGAAGGTTCCTCAGAGGAAAACTATGATCTCCTGTCAAAGCTGTGGGGCAGGAACAGTCTTGACCCTGCTAGGGTATGGCCCAACACAGATATATTGGGATATTTCAGTCTCTGCAAATCCCAGTGTGTCCTGCCCAGCTCAAGCCATCACTCAGAGGGATCCAGAATGACTTCAAAACCTTTCAGAAAGTTTAAGAAGGTTTTAAAATCATCTTTATTGACATAAAAATAGTTTTAGAACCCTGCCAAACACTAATGCTCCCAATTGTGAAACACTTTAGACAACCCACATCACCCCTCCTCAGAGCAGGAGGTTGAAACTGAGTGCATCTGAGGGTGTGCCTGGTAGCCTGGGTTTTTGTTGGAATTCAGTGAACCCAGCCCCTGATGTCAGGCTCAAAATGACAGATTTAGCTAAAACAAGGGTTTCCCTCCAGGGCATGATGCATCGTAGGGTTCAAAGGGCTTTGTGATGAATGACGGCCTTCGTTCCAGGGAATTTGAGTTGGAATTTGGCTCCAACACAAACAATACTTTTGTTATTCTTTGCTTTCTGGGGAGTGTTTGCAGGCAGGTCATGGTTGTGGCAAAGTGAAGAGGGCATCCTTTCAAACCTGAAAACAATGAAGAGAATGAAACAACCCCCAAAAAAATGACATCTCCACTCCCCACTGGCTCCGACCAACTCCCTGTGCCCATAAAAAGGGGAGACCCAGCAGCTGCTCCCACAGGACTTGGCTCCTCTCACCTCCCAAGCTCCAGCCTCAGCCCTTTGCTCAGAATTTTGGGGACCCTTCACTATGTCTCGCCAGTCCTGTGCTCTTGGCAAGGGGTTCAGCTCCAGCTCTGTGTGTTTTGGGGGCAAGAACAAGGTCACGTTTAGCTCCATGCCTCGTGGAGGATGCCGGGGATCTGGTGGTGCTGGGGGCTTCAGCAGCAGGAGCCTCTATTCCTTGGGGGGCAGTAAAAGCACTTCCCTGGGAGGATTTGGGGGGGTTGGTGGTGCCTGCAGAGGCTTTGGCTTTGGGGCTGGAGCAGGATTTGGGGGTGGCTATGGGGCAGGGTGCTTTGGTGGAGGTCTTGGCAGTGGATTTGGTGGCTTTGGTGGAGGATTCGACGGCGGGATAGGGGGCCAGGGCTTCCCTCTGTGCCCCCCGGGTGGCATCAGGGAGGTGACCATCAACCAGAGCCTGCTGGCCCCCCTCAACCTGGAGATTGACCCCGAGATCCAGAAGGTTCGGACACAGGAGCGGGAGGAGATCAAGAAACTCAATGACAAATTCGCCTCCTTCATTGACAAGGTTTGGAGGGACTTCACTCTGAGATTAGCTCTGGAGGGTGGGAATGACTGGGAGACAGTCATCCAGTGGCACCCAGAGCTGGGAGTCACCCAAATCACCATTAACTGAAGGTGGTTGGGGCTATTTTTAAGGGGAAAATGGGCTATTTTAAGGGGAACATTGGGCTACTCTGAAGGAGAAGGTGAATTTTTTTTGATGTTTGGGACTATTTTTAATGGGATTTTGGGTTCTTTAGGCTACTTTTAAGGAGATGTGATTTTAGCTGACTTGGGCTATTTTAAAGGGGAAGGTGGGATTTTTTTGGGGAATATTTTTAAGAAGATGTTGGGATCTGAGGGGTTTTGGACTATTTTTAAGGAGAATATGGGATATGTAGTGATTCAGGCTCTTTTTAAGATGACTGGAGTTTTCAGATATTTTGGTCTATTTTGAAGATGTTGGGACATTTCTGGCTATTTTGAACAAAAAGATGCCAAACCCAAGAAGTTAATTGTGTTTCTCCTACTTAGAGGCTCCAAAACTGGGGAGGGAATGCGACCCCCTTTTGCCTGCTCACCCCATCCTGTGGTACTACCTGTACTGTAGAACTGGGGACTTATCACACATAAAACGGGAATAAAATATGGAAAACACATGGGGAGAAAAAAAATCAATAAAAAGATGGGGTTTTGAAGGAAGAATCTGACTTTTTCCCCACCTGTTTAGGTCCGATTCCTGGAGCAGCAGAACCGAGTTCTGGAGACCAAGTGGAAGCTGCTGCAGGAACAGGGCGGTACAGGAACGGGGAGCAGGAGCCTGGACCCTTTCTTTGAGACTTATATCAGTGGGCTGAGGAAGCAGTTGGATTGTCTCTCCAGTGAGAAGCACCAGCTGGAGACAGAGCTGAAGAGCTTCCAGGACATGGTGGAGGACTTCAAGACAAAGTAGGTTGTTTGAGGTGTCTTGTGGTGAATAAACAGAGAGAAAAATCTCACTTCAAACAGCCAAAAAAAGGAAATATTGATGATAAATCTCAATATTGATTTTTTCCATGATTGTTAGAAAATGTAAAATGTTTTGGGGAAAGTGAGTTTGGACAAAAAGTGATACTTTTCCAAGGTATTTCTCAACTTTTCTCAGATTTTGTCAATGTATTGCTTGAATCGTGCTTCTTCCTAAAGGAGGATACTCCACTCTTTGTCTTCGTCAAGCAGGAATTCCTTAAGAATCAGTGACGTTATGATTTAATTAATTAATCCGTTGTTAAACCCAACTCTAATTTCCTTATGGGTTTCTTCATGATTCCTTCACATAACATCATTCATGATTTGAGAATTTCTGTGGAAGGTTTACATGAAGTAAAAAAAGAAAGGAAAAAGAAAGATTATTTTCCTACTGTTATTTATTATAATATATAATTAATTTTAGTCTATAAATAATACCATAATATGTGTCCAGTTGGAAAAAGGAGAACAAAGACTGAAGAAATGAATTCACTTGAGGAATTACAAAAAGACCGTGGACAAGGAAGTCTGGCAATCACTGGAATCCACAAAACCTGAAATCAACCAGAGGCTGTTGGGTGAAAACTGAGTTTGTATTTGGAAATGAGCATCTGGAAAATCTGGGTCCATTTGGGGTTCTGGGGTGTCCTGTGCAAGGCCAGGAGCTGAACTCGATGATCGCTCCCCAGTCAGGAGGTTCCATGATACCTGTGAGGAGCTGAAGGTTCTTGGATTTTGTAGAAGGAATTTGGAGTGGCTGCAAGCACCAGGATTCACTTAGATCCAGAATTTCTCTTTCCAGGCTTTCCTTACCCAGGCTCTGTAGATGCAGGAGCCAGGGTTTGTCCTGAAAGGCGAAGTGCAATTCCCTGTCCATAAATCTCCCTTGTGGCAGGTCTATTTTTGCCGAGTTTATGAGTCTGAGGCCAACAATGTTCATTAGTCTGAGCCAGAGCCAAAACAAGCAGCCAGATTCCATCTCCTTCCTTCCTATCCACAGGTACGAGGAGGAGATAAACAAAAGGACGGCAGCTGAGAATGAATTTGTGCTCCTGAAGAAGGTCAAGTCCTTGTTTTTTACCTAAAGGCAATCCAGAAGAGCTGGAGAGGGACTTCGGACAATGGCCTGGAGTGACAGGACAGGGGGGAATGGTTTCCTTCTGCCAGAGGGCAAGAATAGATGGGATATTGGGAAGGAATTCCTCCCTGTGAGGGTGGGAAGGCCCTGGAATGGATTTCCAAGAGAAGCTGTGGCTGCCCACCCATGGAAGTGTTCAAGGCCAGTTTGGCCGAGGCTTGGAGCAGCCTGGGAGAGTAGAAGATGTCCTTGCCCATGGAAAGGGATGGAATTGCATTTAAGGCCCTTTTCAACCCAGACTGTTCCATAACTCCATGCAATTTCAGATTAACTGGTGTGTGCCAGGCAGGTTTTCTCATCCCATCTCTGCTGCAGGATGTGGATGGAGTCTACATGACCAAGGTGGAGCTCCAGGGAAAACTGGATTCTCTGTCAGATGAGATAAGCTTCCTCAAGTGTCTTTATGAGGCAGTGAGTACTCCTGGGACACTGGGATAGGGGAGGGTTGTGGCACCATAAGGGAGCTCTGGAAGGGTTAAATCTGGGCTGGGTATTACCTGCAGGAGCTCTGCCAGATGCAGAAGACTGTGTCAGACACCTCAGTGGTGCTGTCCATGGACAATAACCGGAACCTGGACCTGGACAGCATCATTGCTGAGGTGAAGGCGCAGTACGAGGAGATTGCCAACCGCAGCCGGCTGGAGGCTGAGTCCTGGTACCGGTGCAAGGTGAGGATAGCACACACTGCTGGGGTTCTGCAGTGTCCGAGGGGGTGGGAGAGCTACTGGCAGCAGCTCAGGCCATGGCAAGACCTGGAATGTGGCTGGTGCTGGTTCATCCAGAGTGGTCCTGGCACAGACTTGCTCTCCTTGGCTTTCCTGTGGTGATGTGGGAGCAGCTGTGAGGTCGCAGTGGACTCAATGCGCTCTTCCTTCTTCAACCCACCAGTACGAGGAGCTGCAGGTAACTGCAGGCAAGCATGGGGACAGCCTCAAGGACACCAAGACCGAGATCTCAGAGCTCAACCGCATGATCCAGAGGATCCGGGCCGAGATTGAGAGTGTGAAGAAGCAGGTGGGTGTTAGGTTTTTTGAGTAATGGGAAGGACTTCTTGGTTATGTCCTTAAGAACCAACCTGAAGGGAAATAAGTGTGGTGGGAATTGTTGTGCATGGGAAGGACCTGGGAATAGCTGAGCCTGAGTGGCTCTGGCACATGCTGCCCAGAGAAATTATGGATGCTCCATCCATGGAAGTGTCCAAGGCCAGGTAGGACGTGACTTAAAGCAACCTGGGATAGTGGAAGGTGTCCCTGCTCATGCTCCAGTTAATCTCTAAGGTCCTGTCCAGCCCAAACTATGACGAGTTTCTCTAATCTGGGGTCATGGTTTCACCTCTCACCGGCTGCCCCCATCCCATTCATCCTGCCCATGTCTTGCCCTCCAGTGCGAGACTGTTCAGACGTCAATTGCGGATGCGGAGCAGCGCGGAGAGGTCGCTCTCAAGGATGCCAGGGACAAACTGACGGAGCTGGAGACAGCCCTGCAAAAAGCCAAGGCTGACATGGCCCGGCAGCTCCGGGAATATCAGGAGCTCATGAATGTCAAACTAGCCCTGGATGTGGAGATTGCGACCTACAGGAAGCTGCTGGAGGGCGAGGAGTGCAGGTGGGTGGGGTACAGCAAGAATTCCCATGTATCCTGATGGAAAAATGTGTACCATCATCTTCATAAAACATTAATGGTGTTGTCATGAGCCATGGACCTTGGTCGTGTGGCTATGCCAGTGGGCCAATCATGACTTCATGGAGCTGGACTACTCCAGATGCTCTGGCTGGACCTGACACTTCATCTGTTTTCCTTACAGGATGTCTGGAGAGTGCCAGAGCTCTGTCAGCATCTGTAAGTACTGTTCCCATGGGAGTGTGGTGGGCTGGGATCGGTGCTCCCAAACTTCTTAGTGGCATTAAAGGTAACCTGGTGCCTTTTGTTCCTCTCCACAGCTGTAGTGGGCGGCAGCAGCTCTGTGGGAGGTGGATACGGCAGCGGATTGTGCCTTGGAGGAGGAGGAATTGGCTTTGGAAGCGGGAAAGGCAGCTGCAACACGGGTGGTGCTGGTTTATGCTTCAGCCTGGGAGGGAGCGGATTTGGTGCCGGGGGTGGATTTGGCTCCCTGGGTGGGGGATCGAACTCGGTGGTGGTGGGGGGATCTGGCACCATCCTGAAGAACAGTGGCCCCACTGGCCGGAGGGCATAGGAAAGGGATCAACCCCCCCGACCCTGGCACCCAGAGGAGAAAGGGAGCGAATTGCACGATGACCCCCCAATGACCACTGAGTGATGGGCACTGGTGGCACCTTAAACCACAATCAAACTGAGGGTAGGAGACAAACCTGGCCAAATCCACCTGCTAAGGACTGAGATTCCCAACAGCACCTGAGAACAGCTCAATCCCTTGTGCTCCCCTCCAGCTGCTGGACATCAAGGTGCCCAGGTCTCCTTCGGGAATGGGGCCTGCCCATTCACAGGAATGCACAAACCTAGTTGGGATGAGCCTGTGGAGCAGCACCCTCCAAGCAAGAGACGCCCGACCACAGGCAGGAGCAGGGATGGATCCAAGCACAGCTCTGAGTGTGGAGGGAAGCCTCGGTTTCTTTCAAGCCCTTGTGCTGGATCCAGCCGTGGTGCAACTTTAATCAGTGCCACTCATCAGCCGCACCTCGAGCTCTAAAACAGGAATTTCCTCCTGATGCCTTGGCCCAGCTAAAGATGTTTCTCACCCAAGTGACTTTTAGTTTGCTTTTTCCCCCAAGTTTCACTCAGGTTGTTGTAAAATGTTTATTTTTACTCGGGGTTCACCTTTTCCTTGGGACCATGGGAACAATCGTGTGTGTTTGCTTAAGTCTTTCTCCTTGGCATGTGCCATCTCCCAATAAACAAAAGAGGCAGAAACCTGGTGTGGTTTTCTCCCCGACCAAAGAGTTTCATGTTGTAACAAGTCTTGTCTTCTGATGAGATCTGAAAACATTTCCTGACTTTCTCCTGCCCTTTGAAGTCTGAATTTAAAGGAGCTCAGGTGAAGATGCAACCAGGTCTTCTCTCACCCCTCTCTGTCTCCAAAAAAGTGGGGAGTTTGTGAGTTTTGCAGGAATGAGGAGGGTCTCACCAGAGAGGTTGAAAGGACATTGGGTCCAGAGTGACAGTGTTGGGGGTGTCTTTCGTGACAGCCCTAGGAATGAGCCCACTCCTGGCAGAGAGAAGGAGACAGCCCCTGGATCCTCCTCTCTGTCCTGCAGAATCTCTGCATGTGGCAGAGATTGTTGTCCTACCATTGACCCCACCAGATCTGAGCAGATCTTCAGACTTTGTGGATTTTAGAAGACTCTTCTCTTCCTCCTTCTCCTCCTAACCTCTTTCCATGCTGGAGTTAGCAAATTTGGGATGCTCTGCAGCTATTCCACCTCTCCCTGGCTACTGTGCCTGATCACACAACTGCCCACTCCATCTTCCGAGGTGGCCTCAGGACTGTGGTGCCACAGTTGGAGCTCCCAGGGCACTCTTTGCATAACTCCAAGTGCTTTAGGAGCATCCTGCCATGGTTGGTGTGGGAGAAGAGTGGTCATCACCCCTCCAAATAATTTGGAGCTAATTCCTTTGTATCCATGACTTTGGAGCCAGCCCTGCAGCTTTTCCTACTGGCTGCACCCACTAGGCATCCATGGATTGTTCTTAAGTCAAAACTCCAAAAGATAACTGAGATGATGAGAAGAGCAAGACCTTCCCTCCCTGCTCCAAACCCCACCTCTCCACAAAAGCAGAGTATTTGGATAAATTTTTATCCCCAAACTCCTGCTGTGGTTTGACCTCTTGCTCAGGAGACCTTGAATCACATCCCGGGCCAACCACAGACTGTGCATGGGGTGACTCATCCCATTTCTCCCATGTTCCATTCTGGCTGAAGACATCCAGTACCAGCAGGGACAGGCAGAATGTCACAATGGAATGTCACAATGCTGCCAGCACGGGCTTGTCACTGCTTGGGTGGGGACATGGTTTGAGCGATGGTTAAACATTCAGGGAGTTGTAAAAGTGACCTGAAGTGGTGTTGAATGAAAAGGCATTGACTTCCCTTGGAGTCACCCCAATCCCTTGGAGTCACCCTAATCCAAACTCGCTTCCAGTGGTGACTTCTGCCTGAGGAGAGACAAAGGGCTTCTCAAAGAGCACAAAGGACATTGCTAAAACAAACATACATACAAATCCCTCCCCTTTTGTTCCTGTATCAGCAGTTAGGGAAGAATTCTCCCAGGCTGGACACAGAGGTGATATAACTCCTGCCTCTTGTTGGAGGAGAGAAAATGATTTCCATGGTCTGAACATAGGATTGGATTCATCAGGGTTTATCCCTGCCCATGGCAGGGGATGGACCAAGATGAACTTTTAGGTCCTTTCAAGCCCAAACCTTTCCATAATTCTGTGATTTCATGGTTTCCTCTGAGTTATTCAAGACCTGTTTATTTTCACAGTATCATGGAACAGTTTTTATGGGAAGTGACCTCTGAAGGTAGTTTTCCTTCACTGGGGCCACCAGGTGAGCTGTAGAAGGACTTGGAAAGGGCCTGAAATGATGGGATAAGGGGTGATGGCTTCCAGCTGGAATAGGGCAGGATTAGATGGCATATCATGAAGGAATTTCTCCCTGTGAGGGTGAGGAGGCCCTGGAAATTATTTCCCAGAGGAGCTGTGGTTGCTGCATCCCTGGAAGTGCCCAAGTTCAGGCTGGATGGGGCTCGGAGCAATGTGGTCTAGTGGAAGGCGTCCCTGCCCATGGCAGGGGTGGGAAGATCTTTCCACTCCTTTCCCACCCAAGCCATTCAACCTTTGCCCATCATGTTTGAACCGGGAGGTGATGTCAATACCCAAATCCCAGTTCGATTTCCTAAGTTTGGCTGGAGCCATGGCTGTGACTCAACGTGCTGCGTTATCTCTCACAGGCGCTTGGGGCTCTGCTGTTTGCTGACTCGGGAACTCTCCTCCCCTGGGAACGTGAGAACTTTCAGATCGTGTCATCCCGCCCACAGAAGGAGAAAATAATCCCAACAAAAATCCCCCAGGAAAATGTAACCAGAGTTTTGATAATGCTGAGGGAGATGGGTCTTGCCTGGGCTATTGGAGGATAGTGCCTCAGCCCCCATTTTTTTTGTCTGTATATTGATTTCTTGTCTATTTTTTGATTTATTGCCTATAAAACTCTCTGTACAACCCCCAACCCTCCCATGTTTTTGCCCTTACAGTGAGGTTCTGATATTATATATATATCTATTGTTTCAAAAGTAGTACTTGATCTTGAAGGTCTTTTCCAGTTTTAACAATTCTATGATTCCATAACTTTTCTTAGCCTTATCTACACCCTACCAATCCTCTTCCTTGAGTCCTCCCAGACCCACACAGGTCCCGGAGGTGGGATAAACACAGGGAATGTCATGTTTTCCAGTGGAAATGCCAGTTTAACTGCACGTCCGAGTCCTAAGGCACTTCTGGAAATGGGTGTCTGGGCGATATTTTTAGAGGTATTTAAACATCTGATGATACCCGAAGTTGCTGGTGTGGATTTTCCAGAAGCTCTTAATTATGTATCCTGTGAGAATTCCAAGACCTGCACCAGATGGCTGCCAGCACAGTAGATGCCTCCAGAGATGTGGATTTGGACTTCAATATGTCCTGAACAGCTTTAAAATGTTGAAAAGTAATAAATGTTGTTTTCTCTACAAAAGAAGAAAATGAGACTAATTGTTGTTTGATAAGCAAGGAAAATGGTTACATCTGTGACAGATTATTGGATAAACTGGCTTACAGAGTCAGCCTGAATCATTCCATGACTCTGTGAAGGGTGGTGCATGGCCAATCCCTGGAAATGTCCAAGGCCAGGTTGGACAGGGGCTCGGAGCCACCTGGGATAGTAGAAGGTGTCCCTGCCCATGGCAGCCGATGGATTGGCTTTAAGGTCCTTTCCAATCCACTGGAACTCTGTGATGGATCATAGTCTGAATCCATCCTCAGTTGGGATTGGAACAGGAGGATTCTCACAAACCCCTGCCTTTCTAAAATCTACCTCTGCCAAAAATATATTTGCATATAAACACCAAAATAAGTGAAACATCTGAAAAGAATGGTGATTCTTCCAAGCCCTGTGCTCTCCTCATTTCCACATCTCTATAAATGAGTCAAGCTCTATTAATTGCATTTAAATTGTTCCAGGGCATGTGATGTGGGCAGCAAGGTTTGGGATCCCTCCTCTGACTGCGTTCCTGGGGATGTCCCTCCATCTTCTTGCACGTCCCACCATGGCAACCAGTACCTGGTGTCTCCTCATGGTCCTGAAGATTTCAGAAAATCCTACACAGGTTTCCCAGCTAGGGTATTTCCTCACCAGTGCTGAGATTATCTTGGCATGAAGACAATGGGACATGCTCTAGTCCAACAGTAAATGAATTTCCAGTGCCAGCACTGGCATCTCATCACTGGTGAGGTTTTATTTATCAAAAAGGCACAAAGCCTCATCAAAATGCAATTTGCTGAGCCCTGGCTGTATATTGAGAAACTCAATTCTCCAAGCCAAAGGCAATTTTCCAAGTAAAAAGAAGGCTGAGGGTGTAACTTAGGTGTGTTTTGGGAATTGTGAAAGCCAGGCTACAACTTGGCATGAGTCGCAGTGCCTGCCTGCAATGGGGCTTTGGAGTGAGAGATTTAAAGATAAACAAAATCAGGGAAACAACCTCAGTGGATGAAAGGTGGAAAAAAAATGCCCAGTGTATCCTAGGGAGGCTCTTGCTGCTCCACAGTGTGTAAGCATATAATATAATGCTGGGAGCCCTGTTGCATCTTTTTTGCCTTTTCTTCTGCATTAGAGGGTGTGTTTCTGGGTAGGGTCAATGTTTGGCAAATTGGAGATGGAAATCTTTAACCACGCCACACTGATGAAGACAGGACCTGTCTCCTCCTTCACGCCCATGCAGACCCAGCCCACCTCCAAAAATGTATAAAAGGGAGCATCTGCTGCCCTCCAGCCAGAGGGACTGACTTCCCTTCTTCTACCCACCTCCTCACCCACAAACCTGTCAAGTTCTGCAGCTTCTCCATTCTTGGCTCTTTTGAGGATAACCAGCCATGTCTCGTCAGTCTGTCTGCAGGAGCTTTGGAGGGGGGAGCAGAAGAGGCTTTACCTCCTGCTCTGCAATCGGTGGTGGCTTTGGAGGTGGCAGCCGGAGCAGGAGCAGCTACAGCTCATACTCAGTGTCCAAGGGATTTGGAGGTGGAGGACGGTGCGGGGGCTTCGGCAGCCGGAGCCTCCACAACATGGGGGGCAGCACCAGGATGTCCATGGGTGGGTGCTACGGTGGCGGGTACGGTGGCTGGATGGGCGGCTTTGGTGGGAGCTATGGGGGTCTTGGCAGCTTCGGGGGCGGAATGGGTGGAGGAGGAGGAGGAGGAATGTGTGGCTTTGGAGGAATGGGTGGTGGAGGAGGAATGGGTGGCTTCAGTGGAGGAATGGGTGGCTTTGGTAGCGGGATGGGTGGTGGAGGAATGGGTGGCTTTGGTGGCCCAGGCTTTGGCATGGGTGGCCCTGGGAGAGGTGGCCCTGGGATCCAGCCAGTGCAGATCGACACGACTCTCCTGCGTCCAGTCCATGTTGAGATTGACCCCCAGATCCAGCAAGTCAAAAACGAGGAGAAGGAGCAGATCAAGACCCTGAACAACCAGTTTGCCTCCTTCATTGACAAGGTGAGAGGGTGGGATTGTGCCTGATTAAGACCAAAATTAGAAGGAACTTCCCAGTTGGGCAGAAATGTCCTAGAGATAAATCCCAGCAGGCAGAAAAGCTTGAGCATTTCATTATGGGAAGAGATGGGAATCTTTCTTCCACACAAGATCAAAGCAATGTCTCCAGGGCTTTCATCTGCCTTGTTGCACCAAGCTCTACTCTGAGGTTACTCTCACAAGCAGGTTCAACACCTCCAGCCTTTGCAAGTTTCGGGCACAGATTCTCCCTCCTCCACCACTCTGGGCCCAAACAAACTTGCATTTAAATATTAATTTATATATTTTTCTCTTTGTTTTCAAATCTCCAGGCTTTTAACTCTAGGCTGGAGATCAGATTTCCACACTGCCTGTGGTGGAGAAACTTGACTTGGAGTAAGGGCAATGTGTAAAAGCTCCTTTAAGTAGAAAATATTAGAAATTTTCTTCTTTTCCTGATTTTGCAGCTTAGGCACCAAAAGAAATTTTAAAAACCAGAATTAATTGGTTCTCTCTCATCACCATGCAAATCTTTGTGAGTGATGCAAGAGATGTTTTGGTGGGAGCTTTTCCCATGTGATGGTGGGTCCTCTGTCTTGGCTGTAGGTCCGATTCCTGGAGCAGCAGAACAAGGTGCTCTCTACCAAGTGGGAGCTGCTCCAGCAGCAAGGGCCATCGGGGCCGAGGAAGAACCTGGATGTGATCTTTGAGAATTACATCCAGAACCTGCGCAGGCAGCTGGAATCAATCCTGGCACAACGGGGCCAGCTGGAGTCAGAGCTGCAGAACATGCAGCAGTATGTTGAGGATTACAAAACCAAGTGAGTGTGAAGCCAGGAGCAGTTCAAGCAGCTTTTCGGTCATTTTAATTTTCCCCAACTGCTTTTTATAATTTTCCCCAACCACTTTTTATGGTGATAGTGGAGATAGTTTTTCAGCCTTAATATTTTGAGTTTTTTCCCCTTTTAGGTTTTTTCTCACGGCCTGAGGCACGAAAGTCCAGGAACTCAATTTTCATTTTTCATCTCTATAGGTATGAGGAAGAGATCAACCGACGCACGACAGCTGAGAATGAGTTTGTGGTGCTGAAGAAGGTGAGTCACAGGCACCAAAAAATAATCCCTCAATATTTGGCTTTACCTGTGCTTGAATGGGAATTGTGGAGTTTTTAAGATCTTCCATTGGATATCTGGAATCCCTTATATTCAGTTTGTATAACTGAATGACACCATAACATTATTTAATTATTTTTATATATGGTTATGGAATTAAATATAAACATAATGATGTCCCAGTGAATAACATCAAACCCTCAGCACAGATGGCAATTTCCTCAAGCCTGAAGGATTCCCAAGAGGAAACAAAACTATTTTCTGTGGGATCTTTCCTTTAGGATGTGGACAGTGCCTACATGACCAAAGTCGAGCTGGAAGCCAAGGTGGGAGCTTTGACAGATGAAATCAACTTCCTGAGGTGCATCTATGAGGAGGTAGGAGCTCTTTCTTTTCCAGGGGGGCTGAAATTTTCATCAGGTGTGTGGTGGACAAGGACACTGAGGTTGGACAAGGGTGGATTTAGGCTTGAGATGGTGCCTCTGACTCATGTCTTGGTTGCAGGAACTGTCTCAGATGCAGACAATCAGCCGGGACCTGTCCGTAGTGGTGTCCATGGACAACAACCGGCACCTGGACCTGGACAGCATCATTGAGGAGGTCCGGCGCCAGTACGAGCAGATTGCCCAGAGCAGCCGGGCTGAGGCTGAGGCCTGGTACCAGAGCCAGGTGAGTCAGGGAGCAGTTGAAACTCCTGGGTGTGTCCGGGTGATTTATAATAATTTATGGCTGGATGACACCTTTCCAAGCTAACGGGGCTGGAGCTCATGGTGCAAGGAAAGTCCAGAGGGATTTAGCTGCTTTTGAGGGATCTGACTCACTGTTCGCAATGAATCCCCGCATGAAACTCACTGAGCTGTGTGGCTCAAACTGATGCCTGGAGAGGCTACCTAGAACACAGGCTAGACAGTATTAAAGAAATAAAGTAGGTTTTATTTTATTTTATTTTATTGAAAATTAAAAAGGCCTTCAGAGGATACACCTTGGGCAGTACAAGAGCCTGGCTGAGGCTCCACCCAAGATGGATGGAGTTTTCATACTTTGATAAGTTTTTGTCCATTTACATATTGCTGTAATTGTCCAATTACAGCTTCAGATTATGAAGTCACATCCTCCCAGTTTGCTCTCCTCTATTTACTGTTTATACTTTTTGGGCCTGAAGCTGCAATGGTGTCCTTGCTTCTGGGGGTGGAAAAGGATTGTGTCTGACTGAGCTGTGAGGAGAACTTGCTAACACTTGATATGAATTTCAGAGTTATATACTCATGAAGTACAGAGTCTGAAATATAAGAATGCTAAAACTTAAGACATCAAAACCTTTCAATAAAAATGTCTCAAAATGCACCTTAATGAGAAAATTCCAGCCCAAGAGATGCTTTTTAGTGTCACCAAGATTCATTTCAAAGCTCAAACCCCATGACTGTGTCCTAGAGCCACCTTGAACATTGAGCTGGGCATCCATCAGCAGCTCAGTGGATCCTCATAGAATGACCCGAGCCTTGATACTGGGGACAAATCTAGAGGCACCAGGAATGTGTTACTGATGGGCTGTTCTGTCTTGGTGCCATCAGTACGAGCAGCTCCAGAGCACGGCCGGCCGGCATGGGGACAACCTCCGCAACACCAAGATGGAGATCCAGGAGCTGACCAGGAACATCCAGAGGCTGCGGGCTGAAATTGAGAATGTGAAGAAGCAGGTATGGGTTGGTTGGTGTCTTGGGGATGAGATCAAGGACATGAAGAAAGGAAGGGTCTGGTTGGTGTCTCAGGGGAAGATGGCAGACGGTTGGATCACAAATGACCATGAGTGGGACAGAAGCCTTCCATCATCCCAAGTCCACTTCATGCAGATGTTTATTTGCCTCCTGATTTCTCCTCTTGGGGGTCGGAGGAACGATCATTAGGGACAAAATGAGGTCTGAGAAAGCTCCCATTGTGCTCCCCAGAACCAGCAGCTGCAGTCAGCCATTGCTGAGGCTGAGGAGAGGGGAGAGATGGCACTCAAAGACGCCAGGTTGAAGCTGGAGGAGCTGGAGAGTGCCCTGCAGAAGGACAAGGAGGAGCTGGCTCGCCTGCTGAAGGAGTATCAGGAGCTGCTGAACATCAAGATTGCACTGGATGTTGAGATTGCCATGTACAGGAAGCTGCTGGAGGGGGAGGAGAACAGGTAAACAACTGAACTCTCATTGGGTGTTGTGATCTACACTGGACACTTGGAATATTGACTGTAATCCCAAACCAATTCTTTGGGCTAACAGGTAGATGTTGTGATTGATGCTGTGTGGGATATTCTTGGGATCAGGACCCATAACTATCCCCCTAGAGGTGGCAGAGCTGCTGCCCCATCCCTGTTACTGCTGAGTTTTTAATGAGTTTCAAATCTGGAGAAGTCTCATTGTAAAGAGAAATTGCCAACCCCTTCCCTCCTCCAGTCTTTTAGTGATTCCAGGCTTGGGAGTGTGAATCAGGAAAATGATTTGATAGTGGAAACACAGTTTAAAGTTTTTACAAGCACTTTTTTATTGGGTAATTAAAATGTCCAATTTCCTTCACAGGCTGTGCAACGACAGTATGTCCAACATCAATGTCTGTAAGTATATGCCCTGGGGTCCTTGAGAAAAAGCATCAGACTGTTTTTTTCAGAGACAGAGCCTGAGACTGGGTAATGGGAACAAAACCTGTGCTTCTCTTCCAGCCGTGGTGGGCAGGACGACTGTCTCTGGAGGCAGAGGAGGCATGGGAGGAGGATTCGGAGGCAGCGGCATGGGAGGAGGATTTGGAGGCGGCAGCTGTGGAATGGGAGGAGGATTTGGAGGCAGCGGCGGCATGGGAGGAGGAATGGGAGGAGGCGGCATCTGCGGAGGAGGCAGCAGCTTTGGAGGAGGCAGCATGGGGGGCAGCTGTGGGATGGGGGGAGGAATGTATGCCGGGGGCTTCTCCTCCGGAAGTGGAAGGATGTGCGGCTCTGGCGGGGCGGCTTCCTCCGTGCGGAGATGCGTCACCACCACCTCCGTCAAATCTTCGGGAGTGAGATTCTGAGCCCTGAAGGTTGACAAGGAAAGAAGCACCTTCTCTCTCCTCCTGACAGCAGCCCAGCCTCCTGAAGCCCAGCTCTTTTGTCCTGCAATGGGATGAACTGTGTCCTTCCCCCCCCAGCTCATCCCAGCTCCTGGTCCCACCTGGGGGTTTGGTGGCGATGCCGTGGGTGTCCTGGCACCGGGAGCTGCCTGGCAGGAGAGGCTGCTCTGCCTTCTTTGCTGTGTTGTACATTTCTTGTGGCAAATGTGTATAAAACTCCTCTTTCTTCCTCTCTCCTCCTCTTCTGTGTCCCTGGGGTGCTTCTGTGTGTCCATCCTGCCATTCCCTTTGCAGGCCTTTGGGGTCAGGGTGGGTGTGGGGCAAGCAGGACTCGTCCCTTGAGGAGGGGGCATGTCAGCTGGTGACCAGAGGGATGAGCTGGCCCACGGTGGAGCTACCAGGCAGCGTTGCTCACTTGGGAGCTCC
Source organism: Anthoscopus minutus (assembly GCA_013399455.1). Taxonomy (NCBI): domain Eukaryota; kingdom Metazoa; phylum Chordata; class Aves; order Passeriformes; family Paridae; genus Anthoscopus; species Anthoscopus minutus. The sequence continues at coordinate 35,122 of VWYI01008713.1, read as the reverse complement.
AGGTGTGCTGGCACCAGGAGCTTCCCTGGAGCTCCAGCTTCCATTCCACTTGTCCCAGCTGTTGGTGACACCTGGGACACCTCACACACACCTGGACTATACCTAAGAAGAACAAAATAGTCTTTCAGAGCCCAGGTCCCATGACTCAGCACAAGATGTACTGTCCCCACCTCCCCCCTCCTCTGTGGGCTGCCCTCTTTCCTTGGGATGTTGCCATTCCCAATAAATTGCATAGAATATTCATGATGTTATTGTGTTGCTGCCTTGGGAGCTGCTCTGGGCAGGGTGGGAGAGGGGGCTTTTCTCCTGCCTGTCCCTGTGTTTTGAGGGAACAGATCAAAGGTGGGGATGGATCAGGGCAGGTGCCCCAGCTGAGATGGTGCTCTCGACTCTCACCTGGAGGCACAAGCCTGTATCCGGAATGGTGGGAGTCTGGATCCTCCAGATGAACAATGAGAAATAAGCGCCCGGGTCGGAGATCTGGAATAATTGAGTAATGGAATGGTTTGGGTTGGAGGGAACCTTAAAGATCATGCCATTCCAACCTGCTGCCATGAACAAGGACACCTTCCACTAGAAGGGAGATGTTGCACCCCTTGGACCAACCAATGTAATTAAGTTGCTGCCTCTGAGGTTCTTTTGGGATTCTCTCCAGGTTCAAGAGACTTTGACCTGTCTTAGGCAAAGGAGGTGGCACCAGTGTTTCCATGTGCAGTGATGCGAGGGCAGGTGAATACGTGTCGGGTTATTCCCAACATGCAGGGTGGCCTAACCAGGACAACCCCCCGAGTTCTTCATGTTTTTTGTTTTATGAATGAAGCAGAGGAACTTCTTTTCGGTCTTCAGGGATTGTTTATTAAATCTTATCATAAATTCTGAGCCATGGATGGTGCAGGCTCTGCTGTCTTACAAACACGAGGTGATTCTGCTCTCGAGGAGATAAAATGTCCCCTTATATACAAAACAATCCAATTATTTAACACTATGTATTCTAAATGTATACTGTTATTACTTTTCTACCAATAACTAGTTATCAATCTATTCACATAACGTGGCACTGTGGCAAACTCTACCCAATAAGATTGTGCTTTTAACAATACAGAAAATGGAGTGAGTGAAGGAGAAGAGAAACTGAGGCAACACCCACAGACCTCCATATTGAACCTTCACTTACATCCATAGTATATAAAACCTAAAAATTACATTTCCACTAAGCAATAACTACTAACTAAACAATTATCTAATTTACCCTTGAGTTGTTTCCAACTCCTCAGAAAGCTTTGGAAGCTTTCTCAATGGACAGAGGTTGAAAGGAGTGCTTTCTTGAGGGTCAGGAGTCCTCAGGACAGGCAGAGAAATATTCCCTCCATCCTGGGTTCCCACAAATACTGATCAGGATGTTGGCCAAGCACCTGCCGCTGGCTGCAGTCAGCCACAACAGAATGAGCAATGATTCCAGCCGTGGGAACGCGATGGGCTGGGAAGGTGTGATTCATTCCCATCCACGAGCTCAGGTACCATCCTCTCCCTGAGAAGCCAGTTAATTCCCCAGTGGCTCATCCTTGTTCCAAGAGCAGAATGGAGAGATTTGGAGGAGCTCAGGAGGGCATTTGGGAGTCTGGAGTGTTTGAGCTGAGCTGTGCTGTGATTCCTCCACCACCCGGTGAGATCAGAGAGGCAGAAAACACTGTCAGTGGTGGTTCAGGAGTCCCACAACAACTTCTGGGAGTTACTGATGTTCTCAGAGTGGGTCAGGAAGCAGCAGACTGAAGAAGAGGTCCCGGAAAGGCAGCAGGGAAAGACTACAGGCTTCTCCCACTGGAATTCCAGGAGTGTTGGGGAACATGGCTGGGTTTGGCCCAACAAGAAGATGCTGAGAAGGCTCTGAGAAGCTGGTGTTGTGCCAGGAGAACTTTGAGGTTTGTCTTGGGGCAAGAGTCACCTGTTTTGGTGCTTAATTTTAAGTCTGTTTCTTCTCAGCTTTAAAATCCAGAACAGAGCCTTGTAGTGCCAAGTGAGGAGTTGTTGCAACACCTCCTCTGTGCAGGATTCATGACAGGAGCTCTTGTGTGGGTCAGATGTGAAGCTGGAGCACGGCTTGGTCTCCATCCACGTTTTCTGCCGAGTTCACATTTTCCCTGGGGTTGATCTTACCATGTTCAACTCCTTGTGCAAGAGATCTGAAGGATCAGGTTGGTGTTGAGTCTCACCTGAAAGATGCCGAAGTGACTCCAGGTTTGGAATAATCTGCACATCTTGTCTGAAAACGTCAGAGTGACTCAATATGGGTGTCTTATCTGCAGGAGCTGAGTGTGGTCAGCACCCAGGCATCTGGCTGACTTTGCAGATCTTCCTCCTCGTTGTGGAACCTCCTTGTGGGATGTTCCAGTGAAGTCCTGGTACCTTCATACCATGGGTTTGGCAGTTGGGAAGGAGGCCAGGAAAAGGGACAATCTGTTTTCTCCACCTAAATGAGCCTCTCTGCGGCTCCCCCAGGCTGCTTGTCAGGAGCGAGTGTGCTGGGATGCAGGATGGTCTGGAGAGCTTAACTCTCCATCTGGGGGATGACCATGGAGGGACCAGCCCATCTTGATTGCGGCTGCTTTTGGAAGGGAGGGTGTCCCTTCCATGCTGTCCATTCTCCAGCTGCAGTAACACACACCTGGGTAGTCCCTGGCCAACGGCTGGTCCCCCTCAAAGCTGGATAATCTTGTCCCTCAGGGGTGGGATAACCATTGTCCAACTCTTACCTGAGTCCAATGATGGTGAGATAACCCTTGGATAAGTATTTTCTGAGTCCCTCATGGAAGGGACAACCCTTGGCCAACTGTTGTTTGAATCCCTTGAGGGGGGGATAACTCTTAACCAAGCAGGAGTTAGGAGTGGGGTAACTTGTTCAAGTGTTACTGAGCCCCCAAATATGGAATAACCCTTGGCCAGCTCTTACCAAGCTCCTCAGAGTGTGATAACTCTTGGCCAGCTGTTGAGTCTCTCAACCCTCAGCCAGCCATTGACTCCCTCAAAGATGATGTTGTCCCCTCTCTTACACCCTGTCCCATGCCAACCTGGGGACTCAGTACTCTCATTTCAGTGACAGTCAAGGACATTTTATTTTCTGATGCCTCGTGGTACTTCCAAACCACATTTAGTTTGCCAGATCTCATTGGAGACTCTGAAAATTCCTCCTTTCATATATAGGTCTTTTGAATGGCCTTAAATTCATGTTTTAAATATATCAAGGTCTAGAATATGCATTTTCTGTCATTTTTTTGTTACTTGTGTTGTGCTGTTTTCTAGGAAAATGTAAACATTCATTTCCTATTTAACTCATTAAATTATTCAGGTATTAAATTGATAATATCCAATATATTAAACTTCCTTTTAAATAGTATTTACAGACTTGGCTTCCTTTTAAACTAGAATCTACTTTTTTTTTGGAGCACATTGATATTATTTGTATTTTCTGTATTTAATTAAAATTTCATTTAAATGCAACACAAAAAAAAAGATTTATTTCAGAGTCATCCTATAAAATACATTTCTAAACCACATTCCTAAACCACATTCCTTTCCCAATAAATTATTTGGAAGCAAAAGGTTATACTGTGCCTTGGGAGTTGTAACAGCTCCATTTCTCAGCCGGTTTTTCCATGTCAATCATCTCGTTTTTGGGAAAAAAAACCCCAGGTAAATCAGAGGTCATGGGATTCAACAGAGCCGCAGGAACCCCTCAACACTTCAAATTGTCCATCTGTCGCTCCTCTTCCATAGTGTTTGTCTGTCCCTCACATTGTCACCAAAGTGTTCCCAATGTGTCCCTTCATTCCTCCTCCAGTTGTCATTCCCTATCATCTTCAGAATACTGAGGAGAGTGAGATGATTCCAGTTACCTTCTTCCCTTTCTGCTTTACCTTTCTGCTTTAGCATCATCCAAAGCCCCGGCCAGTTGTCCCAGATTTGCAGAGTTGCAAGAGGAGGAAATTTAGTCTACAGACAGAAGACACTCCCATTGTAGTGACACTACATGCTCCAAGGAGATGTTTTTCCTCTCTAGCAGGAGAATATGCTGAGTCTCCTCAAATTTTGGTGTAATGAATTCCCATTTGGGATTGGGAAACATCTCCTGAAACTCCAAAGGCAATTTAACATATAAAAAAGGGATTAAGGGTGTGTGTGAGGAATTGTGAAAGCTATATTATAAAATTTGCCTTTCTGTGAAGCTTTGATAGGGAGATCTCTATCTGGAATTATTGGGAGCCACTAATGAGGGCTGGATATCCAATGAGGGGCTGCAGAAGAGGGGATTATGGACAAAATTGATTTCCAAGATGTCATAAAGATACAAGAGTCCACTTAGTCATGGAGACTTGCCTCGATGCTCATTTTATTCACCTCTAGATTACAGGGCGTGTTTCTGGGCAGCCCCAAATACAGCAAAGCTCATGGAAAATCTGTCAACAGCCCCATGCTGATGAAAATATTAAATTGCTTTCCACCTTCACGCCCAAGCTGTCCCAGCCCACCTCCAGCAGCAGATAAAAGCAAATGCCTGGAGCTGTTTGAGCCAGAGAAGACTCTGCAGACTTCTTTCTGACCTCGTCAGCTCCGTTGGTCTTTCTGCTCTCCTGGATTTTGATTCTGCTTGGAAAAAAACAGCCATGTCTCGTCAGTCTGTCTGCAGGAGCTTTGGAGTTGGGGGGAGAAAGGGATTCAGCTCCTGCTCTGCTGTTGGTGGTGGATTTGGAGGCAGTGGCGGCCGGACCAAGATCAGCTACAGCTCGTACTCCTCCTCCCGGGGTGGAGGAGGAGGAGGACACTGTGGGGGGTTCAGCAGCCGAAGCCTTCACAGCATGGGGGGCAGCAGAAGGATCGCCATGGGCGGATGTTATGGCGGTGGTGGATACGGTGGCAGGATGGGCGGCTTTGGTGGAGGAATGAGCTGTGGAGGGATGGGTGGTGGTGGAATGGGTAGTGGAGGAATGGGAATGGGTGGCTTTGGTGGTGGAATGGGTGGTGGGGCAGGAATGGGTGGCTTTGGTGGTGGAATGGGCAGTGGGGGAATGGGTGGAATGGGTGGCTTTGGTGGTCCAGGCATCCAACCAGTGCAAGTTGACCCCAACCTCCTGCGTCCAGTCCATGTTGAGATTGACCCCCAGATCCAGCAAGTCAAAAACGAGGAGAAGGAGCAGATCAAGACCCTGAACAACCAGTTTGCCTCCTTCATTGACAAGGTGAGAGTTTAGGTCTGGGTTTTTCTGGAGGTGGCATGTCAAACAATGCCATGTGGCATGGTGTGGAATGGGTATTTTTTCACTTACTAACAGCTACTGTAGTTTTCAGACCAATGTCTCAGTATCAAGTTGTAATTAGTCAGGTTTTATTAAGTAGCATTGAACAATAGAGGAGGTTTTGTGCTAATGGAAGATTAGAGAACATCTTCAGGGCATTCTGGGGATTGTCTTGCCAAGACACTTCTGCAGTCTCATTTTGGGTGATTCAGGGCAAAGTCATCGTAAATTCAATTGTCCAAAGAGTTCTCATTGCTAGAATTTGATTTTTGATGCTTCTCAAACCCTAACTCTAGGAACTTCAGAGCATTATACTCCTTTCCAAAAGACTGATTATTTTCATGTCAAATAGAAGCCAAAGAAATAGAGAATCCTGCTCAAGAGAATGCATGGGCAGTTAGGAAGTAAAAAATTAATTTTTCTTGACTTCAATGCTGGAAAGACGATGACACAGTCCAGCCCTGGAAAACTGGGATGATATTTTCTACTGACAACATCTTTTTGTCCCCAGGGGAGAAGTTCAGAAAGACTCAAAACTTAATTGTCTAATAATAAATAAATTAAATGATGCTTCTCATGCACTTCATGAGCTTGAATGCCTGAATGAGACATAGATGGAGAGTGATTCCCTGGGCTCTCAGATCTCCTGGGAGTGGGATGACTCTCTTGTGGATGTTTCACACACCCTTTGTTTGCTTTAGGTCCGATTCCTGGAGCAGCAGAACAAGGTGCTCTCTACCAAGTGGGAGCTGCTCCAGCAGCAAGGGCCATCGGGGCCGAGGAAGAACCTGGATGTGATCTTTGAGAATTACATCCAGAACCTGCGTAGGAGGCTGGACTCAATCCTGGCACAGCGGGGCCAGCTGGAGTCAGAGCTGCAGAACATGCGGCAGTACGTGGAGGAGTTCAAAACCAAGTGAGTGCAGGGAGGGACGGGGAGGGACCAGCCAGGAGAGCGCAGCTGGTGTGGAGAGCCCGTGGGTGGAATGACCAGGGGTCTCAGAGTCTCGCCTTGTCCTGCCCCCACCACAGGTATGAGGAGGAGATCAACCGTCGCACGGCTGCCGAGAATGAGTTTGTGGTGCTGAAGAAGGTGAGGCTGGAGGCACCAGCAGGAGTAGGGTGAGGGGGGACAGGAGGTAAAGACAAGGGAAGGTCTTGGCTCCAAGATGGGCAGATGCCAATGGGAAGAGCCAACAGTTCTTGTGTGCTGAGAGGAAGCCGTGGTCTAATTCTGAGGTCTTTCCTTTAGGATGTGGACTGTGCCTACATGACCAAAGTCGAGCTGGAAGCCAAGGTGGGAGCTTTGACAGATGAAATCAACTTCCTGAGGTGCATCTATGAGGAGGTAGGAGCTCTCCCTTCCCCTGGGAGAAGTTCTAATGAGGGTATAGTGGCCAAAGACACTGGACTGGGTATCCTTGTGGGTTCAATCTAGAGCTGCTGCTCTTCTCTCCCCTCATCAGATGGTGCCTCTGACTCATGTCTTGGTTGCAGGAACTGTCTCAGATGCAGACAATCAGCCGGGACCTGTCCGTGGTGGTGTCCATGGACAACAACCGGCACCTGGACCTGGACAGCATCATTGAGGAGGTCCGGCGTCAGTACGAGCAGATTGCCCAGAGCAGCCGGGCTGAGGCTGAGGCCTGGTACCAGAGCCGGGTGAGTTGGGAAGGGGTGAAGGCTCCTGGGACAGTCCTGCTGTTATAACCACCCGAATTTTTGGTCAGTTGTGGGTGTCCTTGGTCCCTGATGGGTGTCTTTGTCATTTCCAGTATGAAGAGCTCCAGAACACTGCTGGAAAACACGGAGACAGCCTCCGCAACACGAAGATGGAGATCCAGGAGTTGTCCAGGAATGTCCAAAGGCTGCGAGCTGAAATTGAGAATGTGAAGAAGCAGGTAAGGGACCATCAGCACCTCCTAGCGTAACAGCTGTGTGCCGGGTCAGGATGGGGCTGGGTGGTGAGAGGGAAAGCAGTCATGGAAACTCATGCCTTTTGGAGAAGATGGATTTTTTTGGTCTGTTTTCCCTCCAGTTTCTGTCATGAGGATGCTCCAGTAGAGGGTGGGCAGAAGGGATCTCACACACTGGTTTTCTCTTCCTCAGAACCAGCAGCTTCAGGCAGCTATCGCTGAGGCTGAGGAGAGGGGGGAGATGGCCATCAAAGATGCCAGGAGGAAGCTGGAAGAGCTGGAATGTGCCTTGAACAAGGATAAGGAGGAGCTGGCTCGCCTGCTGAAGGAGTATCAGGAGCTGCTGAACACCAAGATTGCACTGGATGTTGAGATTGCCATGTACAGGAAGCTGCTGGAGGGGGAGGAGAACAGGTACTTAACTGGCATCTATTTGACTAAGTTCTTGACAGATAGTAAGATGTGTGGGTAAATCCCTTGAATCCACACTAAATATTGATTTTGTGTCACTCATGTTCTAATTCCTAAATATTTATTAATTATATTAAACATAAACATACTTCAGTGGGTTTTCCATCTTAAAAGAATGAGAAGGTAAAGGTTGCTCATTTCTATAAGGATTAACTGGAAAAGTCTGAAAAAATATTGAATTGGTTGCTAAATTTTTAAGAATAATTGAGAAAGATAAACCTTCTAAAGTTTAGATAAACTTACTAAAAAGGGAAATTCTCAACTGAAGAGCTGAGCACTTCCCAGAGGAATAACTGGTCCCATTTTCCCTCACAGGCTGTGCAATGACAGCATGTCCAACGTCAATGTCTGTAAGTATATGCCCTGGGGTCCTTCAGAAGTGGTAGAACTTGTTCTTTTGGGCAACAAGTGAGTAACCTGTGCTTCTCTTCCAGCCGTGGTGGGCAGGACGACTGTCTCTGGAGGCAGAGGAGGCATGGGAGGAGGATTCGGAGGCAGCGGCATGGGAGGAGGATTTGGAGGCGGCAGCTGTGGAATGGGAGGAGGATTTGGAGGCAGCAGCGGCATGGGAGGAGGAATGGGAGGAGGCGGCATCTGCGGAGGAGGCAGCAGCTTTGGAGGAGGCAGCATGGGGGGCAGCTGTGGGATGGGGGGAGGAATGTATGCCGGGGGCTTCTCCTCCGGAAGTGGAAGGATGTGCGGCTCTGGCGGGGCGGCTTCCTCCGTGCGGAGATGCGTCACCACCACCTCCGTCAAATCTTCGGGAGTGAGATTCTGAGCCCTGAAGGTTGACAAGGAAAGAAGCACCTTCTCTCTCCTCCTGACAGCAGCCCAGCCTCCTGAAGCCCAGCTCTTTTGTCCTGCAATGGGATGAACTGTGTCCTTCCCCCCCCAGCTCATCCCAGCTCCTGGTCCCACCTGGGGGTTTGGTGGCGATGCCGTGGGTGTCCTGGCACCGGGAGCTGCCTGGCAGGAGAGGCTGCTCTGCCTTCTTTGCTGTGTTGTACATTTCTTGTGGCAAATGTGTATAAAACTCCTCTTTCTTCCTCTCTCCTCCTCTTCTGTGTCTCCACCTCCCTTCCTCTGTGTGTCCGTCCTGCTCTCCTTCCTGGGATGTTGCCATTCCCAATAAATTGCAGAGAACATTCATGATGTTGTTGTGTCACTACTTTGGGATCCACTCTGGGCAGGGCGGTTCGTGCTTTGGGGAAGCAGTTTCTTGGGAAGCTGGGGGTCATTCTTTGCTCCATGGGTCGTACCTGTGCTTTGATGAAGCCGAGCAGGTGAGGATGGACCAGGGCAGGTGTCCCAGCTCAGGTGATGACTGACTCTTACCTGAAGGCACAGGTCCAGGTGATGGGTACTGGATGCTCAGTTCACCCAATGCTTAGCAACTGTGAGTCAGCAGAAGACCAAGCTGAGGAATACAGAAGCCCGCTCAATTTTTAGGCATCTTGTGACATAGTGAACCACCCAGTGTCATTAGTGGACATGAAATAGAAGCGTGGAATCAAATCACAACAGTGAGGTTTGATCCCAACGAAATAGGAAAGTTTTTATTTTGGGTTTTGTAACCCTTTTTATAAGGTGTTCCGATATAGGTTAGCATGATTGGCCAAAGGAACCACCTCTCTTGTTCCATTGATGGAAGAAGAGAAAAACACATTCAGAACAGCTGTGTGACATTGTTCTAAGAACAAAAATCTATTTACAAAAAACAGTCCTTGAAAGAGAATGTTTCACAAAAGACTCCCTTGGGTACAGATCAGCCACTGACAGGTTGAAAACTCTCTCAGGCTGAGAAAATCATGTCCACAACCCAATTCATCCCTGGAATCCTATAGAGTTCTCCCACAGATTTCTGCAATTGTTGGGTATGGAAACCTCTAGCACAAAGGGGTCCAGTATCTTCCCAGTCATTGAGCTAATACAGGCTGCCCTGTCCCAGTTTTTTGGGCTCTGCTTTAGGTACACAAAGACACTCAGTGGTTCAGTGCCCACATAACATCTCTCTCCAGATGAAACAACACTCCAATTCCTGAAGCTCCAAGAAAGGGACTTTCTCAATCCCTCTTGGATTTTGGAAGCTCTGCAAAGGGTCTGCCAAAACCCATGTTCTGGGATTTAGGCAGGAACCTTCCCAGTGCCTTGTGGCCAGATCAGTAGAGACCCACAGGTACTGGTGGATGATGAGAATCAGCAGCAGCAGGTGTGAGCCGACATTGGCTCAGTCTCATCTGAGTTAACCTGCCTCTGAATGGTCCTCAGGTTGTGATGAGGGGTGGCAGGGTTGGAGCCCCTTGGGTGGGAGAGCTGGTGAACATGGATAACAATGGTTCAGGATGTTGGACAAGCACCTGCCTCTGGTATACACCTGGGCTGTGGGATGGCCAGGTGGGATGCAAAGCTTGGTACCCAGAGAGCATGGGGAGCACTGGAGAGCCATGTACTATACCTGACTAGCTGTGGGAACGCGATGGGCTGGGAAGGTGTGATTCATTCCCATCCACGAGCTCAGGTACCATCCTCTCCCTGAGAAGCCAGTTAATTCCCCAGTGGCTCATCCTTGTTCCAAGAGCAGAATGGAGAGATTTGGAGGAGTTCAGGAGGGTGTTTGGAAAGGGAGTCTGGAGTGTTTGAGCTGAGCTGTACTGTGGTTCCTCCACCACCCGGAGAGATCAGAGAGGCAGAAAACACTGTCAGTGGTGGTTCAGGAGTCCCACAACAACTTCTGGGAGTTACTGATGTTCTCAGAGTGGGTCAGGAAGCAGCAGACTGAAGAAGAGGTCCAGGAAAGGCAGTGGGCTCTCGGAAAAGGGAGTTCTCCTTGCTTTGAAGGGTGCTGGAACGGGGATTGTGGCTGGGTTTGGCCCCAATAAAGATTGCTGAGTAGGCAATGCCTGTGCGAAGCTGGTGTTGTGCCAGGAGCACTTTGAGGTTTGGCTTGGGGCAAGAGTCATCTGTTTTGGTGCTTAATCACCTGTTTCGTTGTTTAATTTAAAGAGGCTGTTTCTTCTAGACTTTACAACAGACTTTACATGGCGTTGTAGCGCCGGTGTGAAGAGTCATTGCGACACCTCCTCCGTGTTCTTGGCTGGGTCAGATGCGAAGCTGGAGCACGGCTTGGTCTCCATCCACGTTTTCTGCCGAGTTCACATTTTCCCTGGTGTCGATGATTCTGCTGTGCACAGCTCCTTGCGCAAGAGATCTGAGGGTATGGCTGGAGCCCAGCTGCCTGTCGAGTTTTACCTGGAGGAGGCTCAGGTGACTCCAGGTTTGGAATAATCTGCACATCTTGTCTGAAAACGTCAGAGTGACTCAATATGGGCGTCTTATCTGCAGGAGCTGAGTGTGGTCAGCACCCAGGCATCTGGCTGACTTTGCAGATCTTCCTCCTCGTTGTGGAACCTCCTTGTGGGATGTTCCAGTGAAGTCCTGGTGCCTTCATACCATGGGTTTGGCAGTTGGGAAGGAGGCCAGGAAAAGGGACAATCTGTTTTCTCCACCTAAATGAGCCTCTCTGTGGCTCCCCCAGGCTGCTTGTCAGGAGCGAGTGTGCTGGGATGCAGGATGGTCTGGAGAGCTTAACTCTCCATCTGGGGGATGACCATGGAGGGACCAGCCCATCTTGATTGCGGCTGCTTTTGGAAGGGAGGGTGTCCCTTCCATGCTGTCCATTCTCCAGCTGCAGTAACACACACCTGGGTAGTCCTTGGCCAACCATGACCAGTGTCTCTTGAGGGAATACAAGCCAACTGTTTAGTCCATTAATGGTGGGATAATCCTTGGGCAGCTGTTGCATCCTTCAATTGCCTAATAACTGTTTCCAACTGTTGAGTGTCTTAAGGGAGGGATAATCTTGGCCAACAGTTGAATCCCCATCAGGGGTAACGTCCTCCCCTCCCTCCCATTCCACACAGTCTGTGGCTCCAGAAGCCTCAACCCAGTGACAATCAATGACATTTATATTTCTGATTCCTCCAGTGGCTTTTTGAAGTGTTTTCCTAGGTTGGTTTTCCAAAATGTTTGCTGTGTCTATGGCTACCAGCTGATCTCTAGGGATGCTTTCACACCACATTTACCTGCCCAAATCTCCTGTGTGGCCATGAAAACTCAACACATGCAATTGAGAAGATTAAAAACAGGATATTTTTTGACTGTTGAAGTGCTTTAAAATATGTATTTCACTTGATTTTTATTAATGATTTTCAAGAAATAAGAATGAAAGAAATATTGGTGGTTTTTACCAATAAAATGAATAAATGTAACTAAAATATTTATTTGATTAGTGAGGCTCAGAAGATATCTGCAGGATGTCCTTCATGTGAGTATCCAAATCCATTGCTGGGGAGCTGGTGCATGAAATGAAATATTATTGTCAGTCATCATTACATCTACTGCCTGGAGCGTCCTTTCCATCCTTTGTGGCTTGACAATCCCTGTGGCCATTGGAAAAGCAAAAGTAAGGAGCTGGATATCCTTGTTATCTTGTTCTGGTGCTCTGAATCCCAGGACATGTTTGTCTCAGACTTTGTGGGACACATTTTGGAGAGAAAAATCCCACCTGATGCTCTTAGGGAGGAACTAAGCAGCTCCTTCCCAGATAAAACAGAAATGCTGACCCCTGTTAAATGTTAATGATGCAGCATTTTTCCACTTGGAAAGCCATTGGGAATTTTCCACTTAACAAGGAGATTCAGGGTATGCTTGGCAGAATTTTGAAAGCCTCGTTCTAGTGGGTTTCACCAGAATCCTTGTCTGGTGTGGAGTGTCAGGCAAAAAATCTGGAGTCAGACAACCTGAGGAATTGTTAGGAGCAGGCAGGGAAATCGGAGGAGGGAAGAACATGACAACATACTTGTAAAACATATTTTTCCAGATGACATAAAGATATGGTAGTCCACTTACTCACAGAGACCTACCTTGGTGCTCCTGCTTTTCCTTCTGCACGGCGAAGCGGATTTCTGGGTGGAGTCACCAATTTGGCAAAAATCTGTTAACCGCACCAAGCTGATGAAGACAGTAAATTTGTTTCCTCTTCACGCCCAAGCTGTCCCAGCCCACCTCCCGGAGCAGATAAAAGGGAATGCCTGGAGCTGTGGAGCCAGAGAAGACTCTGAGCACTTCTCTCTGCCCTCAGCACTAGCTCAGCTCTGTTGATCTCCTCATCTTCCCCAGTTTTGGCTCTTTTGAGGAGAAGAAGCCATGTCTCGTCAGTCTGTCTGCAGGAGCTTCGGAGTTGGGAGCAAAAGGGGATTCAGCTCCTGCTCTGCTCTTGGTGGTGGCTTTGGAGGCAGTGGCCGGAGCAGGATCAGCTACAGCTCGTTCTCCACATCCAGAGGGATTGGAGGTGGCAGCGGACGCTGTGGAGGATTCAGCAGCCGGAGCCTCCACAACCTGGGGGGCAGCACTAGGATTTCCATGGGCAGCTCTTATGGCAGTGGCTACGGATGTAGAATTGGTGGCTTTGGTGGAGGATTTCCAGGAGGATTTGGTGGCATTGGAGGAGGTGTCATTGGTGGAGGAATGGGCGGCTTTGCTGGTCCCATCAGAGGTGGCCCCGGGTTCCCTGGAGGAATCCAACCGGTGCAGGTGGACCCAACCCTCCTGCGGCCAGTCCACGTTGACATTGACCCTCAGATCCAGCAAGTGAAGTGCCAGGAGAAAGAGCAAATCAAGACCCTGAACAACCAGTTTGCCTCCTTCATTGACAAGGTGAGAGATTGGAGCTGGATATGCTTGGGAATGGGAAAACTGCAGAAATTTCTTGTGCTCTGGAGAGGGAAGTATTGTCCTTCTCAGCTAGAGTTGGGCTGTGATTGTTTCCATTGGGTTCTATCTGGTTTCCTCCAGAGGAAGTGTCAAAATTTAGCATCCACAGAGAAACAACTCTCTCCAGGCTTGGTGGATGCACATTGTTTTCTCTCCAGTGAAAACAGGCCAAAGGGATGGGGATATTCTCAGTGACGAAAGTGTTTCTTTAAGTCTGCTCTTCATAATAATTTTAATATTAATAGTTTTTTCTCAAGGAACTTAAAATCTAGGAACAAAATTTTAAAAATTCCCAACCATTTCTTGTTTCAATTTAAGTGCAGATGAGTTCCCTTTATCTGAACTGGGAAAGCATGCTCCATGTTTTTTTAAATATTTGACATGTATATGGAATAATTTCTGCGTCGGATAAGAGGAATGTTCTTCAATATGGAGACCAATGGGATTTCATTCACTGAAAAGTCAAACAGGATGTGATGCTCCTGAAAACTAATGTCAAAAACCCTGAAGGGTGTTGGAAATAATTTGTAAGATTGGAATAGAAGCATTTCAATAGCTCCCCTTCCACCCACCAAGAAAAAAAAAAGAGCAGAAATGCAGAAGGACAAAAGAGAAGGAATTTAAGGATAATAGGGAAAAAAAGGAGAAAAAAAGGGAGGAATTTTTGCCCTAGAAGCAATGGTTCTGTTAAGGTTATGAGAAATAATTCCCATGGCCTTCCAAAGCTCACAGGAGTTTGAGCAGTGGGATGACTCTCTTGTGGATGTTTCACACACCCTTTGTTTGCTTTAGGTCCGATTCCTGGAGCAGCAGAACAAGGTGCTCTCTACCAAGTGGGAGCTGCTCCAGCAGCAAGGGCCATCGGGGCCGAGGAAGAACCTGGATGTGATCTTTGAGAATTACATCCAGAACCTGCGCAGGAGGCTGGAGTCTCTGCTGGGGCAGCGGGGCCAGCTGGAGTCAGAGCTGCAGAACATGCGGCAGTACGTGGAGGAGTTCAAAACCAAGTGAGTGCAGGGAGGGACGGGGAGGGACCAGCCAGGAGAGCGGAGCTGGTGTGGAGAGCCCGTGGGTGGAATGACCAGGGGTCTCAGAGTCTCGCCTTGTCCTGCCCCCACCACAGGTATGAGGAGGAGATCAACCGTCGCACGGCTGCCGAGAATGAGTTTGTGGTGCTGAAGAAGGTGAGGCTGGAGGCACCAGCAGGAGTAGGGTGAGGGGGGACAGGAGGTAAAGACAAGGGAAGGTCTTGGCTCCAAGATGGGCAGATGCCAATGGGAAGAGCCAACAGTTCTTGTGTGCTGAGAGGAAGCCGTGGTCTAATTCTGAGGTCTTTCCTTTAGGATGTGGACTGTGCCTACATGACCAAAGTCGAGCTGGAAGCCAAGGTGGGAGCTTTGACAGATGAAATCAACTTCCTGAGGTGCATCTATGAGGAGGTAGGAGCTCTCTCTTCTCCAGGGGGGCTGAAATTTTCATCAGGTATGTGGTGGACAAGGACACTGAGGTTGGACAAGGGTGGATTTAGGCTTGAGATGGTGCCTCTGACTCATGTCTTGGTTGCAGGAACTGTCTCAGATGCAGACAATCAGCCGGGACCTGTCCGTAGTGGTGTCCATGGACAACAACCGGCACCTGGACCTGGACAGCATCATTGAGGAGGTCCGGCGTCAGTACGAGCAGATTGCCCAGAACAGCCGGGCTGAGGCTGAGGCCTGGTACCAGAGCCGGGTGAGTTGGGAAGGGGTGAAGGCACATGGAGCATGGGAAACACCTGAGTTTTTGGTCAGTTGTACCCTTGATGGGTGTCTTTGTTCCCATGCCTGCAGTATGAAGAGCTCCAGAGCACGGCTGGCCGGCACGGGGACAGCCTCCGCAACACCAAGATGGAAATCCAGGAGTTGTCCAGGAATGTCCAGAGGCTGCGGACAGAGATCGAGAATGTGAAGAAGCAGGTGGGGGTTAGCCAGTGTCTCATGGGTTCCTCCTGTTTTCCCTCCAGTTTGTGCCATGAGGATGCTCCAGTAGAGGGTGGGCACAGGGAATGAAGAAATTTCTTTTCCACAGAATCATCATCTGCAGTCAGCCATTGCTGAGGCAGAGGAGAGGGGGGAGATGGCCATCAAAGATGCCAGGAGGAAGCTGGAAGAGCTGGAATGTGCCTTGAACAAGGATAAGGAGGAGCTGGCTCGCCTGCTGAAGGAGTATCAGGAGCTGCTGAACATCAAGATTGCACTGGATGTTGAGATTGCCATGTACAGGAAGCTGCTGGAGGGGGAGGAGAACAGGTGAGACCTCACACATTGGTTGGGTGAGGGTTCTGCTCCACCTTGGGCCACATTCATCTTTAATCATTCCTCTCAACACATTTAACATTGAAATCTGATTACTTTCCTTTTTTCCTCCAAATTTTAGAGCCCAAAACAGAAACATGATTCCCACAGGGAATACTTCTCAGGGGTCTTGATCAAATATGAAACAGGATATAAAAGGAATATTTGGGAAGAGTTTTGCTTCCAACTATATATAGATTTACAACTCATGTTCCTCTCCCTATGCAGGCTCTGCTTAGAGAACCCTTCCAACGTGAATGTCTGTAAGTATTCGCACATTGTTTTCTCTGCAGAATTACCTTTATCCTTGGTTTTGTGAAGATTCCCAGGATGTTCCCTGGTGTTCAATGAGCCTCTCCCTCTCTTCCAGCTGTAGTGGGCAGAACCACTGTGTGTGGAGGCAGATCTGGCAGCTTTGGAGTCAGCAATGGCCTGGGTGGAGGAGGAGTGTGCACAGTTGGCAGTGGGAACATCATTGGCGGCAGCTGTGGTGTGGGAGGAGGGATCCTCAGTGGTGGCTTCTCCTCTGGGAGTGGGAGGATGTGCAGCACTGCAGGTGGCAGCTTCGTGGCTGGAGGGGGCTCCTCCTCTGTGCGGAGATGTGTCACCACCACGACAGTCAAATCCTCTGGGGTCAAATACTGAGCCCTCACCATCCTCCTAGGGAAAGCAGCACCTTCCTCTTCCTCCCACCAGCAGCATAGCCCCTTCCATCCCCATCCATATTCAGGAGGAAACAAACTTTTTCTGGAGGAAATCTCCCCAAAGTGAGATTGAAAACAAGACACATGCCTCTGCCCCAGCCTGGCCCTCACTGAGCCCCACTGGGGTGAAACATCTCCCTCCTGGGTCCCTGGAACTGCAGAGCTCCCTGGGGCTGCTGCACCAGCTGGGAGGAGCCTGTGGAAAACTGCTCCTTCCTGTCACTTTTTAAGGCCCATGTTTCCCCCACATCCCCCGTGGGTCCCCTGCATCCTGCTCCAGCTGTGTCAGGAGACCACATGAACAGAAGGAAGGAGATGATGTCCCATAGTCGTCCACCTTCCTCCTCTGCTTCCCGCCTGGAGCGTGTGGTCCTGTTGCTCCCTCTGTCGTGTGAATCAGCTGCTTCCTGCTAGTGCCCTGCCCCGGGGTCCTTCAGTACCAATAAACTGCAGAGAGATGAAGATATTTTTGTGTTATCTCATCACTCGATGCTCCCCAGAGGAGGGGAAACACAGGTTTGCCCTGGATCAGGGTGATCACAGGATGAACACAGACTGGACAGGGAAAGAATTGAGAGCAGCCCTGGGAGAAGGACCCGGGGGTGCTGGGGAGTGAGAGCTGGACCTACCCCAGTCCAGAGACCCCTGAGCCTGGGCTGAGCCCCCAGTGTGGCCAGAGGGGAGGGGGGTTCTGCTCCTCTGCCCTGCTCAGGTGAGACCCCACCTGCAGAGCCTCCAGCTCTGGGGTCCTGCACAGGGCGGCCCTGGAGCTGCTGGAGAGAGTCCAGAGGAGGCCATGGAGCTGCTCCTAGGGCTGGAGCCCCTCTGGGGCCAGGCTGGGAGAGCTGGGGGTGCTCACCTGGAGAGAAGGGAAAAGAGACCTTTGAGCCTCTTCCGAGGGGCTCCAGGAGAGCTGGAGAGGGACTTGGAAAGGGAGTGATGGGACAAGAGGTGATAGCTTCAAAGTGGAAAAGAGGAGAGTTAGATGGGATGTTGGGAAGGAATTCCTCCCTGTGAGAGTGGTGAGGCATTGGAATGAATTTTCTTGAGATTGCCCCATCCTTGGCAATGTCCAAGGCCAGGCTGGACTGGGCTTGGAGCAACCTGGGTGGCGTTCCTGCCCATAGCAGAGGACAGGATGAGCTTTAAGATCCTGTCCAAACCAAACCCTTCCAAGATCCTATTTTGAGCTGATTTAGATGATCTTGTGGGAATGTCAAGGTGTTTCCTTGAGCATCACCCTGACACCTAGCATTCATTATTACCATTTAGGGTTTGGGTTGGCTGGAGGTGGGCAGGAGCTTGGAGCAACCTGGTCTAATGGAGGGTGTCCCTGCCCACGGAAAGGGATGGAATTGGATAGGCTTTAGGATCCCTTCCTACATTCTGTGACCACCTCATTCCAACTCCTGCCATGGAGGAATCTCCAGTAGGTGGCTGGAGCCAGGATGAGGAGGATGAATCCTTCCCGGGGCGGGCACAAGGATGAGCAGCACCCTCTGCCTGTCTGGCTGGGCTCTTACACCCGCTCCTCATCTGTGAGCGCTGGGAAGGTCTGACAACTTGGAATGGACACAAATTACTCACAAAAAAACCCAGCAACCCAAAAGCATGAAAGAATAAGCCAGAGCCCCGAACCTGCCATCAGAGCTCCAGGTTGCCCAGCCAGATTAGTCATTAGCCCTCTCCAAATTACATCCCATTGCAACCAAATTAATTTGAATAATGCTTGACTGGATTCTTCTGTAGCTCTGGGAGGAGAGGTGAATCAGCCCTGACTTCTCTGCAGTGTGTGTGTTATGGAGGGTGGGATGAGATGGGATTTAAGGTCCTTTCCAAATTCAACCATTCCATGATTCTATGATTTATCTGGTGCAGATAAAATATAGAAATGGAGATCAATATTGTAAAGTCCTTGTCACCTAAATGAGCAAAATAAAGAAGAAATGATTGTTTTTATTTGAACCAGTGCTACTTTCCTGCCATTTTTCTAATTTACGCTCAAATTTCCTTCCAGTTCACCCTTCTGACTTCTGAATGATGTTTACACCAGTCTGCAATGTATCTTATCCACCTGTTTGAGTCAAAATGATATTTCTGATTCTAAAATTCATAGGTTGGGATGGGAAAGACCAAAAAGTTATGGTCCTCTTCCTTATCCCAGGGAAGAGTCTGAAAACATCTCCTTCTTCCTCATCTCAGGGAAGAGTCCAGGGACAGTTTTGGACCTAGGTGGTTCAAAGCCCTAGGAGTGTCCTGGGAACACCCTCAGTAAGGTGGCAGAGGGGACAGAGATCTCCAGCCTGTTGAAGCCCAGGAAACCAAAGGTGCTGATGTTATCCTGCCAAAAACCACAGGATTTTTCTGAGTTCCCTGAGTTTTTCCTGGAGAGAAGCTGAGGTGCCAGGGTTTATCATTCCCGTCTGCTGCACTCATAAAAAAGGGAGTTGAAGGAAATTGCTCAAGTGCATCGCACTGGGATGAAAGGGCTGGGATCCCCTTTGCCTGCTCTGTGGGGCACTGTGAGAGCTGCTGATCCCATCCAGGGATGCCAAGAAAAATACTGAGGGGCTGGAGCATGGCCAGAGACAGGAAGAGAGCAGGAGAAGGGCTGGAACACAAGGAGAAGGGTCTGGAGAACCCTTGAGGAGCAGCTGAGGGAGCAGGGGGGGCTAAGCCTGGAGACAATGAGGCTTGGGAGGGACCACCTCACTCTCCAGAACTCCCTGACAGGAGGGTGAAGCCAGGTGGGGGTTGGAGGGCAGAGAAATGCCACTGCTCCTCTGGGATCAAGGCATGGGCTGTGCAGGATCTTTTGCATTAGAACATGGGAAGAAATCAAATCAGTGCCATGTTTTACGAGCTCCTTGGGAACTTAACCCAAGTGGCATTTTATTGGCTGTAATTAGGGCTGTAAGGAGTTTTTAATTGCTACTAATCATGTTTATGGTGGCAGGGCCTTGGGACCCACCATGGTTTTTTCCCCCGGGTGGGTCATTGTGCAAACAAGGAGGAAACTCCCCCAGTTGGGCTCAGAAGGGGATGATGGACAGCTGGGAATCAGGAAATATTTGCTTTTGTGAGAAGCATTGGTTTATCATTTGGGAGGTGACCTCCCTCTGCAATCTCCAGACAGGGGTTTACTGGGCACACTTCTCCTGAGAAGCTGGAGTCCTTTAGGATCTTGAGGATGGGATTTTAAGGGGAAGGAATTGAGGAACAGAGAGGTTAAAGGAGGTTAAAAGTGGGGGTCAGCAGTCTTTGGTCCCCTCTCTGCACTTCAAACAGCAACACTCCCAGTTTTCTCCCCCCTCCAACTCAACTGGTCTAAAAATCAGCTCACATATGCTCTAGAAAACCCTCTGACCTCCTCAAGAGAGACTAAAACCAGCAGTTCATGGAAGCAGTGACCATCACGGAGTATCTGGGCTTGGGAGGTTTAAAAATCCTATGGGTGAATACATTGACAAAGGTACCTACAGCTGTCCAACTTCCAAAGAAATTTAGCTAAGTGGAGCTCTTCCCTTTGCTTTTTATACTGGGCTCCTGATGTTTAATCTTGAATACTCCATCACCTCTTTCCTGCTCTTTGGACCCTGCCTTGGGTTCCTTGTGAGTGAATCCACTGCCAGTCTCCACAGGCGACTTGTGCCGGTATTCAGAGGAATCTGTGTCCCAGAGCATCATCTGCAGCTGCGCAGAAAAATTTGGGTCCTTCATTTAATTAATATTCACCGTAGCTTTGCTTGGACAGGTTGAGCAGACATCTGAGCACTTCTTCTGCTGGACTTGGACCCTGTTGGATGCTGACCCTGCTCCTCTGAACAAAACAGCTGCTCTCACCCACCCCCATGACCTGGATGAGCTGCCTGGGAATGTGGTGCCTCCTGCTCCCTCCCAGCCCTGTTCCATCCAGGGCTGCCTCAGCTCCAGCTGGGACAGGTAGAGCCGGATTTGTACAATTTACAGCAACCATCTGCACCTGGTGCTGACAGAGACCATTCCTCCTCCCACCCATTTCAATTGGGATGGTGGTGCTTCCCTGAGCTTCATCCTGCTTCCACACTCCCTAGTTCTGTCCTTGGGGTGGAATGATATTCCATAGGGCTTACAGGCATGATCCCAAAACCTGCATTATCTGACCAATTCAGTTGGAGCATGGGTTGAATCAATTCTATCTTTCCCATGGCATGGGGACTCAGCTGGCCTGGAGAGGCTGGACACGGTCACAAAATGTCACAAAATAATCGCTGGAAGGTTTGGAGCCTGTGCAAGGGAAAGTTCTCTGACACAGCTGAATCTGCTGGTGACCACCAGGTGCTGCTGTGGCACACCTGAAACTGTCGGTGACCTCCAGACCCCTCCTCACACACCTGAACCTGTCACCTTCCTCCAGGTCCTGCTGTGAAACACCTGAACCTGTAACTGTCCTCCAGATCTTCTGACATGCCTGAATCTGTCACTGTCCTCCACATCCTGCTCTGAGAACTGAACCTGCCAGTGACTTCCAGGTGCTGCTCTGTCACCAGAAACTGTCACTGTCCTCCAGGTCAACGACAAATTGACTTTTTCATGAGTTATGGGTCAGGCTGAGATGGGAATTTCGGGTTGGGTACAAACCCACCACCATTCCAGGTCATTACTCTAGCTGACAATCAGCAGGAAGGTAACAGGAGAAGAGGTGTGTTGTACCCATGTTTGTGGTGGGTCTCTCTCAGCTGGCAGTTCTCTGCTGAGTCTCATCTGCTCAGGATTTGATTTGGGGCCAGAATCAGCTGAAATGGGAACTGCTCTGTGTGTCAGTCTTGGACAAGGACCTCCTGCTGGCCTTGGGGGGCCTTGGAGCCACCTCCCTCCCTCCTTCCCCATAAAACTTCTAGCTAAATGAGTTCTCCAGTTCTCCCATTTTGGGGGGAGGGGGGGGTTTCTGCAGGTGTTTGTGACCCCCTGGAGTAAAGGTTGGGCTGGTGGCCTTGGAGCTGAGCCCTTCACCTGGATTGCTCTCCATGGGGCACCCTCTGGGAAAACCATTCCAGGGTCTCACCACCCTCACAGGGAGGAATTTCTTCCCTATATCCCACCTATCCCTGCCCTCTGGCAGTGGGAAGACATTCCCCCTTGTCCTGGCACTCCAGGCCTTGTCCCAGGTCCCTCTCCAGCTCTCTTGGAGCCCCTTTAGGAACTGGAAGGGGCTCCAGGGTCTCCTTTCCCTTTACCTCTTCAGGTAAAACCCCCCAGCTCTCCCAGCCTGGCTTCAGAGGGACTCCAGCTTTTGGAGCACCTCCATGACCTCCTCTGGACTCACTCCAGAAGGTCCACATCCTCCCTATGCTGAACAATGCTCTCAGGCCCATGATGGAATTGTTGGGATTCTCCTGATCAAGGCCGGGAGTTGGACTTGATGATCTCTGTCTGTCCCTTCCAGAGCTCAAGATATTCCAGGATTCTATACCTGTCAAAGCCTTTAAACTGGCTTTCTCCACCCCATCCTCAGACATTTCCCTCCCCAGGCAGGAGATTTACACTGGAACAATCATGGTTTTGGTGGTTTTTGTACAGCTTTGCCTTTTCTGCACCTGCCTTCTTGTCGTGGCTGCTCCTTTGGCTGCTGTAGAGGCAACCACAGTAATTTGGATCCATTAGTAGAGGGATTTACTCAATTGATCTCAAAGTCTGACCTTGATTGGGCTAATTATGAGCTTTGAGTACAGCCCAGGTGGAGCTGGGTGTGATCACCCTCCTGTTGCTGACTCTACCCCGGGAAGGCAGCACCAGACCCACTTTGCTGGGAGGTCAGTAATCACCTTGTTTACCGGATTTGGAACATCTGCCAGAATTAACTCCAGCTGCTTCAGCTTCCCGTGGGACAGGATGTGATTCAAATCATTCTCAGTTCACACAGCAGCTTTTGAAGCTGCTGAATACTCTCAGACTCTTCTTTACCTTGGGGACCAAGTGAAGAGGTTCTTGAGAGAGGCCATTCCTGAAACCTCTGATTGTTGGGTCACTTGGAGATCCACACCAAAATCCTGCCCTAATTTTTATAGAAATAAAAATCAATTTATAACATGACTGTCATGTCCATTAACCATTTTTTTCTGAGAAACATGTGCACATAGAAAAAAAATCTCATGTCTCTGTGCTTTTAACCTGGAGTTCAACCCAGATTCCCCCTCATCCTCTGTTTTTTTCCTTACTTTAATCTTTTCTTCTCTGCAGGTTGTGCTTTTCCACCTCCTCCTTCTGAAACCCTTTGGAGATTTTATCTCTGCCTTGATCCAGCACCTCTACCTGAGCCTGACTGCACCAGCTGTGTGTGGAGGCACTGAGACATGCTCAGCCTGTCAGAGATCTCAGGGATCAAAGGCCGATATTTGGCATTAGCCAGTTAAGCAAAAAATTAATGAGCTTCTCCTTTTATTTAATCCTTTAAATTAATGAGCTCACCACCATTGTTAATAATAACAGCAATAGAAAAATGACTTCAGTGTATTCACAAATCATATTAAATTTAATTAATAAACTTTCACATTATTGTCAGGGAAAGAGGAGATTGACTGATATCATAATTATGTTGTTATTTTCTGAATTGATGATTTAATATCAAAGGTGTTATTGAGGATGTTATAGGCTTGTTTACCTTCCTGTCAACCCCAAATCATGAACCATTTATTAAGAGAGATTAAAAGAGCCTTGTTAAAGAGCAAGTTAGTCAGAGTTTGGGTTGCTGGTCTCTAAATGAGCCTCACCAGAGACCCCCTCCCTCAGGGACACAATGACTATCCAGTCCTGGAGCTGGTGACCTCCCTCCCCACTCTGGGTGGAATCCACCCTGGAGCTCCCTCTGGCCTCCTCAAAGTCAAAATTCCAGTCTGAAGCCATCACCAGGGCATTTCACCTTTCTCTTCTGCAAAAACAACCATGTTTTTGACATTTCCCTTCCTTTGTCCTTTCAGAGTCTTCCCACCTTTGCTGACCACAGGGAAAGGTTGTGGCCATTCCCTGCACAAATGTTTCTGGCTCTGGGGAAGGTCTTCCTGCTCTTTCAGGGCTTTCCAGAACTTCCCATGCTAATCTCCTTTGCTTCCCTCACTCTCATTGGATCTTGGACTTGATTCCAACCTCTACCATGTTGTTCCATGCTGCCCCAGAGATTCTGGTCTCCACTTTGTCTACTCATGTTCTCCTTCCCCTCCAAATAAAATTCCTCTGTGGCAGCAGAGTCGTTCCTCCTGCTCTGGAGTTCTGTGGTCAATCAGCTGCTTCTTTCCATTCGTGTTTTGGAGCAGCTCCTGATGGAGTGACCCAGTGATGGGTCCTGTTCCTCCTTATCTGCCCTGTTTGGAGTGTCCAGAACTGCCCCTTCTCCTCCCTCCACCCCCTGCCCTGAATCCTGCCTATTCAAATGGAGTGTTTCCATAGAACTCTGCTGTTCAACAAAGGCAAAAGAAGATATCCCCCACCAAGATCATTCCCAACCATCTGAGCTCTATCTATCTGGGCAGGAAAAATCCCTCCCATTTAGGGCCTTCCCAGACCCCTTCCAGTTACAGTTTTCTCACTAGGAAACTTCACTATTTACCACAAAGTGCTGAGAGATCACAGAATTAACTAAATTCCCTGATAGAGGAATTTTTTCCTGTGGTTTCATAAGAACTTCCAGTCACACTTAGCTCTAGGTCTGTGTGAGGGAAATTCTGTCTGATCTCTCTGTCCTCTAAGGGACATGGGATCCACTTGGAATATCTGTATCATTAGGACAATATATTCTTGCAGCTGGAAAACCACAGGCTTAAAATAGGATAAACTTTGGGAGAGTACCAATGTTTCACCTCTTCTGAAAAAAACCACAAGGTTTCTGACATTTGTCCCCTTTTTTTTCTTTTTCTCCAAGTCCTTGCTGACCACAGGAAGAGGTTGTGATTATTCTAGTGAAGGAAGGGGGGAGAAAAGGAAAGTCTGTGGGCTAAAGGCATTTTTATGAGAGTGCATGTGTCATCCTGGCCCCAGTTCCAAGTGACTGAGGGCCCTAATTATGCAGGAACTTTGGCAGCTGGAGATCAAGATCTCAGTGCTCATTTATCTGCTTCAGTGGAGCACTTATTAAATTTAAATACTGGATTTCTTCATGAACTACTGTATGGCTCTGGCAGTACTTCTTGAATACTCAGAAGTGCATTGACATGCTTATTTATTTACCCTGTTCTCCTAGTGGGGCTTGTAAAGATCCTTCATTTATATTTAGGATCTGGTTTTACAAGACTGTAGTATCCTATGAACCCACATTTATACAAGACACCCTCAGGATTTTAGTAATTTTAGGTTGTGTGTTTTCTGTAGTTTCTGTAGTTCTGCTCCCCCTCCCCTTGTTTTTTCTTTTAGTTCTTTATATTTCTATTTTCTAAAAAGTTTATGGGTGCCTCATCTCCGGATGTGCTCAAGGGCAGGTTGGATGGGGCTTGGAGAGACCTGGGCTGGTGGAAGAGAGACCCTGGAGCCCCTTCCAGTGCCTTAAGGGGCTCCAGGAGAGCTGGAGAGGGACTTGGGACAAGAGTCTGAAGAGAAAAGACAAGAGGGAATGTTTTCCCACTGCCAGAGGACAGGGATAGGTGGGATATAGGGAAGAAATTCTTCCGTGTGAGGGTGGAGAGGCCCTGGAATGGTTTTCCCAGGGGATGCTCCATTCCTAGAAGTGTCCAAGACCAGGCTGAACAGGGCTTGGAGCACCCTGGGATGGTGGAAGTTGTTCCTGCCCATGGCAGGAATGGGATGAGCTTCAATGTCCCTCCCAATCCAGACCATTCCATGACCTTATTTTGAGCTGATTTAGATCATCCTGTGGGAATGTTGAGGCATTTCCTTGAGTATCCACTTGAGAACTGGGATTTTTTAGTCCCATTTTAGGTTTGAGTTGAAGGTGGACAGAGGTGGATGAGAGTGGTGGAGTTTGGCAGGTTCCTGGCCCAGTTGTGCACAAAAAGATCCAGTTTGGGCCTGTCTCTAAATTTCTGTGTGTTTCCAACATATCCATCCTGGTGCTCTCTCGGTTCCCTCATATTCCACAAAAAGTCACACTTATGTCAGTGTCTCAGAGGCTTTTCCATGTGGGAGGAACGTCCCCACCTTCCCCAACTGCCCCAAAGACTGCTTCAGATGGGCGTAACAATACGAAGGCCCTCAGCCCCTGATCCACAGCTGCACAAGTGGTCCAGCCTACAATTTTAATAGATCAAGTTTTGGGATGCAATTCAAATTTATCCTTAAAATCCCAAGACAAAGAGCCAGGTTGACCCTGTGGTTTTAACACCTGGATCCCACAAAAAGCCATCTCCCTGGGGAGGCTGATGGATGAACCTGTGATTCCTTTGTCTCAGCTATGTCCAAAAGAGGAAGGAATGACAGGAAGTTCCCTCTTAATCTGCAGGATGTATGGACATCTCTTGGGATGCATCCCTGTTTCTGGAGCCAGCTTGACAGGTCCAGGTGTGGCTGGGATGTGCTGCCAAGGCTGATTCGGTGCCAGCTCTGATCACAACAGCCGCCCACACTCTGGGTTATGGCACGTGGGGTGGGATGGCAGCTCTGGGCTCCACCTGCCATGGAAAGCTCAGGGTTCATGCCTGGTTCACTTCAGCTGCTGCACAGGGCAGTATCTTGGGATGAACGTCTCTCCCATCAGTGTTCCACAGGGAGCTGTGGCTGCTCATTCTCTGGGGTCACAACACTTCTTTCCATGATCCATAGGGATTCCCTGGAGTTGCCCTGCACAACTCTGGAATGAGGCACTTGCAAAGTGGGAAGAGGAGGGCTGAAGAGGGGAATTGCGCTGGAGCCACTACTAGCTATTCAGAATCATAGAATTGTTTAGGTTGTGATCATCAGGCCAAATTATTCCTTTGGCACTGCCAAGGCCACTACAGACCGTGTCCCCAGGTGCTACATCCACACATTTCTTGGACACTTCCAGGGATGGGGACTCCACCCCTGCCCTGGGCAGCTGTGCCAGGGCTGGACAACCCTTTCTAAGAAGGAATTTCCCCCAATTTCCAACCACAACCTGGCACAATCTGAGGCCATTTCCTCTCATTCTGTCACTCATAACCTGGGAGAAGAGTCACACCTCCACCTGACTCCAACCTTTCCAGTTTCCTTCAGGAATTCCCTCCCCTCCCCCTGCTTGTAAAATCCTGGTAATTGCACTATTTTTTAATGTTCACCATAATTAATTCCTGCAGGAGACAGAATTCTCAATCCAAGTCAGATTTTTACACATATTTATAAAAAGGGGGTAATTAGCTAGAAATCTGGCTGGATTTCTTCAGGAAATGCAGATAATGAGTAAAATTTAATTAGCACATAAGTGAGGTCTGATTTACTGGTTTGGCTGTTCCTGGCATAAGGTGAGGTAGGGGATTTTGGTAAAGTGGATTTCTCAACCGTTTTCCTGGAAAACACTGTGTTTCCAGGTGAGAAAATTCTCACTGAGCATCCAAAGTCTTGTTCACCTTGAGATACTCCAGCTGTTTTAATAACCTCTAGCTACAAACCCCTAATTTAAGGAATTGTTGTGGGTTTAGAACTAGCTAAACTCACTAGTATACTTACTTATTTCTCTGTTGTGAGATATAATTTTAAGAGAAAGGAAAACAGGCTCAAACTTAGACTATAAAGAAAGTTTTATTAACAAAATTTTAAAAAATGAAAAAAAAAGGAAAAATTAAAATAAAAGTTTCAGAACACTTCCCTCCCCTGCCTACCTTTTTTCTTTTCCACCTGACAACATAAAACAAAATCTGTGATTTTAAAATCAGTTATTACTTCTACAATAATCTTTCTTTAATTCTCATAGGGTGAGGAGTTTTCTTTTTTAACACCCTGGAGACATGTTCACAAGAACACAGTCTTTTCATGGCTTTTCATTTTCACAAAACAGCAGCTGCCCCGTTTAGAATAACTCAGATGTTGTGAAATTCTTTCCATTTTCACAATTGAGTCAATAGGTCATTGTCAACTTATGGGGTGTCATTTTTAAGGATGAGCTGTTCAAAGGAAAAGACTCTCTTTACCAATTTCTACAATCATCTTCATTTCTAAAAAACAGAAGCCTGTTTTTTGCTCCTTGAGACAGGAAGTCTTCTTTATTCTCATCTCTGTCTCTGCTTAAACTCTTCAGAGCATCACTGCTTCTTCAACATCTGTGGCTTCTGTTCAAGTCCACATTTGAACACTTCACCATTTTCCTATACTTGTTTTCTTTCATGAATTAAAGGATATGCTGTAGTTATTATAGTTTATCTCCATGGTGTTACCAAAAAAACTTTCAGTTTCAATACTAAGACGTCTCTTCATTCCCGCTCTCCTCATTCCTACACTTAAACTCTTTCTCCATGACTTTGTTGATTTCATGTTGTCACTTTCTGGTTTTCTCTCACCCAAGGGAAGAATCGTGGTTTGCAGATTTCATCTGTGCCCTGACAGAGTTACCATTTCCCCCTGGCCGGGCAGCGGCTGCCGCAGTCCCGCTGATGGATAGGATTGCAGCCAAGCCGGGCTCTTCTCTCTCTCTGCCCGGCAGCTGCAGGACAAAGCCCCAGGGGGGCCCGCCCTGGCTTCCCATTCTCGCCCGGGAGCTGCTGGGCCCGGCACGACCCGGCACGGCCCGGCACGCGGGTGGCCGGAGGCAGGGCTTGGACCCCGCTCCTGCTGGAGAGGCCCCCCTGGCCTCCCATCCCGCCTGGGAGCTGCTGGGCCCGGCACGGCCTGGCCCGGCCGCACGGGCCGCGCTGGAACGAGGCCGGGTCTTCCGCCGCCCCCAGCTCTGATACCTTCAAAAGCCGGAAGCTGAAAATGAACAGTTCCGAGTTTCCCGGGCTTTAAAATGGGTATTCACGGAAGTGGTTCCTGATTTCTAATAGTTTAAAAAGCTGTCAGTTCTCAGAACTGGACAGCCATTGGCCCTTTCTGAAGCTCCCAAGAGCCTCTCTCAAGGAAACTATTTCCGTGGATGCTTTCTTTCTTTCCTTTTTAATATTAACTAATATCAAACTAACACAGGAATTTATTAGGCACTTTCCAAATGGAGACAAGATTGCACAGCCCTGACCACAGAACCTCTGTGTAACTGATGGATTCTCAGCCTGGCTTCATCCAGCTCCTTTGGGAGGAAGAGGATCGTGCCAGGTGAAGTCCAGCTTCACCTAAAGTCATGTAATAGACAAAGAGGAGGTTCTTCCCATGGGGAAGTGGTTCCAGAGGTGGTTTTGGAGAAACCACATCTCAGTGGCTTCTTGAGAAATTAATCCAGACTGGAGCCTCCAAGTGGTGCTGCCAGCAGTAGGGTTTGGCTCCCAAATGCTTTTCCATATGTCCATGGCCACTTGGAATATTAGAAAGGTAGAGTCTGGTACAGATATGGAGAGAGGGATGGATCCTCTCCATAAGAAGTAAAAGTTGTTCCTGGGATATTCTGGGATTCCTGGGAATGAGAGAAAAACAGGAATGGGAAGCAAAGGGTGCAGTAGGTGCTCCTGGTCATGTGGTCAAGGGAGGTCAGACATCCCTAAGGACTATCAAGGTCTTGCGTCCCTTGAAATACCAAAAGAGGTGGGGATGAGCTGGGGTAACTGTAATTACAGATGGAGGCTAATGAGATAAGGAGATCTGTCAGCAAAGCTCATGAGTCAGGCAGGATTTGGGGAATTTCACAACTGCCCCACTGGTGTTGGTGTTTATCTGACCTCTCCAGGCGGCCATTAATTGCTGCATGATGAACCAAACCCAATAACAACATTAGAGACCTGCTAATTAGCACGGAATGGAGATGAGCTCCTCCAGAACGTATAAAGGAGAACTTCCATACTCCTCTGAAGTAGCTGAGGATACTTCATTCTCATTTCTGCTCCTGTTTCATCACCTCCTCCACCAGCTCTCCCATCTGGAAGTGCTGCCATGAGACGATATTTCTCCAGCTATGGGGATGGGAATTTCAGTTCTTTTTCCGCTCACTGCGGGACTTTGGGTGGTGGAGATGGGAGATTCAGAGGGTTTGGGCATGGGTATGGCAGCAGGAGCCTCCACAACCTTGGAGGGTTTACAAATGTCTACACTGGTGGACACTACGGAGGAGAAGGAGTAAGATATGGGACATGCCTTGGGTTTGGTGGCTGGAGACAACCTGAGAGGGGCTTTGGTGGAAGAGGATATTCCATAGGAGGTTTTCAGAGTGGTGAAACAGGGCTCGGTGGCACTTGCAGAGGAGGTTCAGGCAGACAGGTGCTTGGAGGAGGCCTTGGAGTAGGGGAACAAGGGGCTGGACAGGGATTGGGACAGGCTGGAGTTCTCCGAGGCATTGAGGAGGTCCATGTCAACACCAACCTGCTGAGGCCAATACAGCTCCAGGTGGACCATGAGTTCCAACGAGTGTGCTCAGATGAGAAGGAGCAGATCAAATCTCTCAACAACAAATTCGCATCATTCATTGAGAAGGTGAGTCCTGGTCTCCCAGCTGTTATCTGGGAAGGGGGAGGTATGAGGTAGGTGCAAGTAGTGGGGACACTTTCATGTTCCATCTTCTCCCCTCAAAAATGCCAGCACTGGCTGAATTCCCACAGGCTGCTGTGAAGCTCACAATGGGTCACTGTTAACATTGCTGTGTGATTCACTTTTTGCCTTGGGATAAAGATCTTGGAGTTGTCTTTTGTGGTAGGACAATAAACTGCTGGGATGTCACCAGCACATAGACTCACTCCTCTTTTGAGGAAAGGGGTTCTGGGAATATTTATCCCTATAGTCCAGTGCCTGGAGGTTGTTGATGCCAGCAGGAAAAATGGGTGATGGACTTGGACATCTTGATGAGTTAGCATTTTTTTCTCAAGCAAAACCAGACCTTGCAAGAATAGGCTGTTTTAGTGTGTCTTCTTGCAGGGGTTTGCACTTGCCAGGAATTGCAAGTGGATTCAATTTCTCTGAATTATTAAACAAATCACTTCTTGGTTTGCAAACCCTGCTCTTTACTATGTGGTCAATCTTCATCTCTTTCATGATTTTCTATCTCTTCAGGTTTTTTTTTTCTGCTTCTACTCAAATCAGCTAAAAACTCTTCCACCCCAGTGGTATCTGGGAGGTGTCCCTGTCTCTGCTTCTCTCTGTTACATGTGGAGACTTCAGGGTTTCCTGTTTCACCAGACAGGAGGTGTCAGTTAAACTGAGGAGGTTTAAGATTCTATAGCCCTGAAATACTAGCATGCCTGTGACTCTTCTTTCTCTCCTAAACTTTTGAGTGTCCAGGTCAATATTATATAAATTGTGGAGTGGTTTGGGTTGGAAAGAACCTTGAAGCTCATCTAGCTCCTGCCATAGGCAGGGACACCTTCTACTAGACCACTCTGCTCCATGCCCCATCCAATCTGGCCTTGGACACTTCCAGGAATGGAGCATCCCCTGGGAAAACCATTCCAGGGTCTCACCACCCTCACAGGGAGGAATTTCTTCCCTATATCCCACCTATCCCTGCCCTCTGGCAATGGGAAGACATTCCCCCTTGTCATGGCACTCCAGGCCTTGTCCCAAGTCTCTCTCCAGCTCTCCTAGAGCCCCTTTAGGCACTGGAAGGGGCTCCAGGGTCTCCTTTTCCTTTTCCTCTCCAGGTGAACACTCCCAGTTCACAGCCCATCTCCTTGGCAGAGATGCTAACTGGAGACATGCTTCCCCTCTGGATTTGCTTTCCCTTCCAGGTTCAATGTCTGGAACGGCAGAATCAGGCACTCTTGGCCAAGTGGGAACTTCTGCAGCAGCAAAGCTCTGGCCCTGAGGAAAGCAGGAACATCAATAACTTCTTCCAATCCTACATCACCAACCTGCAGCGGCAGCTCGAGACACTCCAGAGCCAGAAGGAGCAGCTGGATCCTGAAGCCTACAACATGCTCCAGCTTGTTGAGGATTATAAAAACAGGTGAATAGTCAGAAATCTGGGAAAGCAGGTGCTGGGATTTTCCCAGGTGATGTTCATTGTGCCCTTGGATTACAAAGCTCAGCTTTGCATGTGCAGAAGTTTGGATTTTCTTAGCCCTGCTCAGCTGAAGGTGCATTACAGAACTTGACTTTGATACTGGACGAATTTGGTAAGGGTTGAAATGAGAGGAAAATAAAAGTTTGTGATGATCTCTCCCATCGTTTTTCCTTCCTAGACTTCTTTTTTTCTTTTTCCCTAGCAGTGAGTGACCCAGGATCCTACTTGTGGAGGCCCTGGTGGGGAGGGACAGAGCTGAGCTTGGGGTCACACTGGGGAGAGTTGTCACCTTTTCTGGCTTAGATAATTTATGTCCACCCACAGCTCTGAGAAATAGGAAGTTTAGTTCAGAATTACTAAAGTTAGGATCTGTATTGACCCCATTTTTTGGGCTTAGTGCCTCTTTTTGAAGAGGGTTTGCACTTGCCAGAAATTGCAAAGTAAAATGAAAACTCAATGCATTCAGTCTTTGGGTGATTCTGTTGTTTACTGGTCCACTTGGCTTAAGAATTAAGATCAATAATTAAAGGTAATGGATAGATTAATTAATAATAGATAATAGATAATGATCTACCTCCTTATGTTCCCCAGATTCGAGGATGAAATCAACAAACGCGCATCCAAGGAGGAGGAATTTGTGGAGCTTAAAAAGGTGAATTAACCTGAGACCCTGAGCAAAATCAAAGCCTTGGAAATAAAACAATATTTGGGTGGTTGCCAAGGTTCTCAAAAGCTGAAGTTTTTGCTGAGCTTTCTCTAATTTTAACCAAGGTAACTTAAAATCAGAACAAGATTGATGAGGGATTATTTCCTCTAGAGGATAATTGGTCCTTTGTAAGACAAATATCTGAAAATTGCTGGTTTTCCCCTATTCACTCAATCCCAGTCCAGGTGGAATATCATTATTATGTTAAATAATGTCTGTATGTGGCTTAGAAGAACAAAACTATCTTTGAAGAGAAAATTTAGGCAACTTTTTACTAGAAGTATGAATAAAAATGGTGTTTTCCCATTTCTCATGTTCCCCAGGAGCAGATTTATTGCTGCAGTTGTGGTACTCATTTCCCAGCTGATTTTTTCATCTTAAATGCTTTCCCTTTGTACCCATTGCTTTTCAAATGAAATCTGAGATCTCTAGGCCATTATTTGATCCCAGGAATTAAGATTTTATGGAAATATCCCAAGAATTGCACTTCAGTGGATCATTTGGACCACAATTTGCAAATATTCCAATGGATTTTGGTTTTTTTACAGGAACTGGATAGTGCCTACATGGGAAAAATGGAGTTTGATGTCCGAGTGGATATCCTGAGGCAGGAGCTGGAGTTCCTTCGGTGCTTATATGAAGCCGTGAGTGATTAAAATCTTACTTTCAGGTCTTGAAGGACACGCCTTCCGGAAATTCCCAGAAATTTTGCTTGCTTGAGACTTTTTGGCTTGGAGAATTAATTATCCTTGGCCTTTCATGAGTGAAAAGTGGTCTAGTGTGTCCTGAAGTCTGAAAGACCTTGAAAATTTCAAGTGGTGGGGTTACAGTGGTACCTGGGGGCTGCAGGTGGAGAAATTCCAGTGGGAAATTGGCCACAAGGTCCCATTTTTTCCTCATAAAGACCTGGACTGACCACAAGGACTGTTAAAATCCCTAACCTAGTTTTCCATGCAGGAGATGTCCCAGCTGCAAACGGTTGTCGGGAACACTGACATTATTCTGTCCATGGACAACCAGAGGGACCTGAACGTGGAAGCAATCATTGAGGAGGTCAGGCAGGAATACGAGGGGATGGCCCACAGGAGCACAGCTGAAGTGGATGCCATGTACCGGGGCAGGGTGAGTAGACACCAGGGAAACAGCAGCACAAATCTCCTCATTGGAAAAGAAACCAAAAATGTGTTGTGTCCTCTTCCCATCAGTATCAGGACCTGCAGAATATATGGGTGAATCAACGAGAGCAGCTGAGAAACAGTCACCAGGAAATCCAGGAACTTGCCAGGCAGATCCAAAGACTCCAACCGGAAATTGAAATCGCAAGGAAAAGGGTAAAGCTGATACCTTCCAGCAGGACTAAATTGCTTAAGCCCCTTTTCCACGGGATCTCAATGCAGTATATGGGAGCCAGTCATTTGGAGGCAAACTTAGAGATGAAGTTTTCTCTTCCAAATGAAGCAGATTTAGATTTTTGGGATGTATATTGGGGCTTAACTGTTAATTTACCCAGTCTAATTCTTGTGTTCTGCCAATGAGGAAAACTGTTTGATTTCCAAGGAATGCTAGAAGGGTGTGAGAATTATGGGATTTTGAGGTTTTCCTGTGCTGGGCTAGGAGCTCTACTCAATGATTCCTGTGGTTCCCTCCTGACTGTGGATATTCCATGATGCTATTATAAAATCCTCCCCACAGATTGGACATGGTCACATTCCCTTTGTTCCCTCTGCAGAATTTCAGCCTCCAGGACTCCATTAAAGATGCTGAGCATCGTGGGAGCTTGGCCATCAGGGACAGCCAGGAAAAGCTCCAGGAGCTGGAAAATGCTCTCCAACAGGCCAAGGATGACCTTTCTCAGCTTGTCCACAATTACCAGGAGCTCCTGAATGTGAAGCTGGGCCTGGACATTGAGATCGCCATGTATCGATCACTCCTGGAGGAGGAGGAGAATAGGTTGGGGCAAAACCCATCCTGGGTGAAACACCCACACAAAGCAGCTTGTCCGTGGATCTCTCTCTGGGATCTCTGGGGTAGACTGGGCCTGGGAGGAGTCACCTTTCTGCAGATTACTGATAAAGCCTAACCTAAATTTTAATTCTGATTTTATTGGCTGCTTTATCTCAATGTCACTTTTCCTCCACAGGATCCAGGAAGGATCACCAGCCACAATATGTGAGTATCCCAAGGATTTTCTCAGGGTTTTTTAAAAGAAAACTTCCTACTTTGTGGTGTTGACACCATTGGAACAATCTATCCCAGTTCCTATCTTAATTCAGGAAAGGATGCAAAGAGGTGTTTGTGAACATACATTAATATAACAACTGACTTTAGAATTATTGGCTAATTCCTAATAAATTTGGAGGAAATGGGAAACACCGCATTTAACCCAGAGGTCTGTTTGACTGCAGGGCAGATGGGAAGGAAATAAAAACTAGTCCTAAAATTTGTGGAAAAGTTGAGGAAGATGAAGGAAAAACATAACCTTGGCCTTTGAAAAGGATGGGCTCCACTGAGTGTTCACAGTTGGAACAAGATATAAATTATATTTTAAAAAAATCTAAAAACCCAAGAAAAAGGAGAAAATATTCCGTAGGTTTATCTCTGCTAAGGAAGATTCTTGTTGGCCCCTTCAAAGATAAGTCCATGACCACCAGGATAGGAAGGATGATGATCAAACCAGCAACACTCATAATTTTTTGGGGTAAAAATAAGAAATTGAACATAATTTCCATTTCTTGCAGGTGTCATTGATCACAATGCCAGAGCTACTGGAGTATTTGGAGGCATAAAAAGTGTGAAGGGCAGAATGAGCTCTGATGGTACTAGTGGGAGCAGAATGAAAGGGCTGAGCCCTGGAGGGGGAAAAGGTGGAAGCTCGGGAAGGTGTGGATCCAGCTCTGGTGGGGGTGGGTCTATCTCTGGAGGTGG
>VWYI01008710.1:317804-358145 GCA_013399455.1 Anthoscopus minutus | reverse complement strand
GAGCGGCGGGCTGTCTCTCCGCAGGAGGTGCAGCCGGACTCACCTCGGAAGTTGCCACGTCACGGCCCGGCCCGGCCCGGCCCCGCCGGGGCTGCCCGGGGGAGCCCCGCTCGCCCCGCGGGCAGCGCCGCTCCCGTCCCTGCCGCTGCCACATCAGCGCTGGCCCCCGCTGCGGGACAAGGACCCTTTTGTCTGGGGACAAGCGCCCTCCCTCCCCACCTGGGCTGCGGGAAACCTCCGAGCTGCCACCAGAGGGGTGTGAAAATGGAATTTGGTGAAGGAATGGGGGTAAAAAATCCCCTTTCTGCACGTGAGCTGTCCCCACGCCGCGCTCAGGGCTGGAAGGGCTCTGTCCCCAGGGGTGGCACAGCCCAGGGTGGCTGTCCCTGCCGGGGGTCCCACTGCTGCAGGAGGAGCAGTTGCCAGCACGGCTGTGGGGTGAGTCCATGGGGAGCTCTGGATGCTTTGGGCTTCCAGTTCAGCGGTTGGACTCAATGATTTTGGAGGGTTTTCCCCTCCAAAGGAAAGGGTTGAGCTGCTGGGGGCCACAGAGGCAGGTCAGGGCTGACACAGCCCTCCCCTCACACACCTGTACACAGGCACATCACCCGGCCCAGGGGCGCCCTGTGCCACGCCCTCTGCCCCGGGAGTGACCTTGAGTGCATCACAGAGCAGAAAACACGGATCCCTCGGAGTTTCAGCCATCACAAAACACATCTTTTCATCCTTCCACCCCAAAACACCACTGCTCTTACCTGCAGGCTCTCAGCAGGCAGGCTGGGGTGAATATCTGGGCTCTGTCCTTCCTGCACGTGGGGAGGGCAGGGTGGGAAACGCCTTCCCCACCATCCAGCCGAGCATCCCGAAGAGACTGAGCTGCGTGTGAGCTTCTGGGTATTTGCACTCGTTTCAGGATTCAGTAAAACCTTAATCTACAGCATAATCTCTGAGCATCACATCTGTGCAAGGGACAAGAGAATGGGGGGGCTGCTGGCAGGGGGCTTGTCCCAGCAAAGGCTGCACAGCCTCGGGCCTGCTGGTTTTCCTGGGGGGTTGGAGGGGCTGGAAGAGGCCCATGGAATGTGAGGAGCTGTGCCATGTACGGGGGATGATTCCCTGCAGTCCTGCTGTGGGGACAAGAATGCTGCTGGCAGTGTCCTCGATGCACTCCATGCAGTGAAGGAGAATCTCCTTTGCCTTTGGCTGAGGCTCTGTGGCTTTTGGGGGACTGGGCCAGCACCTCAGACCAGGAAAGAGAATCCTCTGGCTTTGTATCCTGAGCACCCACACAGACCCCACAGAGCCTTTCCTAGGGGAGGACACTGAAATGCTTCTCCTCCTGCAAACACCAGCAGCACAGGATCAGTCAGAACCTCTGGAGCTCACACTGGGACAGGCAGGACCTGCATGGACCAGCACAACACGAGCTCAGGGCCAAGAAACCAAATGCCTGAACCCCTCAGGCTGCATGGGGACAGAACCAGCCCAGTTCTCCAGTTCCCCCCCCCCTTTTCCAGGAACTGGGGATGGAGCAGGTGTAAGCCCAGCATGTGCTGTGTGCCCTGCAGGATCCCAAAGCTGGCACGTCCCAGCTCCCAGACCCTCTGGAGCTCCCAGGGAGGCACAGGGAACAGGGCAGGTCCAGCTGCTGACCTAGCCTGGCCCCACAAGGAGCAGTTATTCCTAAATTCCTCGTGGATGTGTAGGAACCCCTCTCAGGCAGTGAGGCTCCCCCAGCAGATCTTACCCCAGGGAGACTGATGCGGGAGGAGATGGGACTTGGGACGCATCCTACCATACCCAAAACACCTCCCAAAAAAACCCCAGCACCGTAAGGAAGCCGCTGAGGCCCAGAGCAGGGCATCCCTCGGTGCCGGGAGCCGAATCCCCGGCAAAGCCCGGCGAGGTTTCCTCTGCCGCCGGTGAGCGATGTCTCACATCCTCCCCGGCCATAATGGGCTGCAAAACACAGTTCCCCTGTGGATTCAGCCCGTTTCCTCCTATTCTTTAACAGGAAGCTGTGTGAGAGTCAGCCCGGGCAGGCGAATCGCTGCTCGCGGTCCCTCCCGGGATGGCCAGAGGCTCGGCGAGCCGCAGAGCAGCGCGGAGATGCTGCTCCCGTCCATCCATCCCTTCCTCTGGCTCCTCCTGCTGCTCCCAGGTGAGCTGCTCCGCACAGCCCGGGGAACACGACGGGGTTTGGGGGGAGCCGGCTTTTGGGGGCTCCAAAGGGAACGGGGCAGAGGCTGGGAGCTGCCACTGGGGTGCTGGGGGTGCCTGGCTTTGTCAGGTTCGCAGGGTTTGCTCGGCAGCCCTGGAATAGAAAGATTTGTTTCCTGGTTAATGAGAGGAGTTTCTGCTGAGGCATTCGGAATAAGTGGCTTTTGTCAAATCAGAATAAAGGTGGAATGTTTCCAAGTACAGGAGGACATTGTTTTCCTCAAAAATACATTCTATTTGCACTTTTTGCTCTCATTAATATAAATACAAAGCCCACGTGCAGAGCACACCTTGTCCTTGCTGTAATAATTCTGCTGCTTTGGGGTAATTCTGCTTTGACTTCCCTTTCCCATGTGGGTCGAGGTGTGGGATGAAGGAGCTGGTTTCCTGCTCCAAAGGATGACAGGTTGCTTTTCCCTGCATTGTCAGGCCCCTTTTGCCTTGCTGACAAGGCTGGGAGCTGGAATACATTTAAAGGAATATGAAATAATGTGTCTCTAACTCCGAGGTTTTATCATTAAACCATAGAAGTTGCCTCAGGTTACAGCCACTGTGCTGGTAATAATGGGATTTTTAAAAGGTAGAGAATCATGGAATGGTTTGTGTTGGAAGGGAAAGATCATCTCATTCTACAGAATACAGAAAGCAATTGGGTTTGTAGCTGTATAATGCCAAGAAATACGAGCACATGGATTGGGAATTTTCTGTCTTTATCAGAGGGCAGCACTGCTGCCTTCAGCAGAGGGGGGATTTGTGCCTGGGATCAGAGCAAGGATCACATCCAGCGGCTTTCAGTGCCTTGGCCACCCTGTGACACTCCTTAAAGCCCACCCAGAACGCTGCTCTCCCTCTTAAAACTACTTAGAAGAGCTTTTATGGGACAGGAATGGCACAGAGGGGGTCAGGCCCCATCCCTGGCTGGGCTGCACCACTCCAGGATGCACGGAGTGGGAATCCCAGAGGCACTGCCCAGAGATCCAGCTTCCCGGAGCAGCTGGAGCTGCAGCACCAGGTGGAAAGGATGGCACCCTCCATCCTGCAGCCCTGACAGCATCACTTTGTCCTCTCAAAGCCACCTGGCTGAAACCAGGGGCAGGGACCATCACACCCCTCCCACCAAAGCAGCCTTCCCTGAAATGTGTCCTGCCTCCCTCTTCTGCGCTGCTCCAACAGCCCCAAAAGGGCTTTTTCATTTCATTTTTAATTTGACAGCGACTCCCTAGGGTGCTGCATCCCCTGGGGGAAGCTTCTGCAGAAGGCAAAGCAGCAGCTGAGTGAGAGGGGCAGCTCCTGGCAGCTGGAAAAGGGAATGAGGGGCTCTGGAGCAAGGCTCCCCGCCCTGGGGAGATGGAAGTAACCTTGAGGGGACAGAGAATCAGCTCTGGCTGGACACTAACACCTGCCTGGTCCCTCACAGGCCTCTCTCGCTTTTGCTTGGTGCAAATTCAGTATTTTATTAATTTATCACTTCCTAAATTAAACTTCTCCATTCTCATAATTATTTCTGAAGGGAGGTTCAGATAAGGGAGGTTCAAACTGTTATTTTGAAATTGCTGAAGGGACAAGGTCTGGCACATTTCCAATCTGTTTTTCGTCCCCTCAGAAACATTTAGCAGAAAATTTGTCCAAACAAACCTCTTCCTATGGACCCTTTCCATTACAATGGGCAGGCGTTTTCCAGACAAAAGATTTCCACTGAAAAAAATTCCTCCCCGAAGCTGATGAAAACCCAGCAGGATTTCCCACTGTTGTTGTTCCATCCACTGCTCTCCTTATCTGTGCCACAGCCTGTGGATGGGTAATGCCACAAGAAATGTGGTATTTCAAAACCAGACATGTATTCTGAGATAGATTTTTGATATAATCGAAAATGGGGTGCAGCTAAAGGGCAGGCACCTGGATTCCAGACTTGCATCCTCAAGCTAGGCCATCCTAAAGCAAATTTCTCAGCCAAGGGCGAGGCCAGGCCAGCCCAGAGGTGGTGAACAAGGAAGAGAAAGCAGGAGGAGCTTTGGGGAAATGTTTGTTCACACAACAAACTGCTCCCTTCGGTAACACGAAACCCCTCGGGTGACTGCAGATCTGACAGGAGCAGCTTCCAGGAATTCTGCCCCATTTACAATAGGTGAGTCAACAGCAGGTGTCCTTGCAGGAGGTGGTGCTGTCCCAAAGGCAGGAACGCCCCTGCTGGGAAGCCAGGCTGGGCAGGGGAGCTGGGGCTTCTGCAGCACCAGCAAAACCCCAGCTGGGAGCTCTCCTGGCTCCAGCTCCCAGAGGAGCCCACCCAGCACCACCCAACCACCTCAACGAGGGAGAAGCTCCCACCTGAGGCCAGAGGAGGCTCCAGGATGAGCAGAGGGATGGAGCTCTGCTGGGAGGAAAGGCTGGCAGAGCTGGAGGTGCTCACCTGCAGAGAAGGCTCCAGGCAGAACTCAGAGCCCCTTCCAGGGCCCAAAGGGGCTTCAGGAGAGCTGGAGAGGGCCTGGGGACCAGAGCTGGAGGGACAGGACACAGGGGAATGTCCTGAAGCTGAAGGAGGGCAGCTCTGCAGGTGGGGTCGCACCCGAGCGGGGCAGAGGCACAGAATCCCCCCTGCCCTGCTGCCCTCGCTGGGGGGAATGAGACACAGGGGGAGACACGAAGAGTTAGGAGAGGTGGGAGTAAAACTTGCATCATTCACCCAAAATCTGCACCCAGGTGAATTGTCAGGCCAAGATGCTTTACCTGTTCTGTAGCAGTTGCTTCTGTGAGAATGGAACCTCTTCCAAGCAGGGTTATCCTTCAACTGTTCCCCTGGCACTCAAGCCAGGACACTCAAGAAAAGCAGGTGGAAAGAACAGGAAGTATGAGAAATCCCTTAGCCACCAGCCCTTAGAGCAGGAATGATGAGAAATCCCTTAGCCACCAGCCCTTAGAACAGGAATAATGAGAAATCCCTTAGCCACCAGTCCTTAGAGCAGGAATTATAAGAAATCCCTTAGCCACCAGTCCCTTTCACACCTTGTCTCCTGAGCCAGTCCCAGCAGATCACATTCCTGTCAGGTGGTTCATAAACACCATAAAGCAGCACTCAAATTAACCTGGGGAATCTCAGAATTACTGGAAAGAATAAACAATGTGGGAAGAAACTTGGAAAGTCTCCTCTGTAAAGTGCTTTGAACTCTACTAATAAATAATCTGATTTAAAAACTGTATGCAGACAAAAAGCACAGGCTGGGATCTGGATCCCATTGAGCCTGGATTGGTGGTGCCCCCATTTTTCATTTGCACTGGGCATGGAGTGATTTCCCTTCCAAAATCCCAGACCCAGCTCGAAACCTGAGGAGCAGCACAGCCAGGAGAAGGACAGGATCCATACCAGCAGGAGCAAACCCAGGGCTCTAAAATAAGCAGGTCAAGAGGGAACTGGAACCAGTGAGCAGCTGGGAGGGTGATGGAGCAGCAGCCTGGTGCAGCCAGGAGGAAAGCCAGGCTGCTTTTCCTTCCAGGAACAAGACCTTTAGGTGGCCAAACCAGCCCTGGGCAGCACAGGGGTGCAGCAGAGCCACTCCGTGCCCTCAGCTCCTCTGAATTGTTTTCTCCTGGTTGTCTTCTACATCCAAGTGGGTTTTAATTGCCTCCCTCTGAGATCTGCTTCCAGACTGGCTCACCAGAGAGGAGCATGGAATGTGGTGCTTGGAGAGGATGCCCAGGCCCAGCCCTTGAGGATGGGCAGAGGAAGGCAACGATTAATTTTAATTGCTGATGAGATCTGGGATTAATTCCTGGCTCTCTAAACTTTCCA
This sequence comes from Anthoscopus minutus, assembly GCA_013399455.1. NCBI lineage: Eukaryota > Metazoa > Chordata > Aves > Passeriformes > Paridae > Anthoscopus > Anthoscopus minutus. The sequence goes on along the minus strand of VWYI01008710.1, from coordinate 352,141 downwards.
TAACACTTTGACTGAGTCATTACAATTCAGAACAACTTGGCAGCCAGTTGCCAACCCCCCCCATGCCATTTGGGAATTAGGCACTCAAACACTTCTGTGGGTCTGGCCCTAATTTGTGCTGTCAGTTATCCACCCTGCAGAACAATACTTCTCCTCTCTCTCCTCCACAATTCCCACCCCACCTGTTCTGCTGTGAGACCCTCAAGGCAGAGACACCTTATTTAGGCACTTAATAAAACAGGGCCTAGGCTTTGGAAGAACTCTCTGCTTTCCAGGTTTCCTAAAACAGTTTTTTTTTCCTCTAAGAATTGGGTGTTGCTCACTGTGCCATGTTTCACTAGGAAGCAGCTGCACCTGTGTTAAGTAGTTGGTATTTTTCATCTCTTGGGTCATCTGACAGAAGTGCCAATATCTGAGTTGCAAAGCCTGTTTTTAGCTTGCTGGATCTCTTTTCTGAGGGTGCTTTCAAGCTCAGGGGGACACAGAGTTTCAGCACTGCCCCATGGGCTCTGCAGGTGAGACACTCCCCAAAACTGCCAGGGAAGGGACGAGCCCAGGGCTCCTTGTCCCTGGGAACAGATGTTCCCTCCCCATCAGCAGTTCTGAGCGGGCAGGAGCAGTCCCTGTGACTCCACAGGGTCCAGAGGTCCTCCCCAGTGGCTCCAGCCCTCTATGGACACAGGCTGGGCACCACAAGCCTGTCTTGAGCCTGATATAAACCCTGCTGAAACCTTTCCAACAGCTGGCTTAGGTCACCACAGGAGGTCCTGGCAAAGTTTGGGGGTTTAAGTAGTCCCTCTCTTTGGTCAGCAGCTGGAGAAGCCATGCCTTAAATGTCTGCAATTGCCAAAGCAGAAATACATAAAATTCACCTGTCTTTTGGTTAACATCACCCTCTTTGTGCTGAGGAGTGAGTGGGGTGAGCTGCTGGTTTTAGGGATACCTCAGCTGCCGTGAGAGAAAGCTCCAGGTCAGTCTAGACACAACTAGCCCCACCGAAAAACAACTGCCAAGAACCAGAAATCCAAAATTCTCCTGCTTGTGCTTTGGAAAAATGAAGCTGAAAGCAGCAAGTGCGAAATGCAGCTGCAGCCCCGACGTGCTCCTCTGCAGCCCTGCAGCTCCGGGGGCTAACTGGGACTTTCCCATGACAGCATGAGCACAAAGCCGTATTTCCCTTCATAAATCCCTCAGCCAGCTCCCAGTCTCCACCCAGGACTGCACAATCCAGCTGTAAATCCTTTGCACCCAAACACGCAGCAAACTCCGCGGCAGCGCTTGCCCTCGTGGAAGGGCTTTGATGTTGATTGCAATTCCAGCTGTGCCAGCCGTGTGCTGATCATTGCTGGGAGCTGTTTCTGCAGCCAGGGCTCTCCATGCTGGCAGCAGCACAGGGAGGGAATGGTTTCCAGCTCCAGAATCCCCTGGGATATCTGCAGGGAGCTGCGACACGTGGCGCGTTTTGTTCATCCCCATCCTGCTGCCCAGCCCCACAGCGGGGTTTGGTCTCATCCTATTTCCACAGCTCCATCCCTCTCTTGAGGGATCTGGGATGCTGAGCACCCTCCCGAAAAGAAAACACCCAATAGAACAGGAGTTTTGTTTATTTGAGTTGGCAGGGAAGGCACAACAAGCAGCAGCAGCCAGAAGTTGGAGCCAGGCCTGCTCCACTTTGAAATGAAGTGTGGATGTGTTTAGAAAAGCCAGGGGTGTTTATTCCGGGGCAGAATGCCAGGAGGGGATCTCCAGCCCTCAGCCCCTGCACAGCAACTCTCCAGAGCACAGCAAGCATCAGCCCAGCCATAAGAACTCTGGGAGCAGTGGGGAAAATCTGCTTTTTCATCTATTTTACGATAAGCAGCGGGAGCCCCAGAGTCAGGACGAGCTGCAGTGAAGAAAGGGAAGAGTGCAAGCATTTCCTCCTGTCCAGGGTGTGCTGGAGCTGGCCTGTGGATGGTCCCATCAGGGATCACAGGGCAGTGTCACCTCCCTCGCCCTCAGCTTCCTGCCATCCCCAAAGGCTCTGTTCAAGTTCTCAGACTTCTCCTCATCTGCACCAAAAATGATGGAATAAATATCCAGTTCAGCACCTTTGTTCCCCTTTTCCTTTGGAGAAGGCTAAGTGAGGACAGCAGCTCTTTCTCCAGTGATTCTGGGTGCTTCCATGTGCCATGCCCATGAAAAAAGTACCTGTGAGCGTTTCCAGAAATCTCTTCCATAAACGTGCCACAGCTACTTCTCCCCACAGGAAAACAAGACAATGGGTTCTGCAAGGGGATTTTGGAGAAAGAGGAGTTGTTTGATTCTGGCAGCTTCTGGAGGATACTGACCCCACCATGATGCTCTCAGCACTTCACTTTTTGTGCTGAATGTAGAGAGGATCTTAAGGCATTTGCAAACCAATGTCCAGAATCATCCCCGTTCCTCAAAAGAAGCATCTCTACCTCTTTAGAAAGGGCAAACGTGTGCCTAAAACATTCTTTTTGTCCCATGGCATGAATTGATTCAGTAGGTGATGGTACAGCTGCCCATAACCCTGTCTCTCACTGCCCTGATGATCCTTTAAGTTGCTCTGCGAAACCCCCAGGGAAGGATATCCCATAAATTCTCCAACACAGTCACTCCTAGCACCTCACTAGCCCTGTGCCAAGGCAGGTTCCAATTTCCCAGCCTCCCTTTCCCCTGCTGCACTTAAAGGTCCTTGTTTCCTGGTCCTGCTCCAAATGGAGTTATAAAACCAACCAGTCCCTTCCTCTCTGTGTGATTAAAGATCTGATCCTGTCTCCTCTTTCATGGATTGAACAGGACAGTTTTCCCAGCCTGCTGCTAGTAAATTAGAAGATAAAAACATGGAAAAGGTCTGAGAAGTCCAGTCTGATTTTCACAGACAAACCATGTCTGGGAATCAACCACATTTTATTATGTATTCACCATGGTTTACACACTTCCTGGCTGGCTGGGATCGTTGTCATAAAGCCTCAGACACAAAAACAATTATGGCTCCAGAGCAATTCCACGAGGAAAATGAGATCCATCAGGAACTCGCTCCCCAGAGGGTGCTGAGGGCGAGCCTTGAGCCAGAGCCACACCTCGGAGAGGCTGAGGGTCTCCTTCCAGACACCCCTCCCTGCCAGCCTCAGCCTCCCCTGGCACCAGCAGCTCATGGACCTACCCCAAAGTTCATCCACATCACCCCTACAGCTCCTGGCATCAAATCCTGGAATCACACAGTGATTTGGGCTGGGAGGGACCCTAAAGCCCATCCCATCCCACCCCTGCCTTGGGAGGGACAGCTCCCACCATCCCAGGCTGCTCCCAGCCCTGTCCAGCCTGGCCTTGGGCACTGCCAGGGATCCAGGGGCAGCCACAGCTGCTCTGGGCACCTGTGCCAGGGCCTCAGCCTGGCACAGGAAGAATTTCCTTCCAGGCGGGCAGGGTCTGGCTGGAAACAGGCACTGCTGTGCCCTGGCTGCTGCTCCCCTGCACCTCCTGCAAAGGCACTGCTCCCACCAGAGCCCTGAGGCATCAGGAGGGGACAGTGTCCTGCAAGGATTCAGCCTTCCCTGCTGTCCCTTCCTGCCCAAATCCTTTTTCTCCCATGGGACTCTGGTGAGATGGATCACCAGGGGAGTCAGATTCAGCTGCTTTCTGCACCTGTAGTGTCGTTCCTCTCATTAAATTTCACCACAGAGAGAACCAAGGTCACCAACAATAAGCATCTTAAAATCCCTATTAGGATGTACATTCCAGCAATGACAGACTCAAAGTCACCTTCCCAGAGTTAAACCAGCTGGGTTGGATTTGAGCATTTAAAGTCTTCTTACATTTTCCAGGTCTTGTCCTTGAGTGTGGGACATTTCTTTCTCCCATTTTCAAGGGCAGCATTTTTAATTGGCATCTCATCTAACCCTTGGGGCTGGACTAGATGACCTTGAAAATTCCCTTGCAAGCCTAAATATTCTGCTCTGTGACTCCATGAGCACAGGACTCTGGGAGCTGGGGCTTCAAGGAAAACATCCTGAGAGTAGGAAATGTGAAGGATTGGGGAGGGATTGCTTTGTCATTAATCCAAAAGAAAAACAAACAAACAAACCAAACCAAGCCACATTTCAGCTGAGGAACTGGGGACCCAGTGAAACACCTACAGCCTTGTATGGACCTCCAGGACTACCCAGCCCTACAGGGAAGGCAGCTCCTGAGGGCTGCAGCTCCCTCCAGACTCACAGTCCCAAGCTCCAGTTTCCCAGGATACACAGGATAGGAAGAACAGTCCCATCAGCTCCTGGAAGCTCTCACAAACCTCATCCATCCATTCCTTAAGGTCTCAAGGGAACAAAGTGTCCAAATGTGTGTCTTACCTGTGAGCAGCCCCAGAACACAGGTCACACACACCCTTCTGTGCCAGGGCTGGGCTGAGGCAAACAGGGAGGGAACGACCCCATGGATTTCTGCGGCACTCCAGAGGGGAGGAGGACATTTATCCTGGTTGGATAAACTCCCCTGCTAATTTACTCAGAGCCTGATGGTTTTACACTCGGTAAAACTTCTTTGCTACCAATTCTCTGCTAATGTTTTTGGGGGAATAATATATTTCAAAAGTCATTCCGACAGAAGATGAGGAAAACCCAAACCACAGGAGGATTAAGAACAGCAGTGAGTTAGTGAGCACTACTCACACTCTGCTCTTTCCTTTCAGGTTCCACAGCTTCCACAAACTCCTCCACCCCCACTGGAACAGGTACCTCTGCCTTGTGATGTGCTTTATGTGCCTGCCTGGATGTGGATGCACATGGAAATGGGGGGATACAAATGGAGAGGCCCCAAATGGGACCATGACTCAAAACCCCCATCTGCTGAGGGATCTTCTCCCAGGATCCTGCCTCTGCCTGCCCTGCCCAGCACCACCCCCAGGTCTCCAGGGGCCATGGAGGGCACTGTGCCCCAGAGGGTGACCTGGCCTGGCTCCCTTTTGTCCCTTCTGGGAAGCCTGGGGAAAGATCAGAGAGATCCTGCCTCATCTTTGCTCCCTGTTTCCCCAGCTGTTTCCCAGCAGCAATGGATCCACAGAGCTGGTCCCTACAGCCACACCAGTGACAAACCCTCTCTTGGCATCTCTTGTTCCCCTCACCCTTTCTGGCCCGTCCTCCAACCCTCCCTGTGGGATCCCACCAGCCTGGAAATGTCACCTCTGTGCCTCTGCTTGGGTTCCAGGTCAATCCCAACCTACAGCAGCCAGCCCTGAAGCAAAGAACCACAGCTCAGGTAATGCTCAGCTGGAGAGTGAGAGGGGCTTGGGGACACCCCAGTGTGGAACTGGTCTGACCTCAGTCCAGCTGGGCCACCCCACAGTAACTGGGGCTGTGCAGAGGAGGGAGGGAACTTCTTGGTGCCAGGGCTTGTGATCCAGCCAGCCCCACAGGGGACAAGGCATAGGTGTGAGCAAAACCAGAGGGGGAAAACCTCTTCAGATTGAATGGGGAGAATGAGATGATCATAGAGTGGAGTCCCAGATTGGTTTGGGTTGGAAGAGACCTTAAAGCTCATCCCATTCCCCATGGGCAGGGGGTCACCTCCCAGGCTGCTCCAAGCCCCATCCAACCTGGCTGATCTTTAAGATCCCTTCCAACACAAGCCTTCCTATGATTTTTGACATTAAAAACAAATTACACAAGAAATGGTCTCTCCAGCTCTGGCTCCACATCTGTTAGTGTCCCCTTGGATTTTGGAGACAGATCTCTTCCTGCTATGTTTCAGGGGGAAAAAAATAATCTAAGCATAGCTAGAAGGACCCCAAAAATATCAAGGAGTAATATCTCTAAATGATCTCTGCTTCTACTTCTAAGCCTTGCATTAAAAAACCCAAAAACTTAATCTTAAATTCTAATATTTCAGTGAAACATTTGGATAAAGGGAAAAAAAAACCCAAAACCCACCACACTAACCTTGAAACCATTTCACCATTTTCTCAATTTATTGGAAAGCCAAGAGCAGTCTAGACAAAGATCTTGCCTGTAAATTCCCAGCTGGTGATCCACTCTTCCTTGCAGAGGGATTATTGAAAGCTTTTCCCCTCACATCTTGCTCCGGATGGGTGCAGTTTGGAGCAGGCTGAGGCAGAGGATGGAGCCTCCAGACTGAATTCTTTGTGCTTGGAGACTCTCAGTGAAATGAAAGGTGAAAGCTGGCATTTCAGAATGCAGGGAAATGATCACGTGGGTGACCAGGCAGCTCCAGGCAGCTCAAGTGTCCGGTGACAAAAGCACCTTCACTTTTCAAAGCAGGGAAAGCAGCCGTGGCAAACCCTGACTTTCCCCACGTGTTTGCAGAGCTCTGCCAGCTCAGCACCTCCTCACAGTGAAAAGAGCAAGAGGAAATCCCAAAGCACAAGAGCCCCTTGACTCTGAGCAGGATGAAGGCTATTCCCATGCTTTCCCTAGCAGATTATTCCTAACTCTCAAGGAATTTGAGGGCTCTGCAATGGCTGTGCCCTCTGCAAGACGCTTCTGAGCTGAACTTTTTGAAGTAACACCGCAATTTCCCTGCAGAGCTGTCAGTAAAATCAACACCACTGCCCAGCCTGAACCTCACCTCGGTGGGTCAAACTGCTACAGCCAAACCCTCCCTCACCAACACAACAGCCCTGACAGCAATCACTGAGCGAGGTAAGGATGGAAAACTCAAATATTTGCTCAGGCAGGACCTGTTTGTGCCTCCCTCCTTATCCAAGCCAAACTGCAGGCATCAGAATATTGGGCTAGTCCGCACACACTGTGCTGGCTATTCAGCAATTCTGCAAATATTGAATTTCTTGGAGTCTTTGCTGAAAGAGCAGCTCATTCCAGCTCCCCAGCTGGACACAGCCAGGCCAAGGCCATATCACAAAATCCAGATCATGCTTTATCAAATATTGGAGCAGCTCCAGCCTCCCCAGGCTCACCTGTCAGACACACTCTGAGCTGGCTAACTGGGCATCCTGATGTTTGTCTGGAGGCAAAGGATCATGCAAATCAAGAGTTTTACTCCACGGACACCCAACAGCTTTCCACGGTGGAATTTGTAGTGGCTTCCCCAGTTAATTGCCCTTTCCCATGTTTTCTTTCTCTAGATGAGTCCAGTGGAAACAGAAGCAGGGCAGCTCCTTCTCCAGCACCTCAAGGTACTTTGTCCTTTTCGAGAATAACAATAAGATCAGATGATTTGATGGCAATCAGTAGCACAGGTTCTCTAAGCAGGAGTGTTTTTTGGGGAGTGAGCCATGCAAAATCACATCTGGTGTCTTTATAAGCAGCGATAAAACACAAGATAAATGCTCTCAACATCCCCTGCTGGGATGAACTTGAGCAGCTGAACAATGGATCTATGTTTAGGAGAGGGGAGCCCTTTTAAAACCTTTTTAAATAAACATAATTTTGCTTTTGACAGTTTGCTTAACCCAAGCTGTAAGCACAAATTAGAGAATTCAGAGTTTTCTCAGAATAAAGGCAGAACTCAGGTGATTGGGAGACTGAAATCTGACAACTGAGCAGATTCTCCATTAAAAATTCAGCCTCAAAAATCTGCAGTGGTCAAGAAACTGCTCTGCCTCTCCAAGTACCTCTCATATCTCTAACACAAGCAAGGTGAGGAAGCTGTGGTCTCTCAGGGATGCCCACCCAGCAGGGCTGTGCCCAGCTAGGCCATGTGCCCTTTGCTCAGGGCAGATTGCTCAGATTCTAACCCTGAATTGACACTGAGAAGCTCCACACAGCTCTGACTAAAGAATCTGATGCTTCCAAAAGCCAGGTCTCCCACTGTGTGAGAGCCAGCGTTTCCCAGGGATGAGGTATCCGTGCCAGGCAAGCCACAGCTTCTGCCTGTGCCTGGAGGAACCATTTCACAAGGAAACAAAGAATTCGATCAGTGGGGAAAAAATTCTACAGCAGCACAGACTGTTCTGCTCCTTGTGGCTTCTGAAACAGCTAGGTTTATTATTTCATGCCTTTTCCCCTTTTCCTTCTGGCTTTTGGGAGAACCTCATTCCAAATCAGGGATGTTTGCTGCAGGACAGAGCCTGGGTTCAGCTGCTCCCCGGGGCAGTGCCAGGAGCTGTGCACACCTCTGCAGGCAGCACATCCCCTCAGCCAGCGCTGCTGCTGGGAACGTGGGGCTGGGAAAGCAGGGAAGAGGATCCCACAGATGATCTGCTGACGCTCTGAAGTATCACTTTGAGTCTCCTGGCAGGGCCTGTAGCTGCTCATTAAGGTCAATGCAGACACTCTGGCTGTTCAACAACAGCCTGGAGGCAGCAAAGGATGTTTTTTCTCTGTACAAGTGAAACACACGGGCTGGCTTTACATTTCCTTGCACAGGCACTGGAAGCAGCTGTCACAAACGAAGCAGCTTCACACAAGCCAGTTTATCCCACTGAGAACTGGAGTCCTTGCTTGGACAAACCTCTGTGCTGCCCCAGCCAGACTACATATGGTGTACAAGTGAGCCCAACTGAAACAGGTTTAATTACTTCTAGGTAACCCAGCATAGCAAATCCACTCATTTCAAGTCCAGGGACAAGCCAAACACTCAAACCACACCCCCATTCTACAATATTTTTCCCCCTAATCAGACTTTTAAAGTCGCAATGTTTATGACCTACCGAAGTAATCCTCCTTTGCCCCCAAAGTAATCCTGCTAGCTCCGTCAAGGTGGGGGGTTCAGAGGATTCTTCACAACCGAGAAAAGACCAACCAGCTGCCACTCTCCCAGGGTCAGGAGGTCTTTATTTCTGGCTGGTTCCCAGGTACAGAGAGAGAGCGTACCTGTTTCCCGGGCTCTTTTCAATCCTCGGGGATAGGGGCGGAGAGACATAACACGAACCAATGGGATAACATTTCAGTGGCAGGGGAGGGAAAAACGCGTCACGGCTGCGGGGAGGGGTCACACAGAGACCAGGAAGCTCCCAGGAAATATGCATCACCGCAACCTACAGCACATCTACAACCTTCCCAGCTCAGTCTTCCAGCCTTGCCTTACTGTTTCTGCCCCAAACCCGTACCTGAGACTGCAGACGCTAAAGAGTTTACAAAAGGGTATTTGAATTTGGGTTCCCTAGGTTTCTATTTGGACATGGAAAATAGTACAAAGTACATTTGGTGGGAAGCTTTTAGTATGGAGGTGGAAGCATTAATTCCATGTTTCCCCAGATATCACCAGCACTTCTGTGAATCCATTCTCCTCTCCATTTATTCCTTTGGTTCTCAGATGCCACTGGAGGTCAACACTCACATTCTGTGTCTCTCTGTGCAGGTCAGGATCCCACAAGGAATGAGAGCATCACAACATCAGCTCAAGGTGCTTCCTCCTCACAGAGAGGTGATTCCTGCTCCATATTTCATATTTCTCTGCACGGCCAGCAGCAGGGCCATCACATGGCTGTCTTCTTCTTGTGTGGCCACCAATGATTTCCTGAGGGGTGATGAACATCTCATCCAGCCCTTGAAAAGCCTGTAAAGCTCTGCAGAAACAGCATTTCAGGGCAACCTCCTGAGCCTGGGAGTAGCAGGAAAGGCGCCATCATGGCAAAAGGTTGTAAAAGGAGGGAGACTGGACAAATTCCCTCCTCAAATGTAGTGCCAGTGCTGACTTTGCACCTTCCTCACTGAGGTGACAGGAGGAAACCCTGTGGCTGCTCCCAGCTTGTCCATAAAAGGGGCCCCACCAGGGCAATGGTTCTACACAGGTCTCGCTCACTTTGCTGTTAAGATTGATAGGCCTGGCCAGGATCCAAACTTGGTCCCTTCAGGGAAGTGCAAGTGATAGTTAGGGCCTCTAGCATTGCCAGGAATCCTCTCCCCAGCAGTGGAACAATGACTTTTATGTAAATCTACCTTTCCTCCCTCTGCAGGCACCTCAGAACCCATCACCCCAGCACCCAACTCCTCCAGCCAATTGCCTGAGCCCACCCCGACAGACGAGAAATCACCGCTGACAGTGGCAGCTTTTGGTAAGGTCTTGTGCCAGCTGGGGAGAGGAGGGGGCTCTCTTGCACCAGGCCAGGCTGGTTTGGACACCCAAACAGGTGCCCAGAGCAGCTGTGGCTGCTCCTGGATCCCTGGCAGTGCCCAAGGCCAGGCTGGGCAGGGCTGGGAGCAGCCTGGGATGGGGGGAGCTGTCCCTGCCATGGCAGGGGTGGGATGGGACGGGCTTTAGGGTTCCTCTCAACCCAACCCATTCTGGGATTCCATGATTCTAAGTCCAAGGGAATCTTAGAGGACAAATTTCCTGTGCAAAGAACTGTTTGATTGATCGAGGCCCGATGTCAGTATCCAATCTACACTTGATGGGAAGTGTCTAAAGGTGGTTTATGGGACAGATAACATCACCCACAGCTCTAGCTTGTCTCTCCCTTTTACATTACTTATTTATTTGGCTTTACACACTTTTGGGATAAGATTTACCAACTGTAGCAGAAACATACGGACTCTTACCAGTCCCTAGTGTAATCAGCTGACTTCTGCCTTCCTGGCACTGCCTTACCAATTAATTATTTATTGATTAAGTATTCATAGAAGCCCTTTGAGGTTAAAACACAGGAGGATAAAGCTATTTGTTCTAACAACTGTTTGCTTCTCTGCCTATTACGAACCATGCTCACATTAATGAAAATATTGATTTCCTAGCCAAGTTTTGATATCAGAGTCTCTCTGCTACTCAGACACATCTTTCCTCCATCCCCAGGTGTCATTAGCTTTGTTGTTATCCTGATAGTGGTAGTCATCATCCTGGTCAGCGTGGTCAGCCTGAGGTTCAAGTGCAACCACTCCAAGGACTCGGAAGGTATTTGGGGGAATCTGTTCTTCCCTAAGCAACCAGGCACCAGTTTCCATGTGGATCTGGCAATGTCTAAAAGATGCATCTGAACAGCTAACACAGTTGTGGGGAGGTTTGGAAGCCAGACTGGAGCATGGATGGAGCAGTCAGGAGTGCAGTGCGACCTCCTTGATAGAGCCCCAGCCCAGCCTTATCTGGATGTGGTCTCAAATTCCCTGCAGCTCAAATTCCAAGGGGTGGGCAGCTCTTCCAGCAAAAATCATGGAGTTTGACACTCCTTTTCCTGAGGAATCCCATTTTCCATGAAGCAGAGCCCAGCAGAGGCCAAGGCTGCTCTGCAGCAAGGCAGAATCCTTCTCAGAGCCCAGCAGGGCCAGCAGCTCCTGCCCCTACGTCCCCTTAGCTGAAGGGTTTTCTCCAATCAACTCCCAAGTTTCCTCCATAGTGTCTCCAACCTCATTCAGATTTCATTTATATCCCTGCACAAAGTAATTCAGAATAGAGCTGACTTATTTTATGACTTCTCACCTCTACATCACCACCTGCTTTTCTCCCCCCAGACAAACAGAAACCAGGAACCTCCATGGTGTCAGAGAGGTAAGGCTGCTCATGCCACCCACATCTGATTGAGAGTGCCTGTTTTATCCCAGAGCTAATTTTAGCAAGGAAGAGAGTCTGCTTTGGTTATTTCAGGTGGAAGACAGCTTGTCAAGACATCTTTGAGAGAGTTAGGAAAGCAAAATCAGCTTTGATAACGCCTCATCGTCTGACAGAGACATAGATAGAAGATCAATATTTAGGGGGCTCATTTCAAAGCTGCACTGAGAGAAGACTCATCACCTTCCCAAAGCAGATTGATTATCTTCCTTGCCTAGACAGAGCTTTGAGGTCTAAACTCAAGTTTCTGGATCTCAAAGCAGTGTTAGATATCTCCCAAGACACCCATTCCTGTTTCCCAGTAAGAGCAGGACACAGGAGCCCCAGTTCAGAGACTTTTGGAAGAGAAGCATCCAGCAGAGAATGGTCCATCAGAAGCCCATCCATGGTCTATCACTGCTATTCCAGAGGAGAGGCTGAATGTGGGAAAACAGCAGGAAACAAGAGCCAGAAGGGATCAAAACATATTGCTCCTAATTTTCCATCTGATAGTTTCATAAACTCTGCTTTGGGAAGGGACAAGGGACAAAGGAGCAAAGTCTGTAAGTGTTTAGGTGCCAAATTTGCATCAGCATCAGTGGTCACAAAATACCCTTAATCCAAGTGATCCAAGGGATCTGAAGCCACTGAGGCAGAACATGCCAGAAAGTAAGATAGTGCCTAAGGTTTCCTGATCCCCAAAGTCATCCAGCCTCCACTGGCAAGGAATCCCAGCCCTCAGAGTAGGAAAAAAGGGGAGTTCCACCTTCCAAAGCCTTGTAACTCCCTAGGGGTGGGCCTAAATCAGGCCAGCAGCTCAGAGGGCAGTGGAAACCAAACATGGTCCCCTGTACCAGCCTTGCCTGTTTGCCTCCAGCTCTGTGCAGAGAAATTTTGTCCCTGGAGGTGTCTGAAGAACACCTAGACATGACACTCAGTGCTCTGGTCTGCTTGAATCTGCTTGGTGATTGCTCAAAGGTTGGACTCAATGATCCTGGAGGTCTTTTCCAACCTCAGTGACTCTGTGATTCTGTGATTCCCTCTCATTTCCCAGAGTAATTAATTATCTCCTTCTCTCCTTGGCAGCTGCTCAGCAGACACGAGCCAGAAGGGGAACAGCATCACTCTGATCTCCATGAAGAACATCAACACCAACAACAGCATGAGCTACCCCCCATCAGAAAAGGTTTCCCTTTTCAGCCTTGCTTTTTAGGGAATCAGCTGGGGATCATTTCTCTGGCTGGATAAGAGAATGCCTCAAGGTATTTCTCTGCTCTTTTATTCCTTCAGAAATATGACAAAAAACAGCTGCCACCAAACTTCTAAAGGTCCAAACTGCTTCCAGTGAGCTTGGTGAAAAGTTTGAGTGCCCATCTCAGGTTTACCAGGGCTGGCAGAACTGGAAGTGTGTACAGGTGGCATCACCTGTGGCCAGCTGCAAAGCTGGAGGGGTTTGCCATTAAATGAAGAGGGAGAAATCGGGTTCTCACCCTCCAGCCCAGCTTATCCCCTCCTGCCCCACACAGGGGAAACACATCCCCATCAGTGCTCTCAGCTCCATCCCACATCAGGAATTCATATCATTTTTGGTTGTTTAAAAGCTGGGACTGAGTTTGGGAGAACACATTGCTCTACTCCCTTTGTGACTCCAAGCAGGCCGCTGATGAACCACATTTTGTTCTTTTGGCAGGTGCTATGAAGCCAAGAGCCCAGAGCTTGAAGCTGACACGTGACAACCAGCAGTGGCTTTCTAGGTTCTTTTATTATTTTTTTTTTCCTTTGGGGAAAGAGCAAGGGTGGACTTTATATATAAATTATTATGTCCTTTCTGATCAGTACATTTACAGTAGCGTCCTACATAGCTTCCCCACCTGGGGCCTGAGGGCTTTCTCCAGTTACAGCCTGCCACGCTCGGTGGTTGATATCTAACTCTATTTTTGATATGCCTTCAAACATTCAGATAATTCCAGCAGCAAGAAGCACCAAAGCACCATCCACTCTGCTAATAAACCTCTGCCATAGATTAATGGCCTTTATAGTCTGTGCCAGGCAGTCACGGGCTCATTAATCAGCACAGCCCCACGTCGAGCCAGACCCGTGAGCTGGGAAAGCCTGATTTGAAGCTGAAGGCTTGATGGGACTTAAATGTCCAAGTTCTAGGTCAAATCCCAGCACGACTGCTCCAAGCCCCTTATCCCTGGTACCCTCATTGTCCCCACAGCAGTGGGATGGTCACATCCACCTACCTCACAGGGTTGTTGTGAGGCCTTGTTAATCCCTGTCTGTAAAGCGCTAGGACAGCCATGAATTAAAGGTGCTGTTAAAATGCAAATTGCCATCTTATCCTCTTTATTATCATTATTATTATTGTTATTGTTGTTGTTGTTGTTGTTGTTGTTATTGTTGTTGTTGTTGTTATTATTATTAACAACAGAGCTTTGGGAAGGCTGGTTATCTCCTCACGTGCTCAGGGTCTCAGCTGAAGTGTAAGGAACAAAGTCTCTGCTTAGATCAGGGTTTATCTCAGTATAAAATAAATGATCACAAGCAAAATGCAGAGCTCCTTCAGCTCCTAAGTGTGGCAGCCCAAGTTTGCCAGGAGAGCTCCCATCATCTCTAGCACTGCTTTCCCAAAGCTTCCTGGGACCAGGAAGAGCAGCATCCCCTTGTGCAATGAAAGAGGCAGCTGTGCTTTGCAGCTGGCAAGGAAATGTTCAGCAAAAAAACAAGATGCAACATTTTCAAAGCTAAAAGCCAGTGCACTTTTAACCTGTGACATCTGCTCCAGGTAGTTTGATAAGTTGTTTCTGAATAAATGAAACTTTTCTGGTAACAAACATGAAAAGTAAGATGTTGCCACTCATCCAGGCTCCACCAGACTGGTGAATTTGCTTAACGCAGAGCCCCAGATAGTTCCCAATTCGATAGATCCAGACAGCTCCAGTTCTCAGAGACCTGTGATTCCACACATGGAACACAGCAAGTAGATTTTTTGTGAAAGCAAAGCTTTAAAAAATCTCCCTGGACCTCTGAGATTCCATAGGATCTCACCACTGCTTTAGTTTTCCTTCCTTTGACCTCCTTCTTCCCACAGGCCCTTGATGGTCTTAAAAAGAGGGTGGGCAGGCCCTGGCACAGGTGCTCAGAGCAGCTGTGGCTGCCCCTGGATCCCTGGCTGCCCAAGGCCAGGCTGGACAGGGCTGGGAGCAGCTTGGGATGGTGGGAGCTGTCCCTGCCATGTGGGATGAGGAGAAACCACCAACAGCGTTAGCAGTGATGAAGGCAACCGGGAAATGTCTCCTAGTGTGGGGCCAGACCTGGACACAGCCCTGGAGGTGCCCCAGCAGCACCAGCCCAGGGGATGGGCACTGCTCTGCTCCTGCTGCCACCCCAGGGCTGCCACAGCCCAGAGGCCATCGGCCTTTGGCTCACCTTGGGCTCAGCTGCTGTCACCAGCGCCCCGAGGCCTTCCTAAAGCTGCTCCCGATGTCCAAAGGGGGGAGCCGGGGCTGGGCAGGGTCTGCAGGGGCCACCCGAGGAGCACTGAGGGCTCTGGGCTGGCTCAGCCACCGCAGAGGAGCTGNGGCAGGGTCTGCAGGGGCCACCCGAGGAGCACTGAGGGCTCTGGGCTGGCTCAGCCACAGCAGAGGAGCTGAGGGCAGAGCTCAGGGAAGGAGGGAACGGCTGCAGGGGGAGGTTTGGGATGGAGAGCAGGGCAAGGCTCTTCCCCCAGAGGTGCTGGCACTGCCCAGGCTCCCCAGGGAATGGGCCCGGCCCCGAGGCTGCCGGAGCTGCAGGGATGAACAGCGGGGATTGCTGGGGAGCTGGGCAGGGCCAAAGGCTGGCCTGATGATGCTGGTGGGTCCCTTCCTGCTCGGGACACTCCACAATTCCATCACATTCCATAATTCCACAACTCCATGAATCCTCGACCTCCCGCTCCCCTCAGAACCCCATGACGTCACCGTCCTGCGGTGTGACGTCACGGCCCCGCCGGCCCCCCCCCTCGATCCCAGCAGCCCCCGCGCACAAGATGGCGGCCCGGGGCGGCGGGCGGTGAGCGAGGGGCGAGGGGCCGACATGACCTACACGGCCGAGCAGCTGGACGGGGTGCGGCGGTGAGCGGCAACGGGGGCCGCGGGAGCACGGGAGGCGGCGGGGACGCGGGAGGCCGAGTCCGGGGGGCGGAGGGGAGCGGGCCCGGGGCGGCCCGGGCTAACCCCGTGTGCCCTCAGGATCAAGCGGTGCCGGGATTACTACGAGATCCTGGGGGTGAGCCGGGACGCCGGCGAGGAGGAGCTGAAGCGGGCGTACCGCAGGCTGGCCCTCAAATTCCACCCCGACAAGAACCGCGCGCCCGGAGCCACCGAGGCCTTCAAAGGTGAGGGGGCCCGGGGGGCACCGTGAGGGGCAGCGCCGGGGCAGAGGCGCCCGCCGGGCCACGGAGCCGGGGGGTTCCGGACGCAGCAGCGGCCCCACAGAGCCCTGCTGCGGCTCGGCAGGCGTTGCATTTCCATTTGCAAAATACACGTCTCCATTAGAAACGATGGGAAGTGCATCCCAGGTCTCATTCCCAAGTACTTCTCAGGAGCTGGAGGGACAGGACAAGGGGGAATGGCCTCTACGCTGTCAGAGAGCAGGAATGGATGGGATATTAGGAAGAAATTCTTCCCTGTGAGGGTGAGGAGGCCCTGGCACAGGTTACCCTGAGAAGCTGTGGCTGTCCCTGGATCCCTGGAAGTGTCCAAGGATGACTTCGATGGGGCTTGGAACAACCTCGTCAAGTGGGAGCTGTCCCTGCTGATGGCAGGGGATTGGAATGAGGTGATCTTCATGCTTCCTTCCAACCCAAACCATTCTGGGATTCCATAATGCTGAAGAAGGTTCAGAACTTGGAAGTGACACTGCCCATGCAGGAGAATTGGGTGTTTGTCATGAATAACTGCTCCTTGTCATGAGTAAATTTTTATTTTTATTTTTATATGTACATATGGGAGTATGAAATTTAATCCAATGTGCTGTGTCTGCAGTTCTCAGTTCTGCTGCAGTGTTACTGTCTAAACTCATACATATTTCCCCTTTCCATGCAGCCCAGCACGAGGAAAGCAAGTGATTCATTCACAGTCTGTTAAAACAAGATGCTTCTGGAGGGCTCTTCTGTGTTTGTTTGGGTTGTATTTCTCTATGAACTTGTTATGTCAGAGATCAAAGAAGAAGATGAGCCAAACAAACACTTCTGAGTGGATGGATGTGTGGGGTATGATTCAGATGTGCCACACAGCTTCAGGAGCATCTCTGCTAGCAGGAAAAACTTGGGATGGTCCTGTGCATATTAATTGGTCCCTGCAGTTATTAACTTTGTGTTAATTGTATGTGAGATATGGAGGTGCACTCCGACCAAACTTGGCTTGAGCTGATAAAATGCTCCATTCTCACCCAATTTCATGGCTGAAGTGAACTGTCATGTCAGTTTTAGAGTTACTTCAAGTCTTTCCATGTACTTGGACACTTTTGTCTGTCTCCCAGCATCAGTGACAGCAGGAAGTGGTTTCCATCACAGGTCATGCCAGAGCTGTTACACGTCCTTTGTAAAAGTAGCTCAGTCTTTGGTCCAGTCTAGGCTTGTTTGGGCTTTTTTAGCTGCTCCACTTACAAAAGTGTGAGCCCTGGGAATGTAACACTGGTTTTAATTCCCTCTCCAGCCATAGGCAATGCTTTTGCAGTTCTGAGCAACCCTGAGAAACGGCTCCGCTACGATGAACTCGGGAGTGTCCACGAGCACGCCGGTCCTGGCCAGGCCAGGCACTACAATTACTACTCAGAATTTGAAGCAGACATCACACCTGAAGAAGTATTCAATTTGTTTTTTAGTCAGCACTTCCCTACAGGTCAGTACTTGCCTGCTGTGGTTTCCAAGGGCACTGGACTGACCAACCCTGAGGGAACAGCTGGAGCTGGGCCAGGGTGGGCTCAGGCTGGATTTTGGGAGAAGATTCTTCCCCCAGAGGTGCTGGCACTGCCCAGGCTCCCCAGGGAATGGGCACAACCCCGAGGCTGCCGGAGCTGCAGGGATGCACAGCTGGGATTGCTGGGGAGCTGGGCAGGGCCAGGGGTTGGATGATCCTTGGGAATCCCTTCCTGCTCAGCATATTCTCTGATTCTATAAGCCATGAGGGAGTTCAGCTTCCCTTAGGACTGCTCAGGGAGTTGATGATGCATCTGAGAAGAGCAGAAACCTTTTCACATTTGATTTCTGCCTTGCTTTTATTCCCTCCAGTGTCTGAAGCCAGTAATGGTATGGGAGGTAAAGCAGGGTGTGAATGAGCAGGGATCAGAGTTGTTTTTGATGATGGTTGGACTCAGTGACCTCAGAGGTCTTTTCCAACATGAACAGTTCCGTGACTGGGTTGTACTTGAGGCACCTGATAGCATTCCAGGCCAGCACGGCCCAGCTCCTGGAGCTGTGGTTTCAGGGGAAGCGGGAGCTCCTGTGCCTCACAGCAGCCTCTGCTGTAGTGAAATTACAGCCTGGGAGCTCAGCAAGTGCTGCCTGCCAGGAGAGGAGCCAGGATCCAGGGGATGTGCAGGATCAGGGACACAGCAGTGGAGCTGCACCTGGAGTAGCTCCATGCATGTCTCAGCCCAGCCTTGGCGTTTGGATTTGCAGGAGAAACAGTTCCTGCAAGATTGGTGGATTAAAGGAAATCAGAAAGGTGTGAGGATTTCAAAGGCCTTCCTGACAGTATCTAAGGAATTACTTTAGCACTCCTGGGAACTTTTCACCTCTGAGATGTCACAAAAAGTGAGGTACACACCAGTTACTACTGTGAAGACACCCAGGGGAATAGTTACTTACTAAACCTTACTGTGAGTGCTGCCTCTTGCAGATGCCAGACTTGCACCAGTGGATATGCAAAGCCAAGCCCAGCGTGGTGTAATTCCAGCTGGAGTCTGCACATTTTCCATCTTTGCCTGTGCAAGGAATTGCACCTGGATGTGCCCTTCATGGGATATCACCCTCATGGAATGGGCCTGTGGGAACAGGGATGCTTGGAGTTGAGGACAGGAAATTGAGGAGCTGTAGGAGGAGTTTGGGTACTGGGCATGGCAGGTTTATCAGGGAGACTGGCATGAAGGAGAAAATAGGAATTTTAGCAAAGCAGCAAAAAGTAAGAAAATAAAAATATTATTTTGTAGTAGTGGGTGTTGGAAGTGACCAGAAGTTTCCTCACTGGGCTTTTAAGGGTGGGTTTGTGGCTTTGCTTCTAATGAGCAGTTTTCTTCTATTCCATGCAAAAATAGTTAAATTTAAAATGTTAAATATGATTAAACCCAAAGGATACTCCACGTGGCAGAATGTTGCAGTTGTAATGAAGAGAGGCTACAAGGTCTTCTTCTAATAAAAAATAAATGCACATGGAACAAAAGAAACTGCCACCAGAAATTCTTGGAGAAACTTAAAATTCGGGAAAACTTTTTTTCTAGGCATCCCATTCTTCTTTTCCCACACTGGCTGCTTCTTTTCACAGCTTGATAAAATCCTGTCTGAGCAATGTTGAAGGATAGAAATAAACTTTCCTTTTTCCCAAAAGAACCTTTCCTCCTTGGAGACAGCCTGGCTTGGCTCGCTGTTGGAGCTCTTGACTGCACACATGCCTAGAGCTTGGAAAATCTTTGAACAAGCAGTGGAACAGAGGTTTTGACACAATGTCACCTTTGCCCAGGTTTATTGCAGAAATCTTCAGGAAACTTAAAAAAAATAAAGGACAGGATAAGAGTATAAAATAATGTAACATCTTTCCCAGGGCTTAAAAATAGTTTTGCATTTTTGTTGTGATGATAAGCCACAGATTTCGATTCTCTAACACAAAGGCGTTCTGAATTTCAAAAGAGGAGAGCACAGCTATTATTAAGGTATTCATATGGCGATAAAATCAGATCCTGAGCTTCAAATTGAAGCAGCAAATGCAATTCTTCCTTCATTTTAGATTTTTAAAACATAAATCAACTGCATTCTGTGCACAGAAAAGAAAATCTTGAATTGTTCTCCTTTCTTAGTCTTTTTAAAAACTTTTTTTATTATAAAATAATTAAATGAAATTATTAATGGCTTGAAGGCAGAGGAATTAGAAATGATGGTAGAAGACCTCATTCAGTAATTATGGGAGACCATAATTCACAGCCTGAGCCTGGTGAAGCAAATCCATTTTCCTGCCACAGCCTTGCAAGTGAATGTGACAAGAACAGCATTAAAAATGAGATACAATCATAAAAATCAGAACATGTTTCTGCAGCTTGATTTAAATTAAGATGGATTGGAGCACACTGCAATTTCTCTGGTAGGCTTTTTGGAATAACGTCATGGTGGTGTTTAATCCTGAGGTGGTTTGTGCTTTTTTCTCTGAGATCTCCCAGCTGTAGTTGAGGCTATGGAATGTAAAGCTGAATGCTTCAGTAGAAGCTGAGCAGTGCAGGTGAGTGCCAGCAGCTGGGTGGAACGTGAGTCAGGCCTGGTTTCTTTTGCAGGGTACATCCACATGTTCTCCAATGTAGGCAGAGATGCTCACTATTACCCACGGAGGCACCGGGCCGAGAGGGCGTGGACTCAGGAGCCAGAGGAGGAGGAGCACAGGCCACAGGTAGCCAGGAGGAGAGATCTCCTCAGCTTAAATATTTAAACATCTCAGCAGGGTCAGGGATCCTTCTCCAAAGCCAGGACAGACCCTCCCATGCTTGAGTGCATCCTCAAGGGCTGCAGCCACAGTGGATGTCTTCTTTGTCACTGCATTGGCTTTTATTAATCACTTCTGTAAAGATCCTTTGTATTTATAGCATCTCAGTTTCTGTCACCGAGGGTTTTGCTGCTGCTTGCCTTTTGCAAGCTCCAGTGCTTGGTAATCCAACAGCAATTAGTCCAAATGGGGACTGGTGATGGATGGGGAAGTAGTGGCTTGTCCTTAAGGTTTGTTTAATCCTTCAGTAAATGAGCACCCCGGGGCTGCACAGGCCTCTTCCAGCTGGGGACAGGATGGGCCTGGGACACATTTCTGCCAACTGAGAGTTCCAGATGAGACACAAGGTGTCCTTTGTTGTCAGTGCACACACACACCTGCCACCTGCCTTCGTAAGATCTTCCTCTGGAGACAGTCTGTTAGCCTCCAGGGATCATTCTCCAAGGAAGATGAGTTTTTCCTGAGTCTCAGGCTCAGAAAAAAATCCTGGTATAGCTGACAGCTAAGCTGGGGGAAGTGAATCCAGCCCCTCACATCAGGAAAGTGAAGCCTCCCACCCCAGGGGCTGGAGTGTGTCCAGGGAAGGGAACAGAGCTGGGAAGGGGCTGGAGCCTCAGGAGCAGCTGAGGGAGCTGGGAAGGGGCTGAGCATGGAGCAAAGGAGGCTCAGGGGGAATTTCTGGCTCTGCACAGCTCCTGGCAGGAGGGGACAGAGCAGGGCCGGGCTCTGCTCCCAGGGAACAGGGACAGGAGCAGAGGGAACGGCCTCAGGCTGGGCCAGGGCAGGCTCAGGGTGGGCAGCAGCAGGAATTTGCCCATGGAAAGGGAGCTCAGGGATTGGAAGTGCCCAGGGAGGGTTGGAGTGCCCATCCCGGCAGGTGTCCCAGGAACACCTGGAGGTGGCACTGGGAGCTCTGGGCTGGGGACAGGGTGGGCATGGGGCACAGCTGGGACTCCCTGGGCTGGGAGGGATTTTCCCACCTCAGGGATCCCAGAATTCTGTGAATCCCACTTACTACTGCATCAGGAATCCTTGTTGCTATCCCAGGGCAGAGGGCAAAGCCTAAATAGGCTGTATATGATATTTTCCTCTGCATAAGAAAAGGCATTTTAAAAGCCAGTTTGAAAAGAAGTGGAAGAGCAGAAGAAAAGATCAGTGTTTTCTCTTTGATAGTGTTTCCACTCTTTTGTTCTGCTAAATTAATCCAAACAAAAGCCCCAGTGCTTACATCCTGTCTGAAGTTACACTGTACATGGGAGCTCTTAACCCTTTACTGTTCAGCCATTAAGTGCAGGGCTTGAGCAAAGGCTGAGATCTTTACAATGGAGAGCAAATTCAGAGGGTGCAGGAAAGCCACAAGAATTGCAGAGTGTTCCTGCAGGCTGGATTGGACACTGGCAGGTACAATAGTGATGTGAGCACTGAAGGAAGGGGCAAAGGAAAAGTTGATGGGAAGAGAATGGTGTTCAGGAGTGTTCTGATATTATTAAAAAAGGTTATTCAGAAGTTACAGTGTCATCCCTCTCAAAATCCCAAAGTACTTCCTCTTTTTTTTTTGAAGTTTACTTGTTGGTCTGTGATTGATAGCCTGGCTTCTGAGAACAGATGTCTTTTTCCATCTCTCTATTTTCTTGACTGCTAATCCTTGTACTTTTCAGAATTCATACTCTGCATTTATCCAGTTGATGCCAGTTTTCATCATCATAATAGTGTCAGTTATAACCCAGCTGATGGCCACCAACCCACCCTACAGCTTATTCTACAAATCGTAAGTCCTTTAAAACCACTTTTTTCTGCTCTTGCTGTTTGCTGTATGGAGGCAGATGGAAGTTGGGTTTGATAGCAAAAAGCATGTTAATGTTTTGCTCTTTATAGAAAATGTTAACAGTTTGTAAATAAGGAAATACCAACAGCCTGCACTGGTGAGTTCTGAGCGCTGTGAAGTTTCCTGTGGGGAGCTTTAGTGCACAGGGTGCTGAACTGAGAGGGAAAGAAACCTTCCTCAACTGGCCTGGAATGGTTTTGCACAGTGATACAGGATGGGGAGTGTGATGTAGATCAGCCTCTGATCTGACCAACCCCCAGAATCAGTGGACCCACCCCTGAGGTTCCTCTGGAAAGCAGTTAAAAAACAAAACCTGTGGTTTGCAGTATAAATCCAGATCTTTTCTGGAGCATGAATTCCACTGGAAGCTCAAATCATTAAATCCTTGAAATGCCCTGGTTTTACCTCTCTAGAGAAGCAGGGCCCTGGGGGCTGGTGAGTTCTGGGAGCAGAAGGACCCCACCAGAGCTGCTGTACTGGGCAGAGGAAAACCCACATGCTGCTCTCAGCATCCAGGGCTGGAGGAGGGAAAGAGCTGACCTGGGCTGGCCCTTGCAGAGAGAGGAGTGGGATTGGCAGGTTTGGGGCAGCCAGCAGAGTGCTCCAGACTGTCCCCTTGTTCCCTTCTAGGAGTAAAACTGCTCAGGTCCAGGCTTCCCCTCCTGTCCTCTGCCACAGCAGCCCCACAGCCCTCATCATTTTACCACACGGTGTCAGTGTGAGGCCCTCAGAAGGGAACAGGAGGGTGGATGTTTTTAGGGGGTTGGGTTTTTTTTCCAGGGAGTGTTTTGCTATCTGCCAGTCCCATGTGAAACCTCCCATGCTGCCCCCACAGCAGCTGAGCTGCTTTTCTTCACTACCTCCCCTTCTGCTGGTGATGAGAGATAGTCAGGCCTGAGCCTGGTTCAGAGTTAGGCTGTTCAGCTAAATCATAGCCTGAAAAGAACTGAACAGCCTAAGAGCTAAAAGAAATTGGGGACACTTCTGAGACAGGGAAGGAGAAGGAAAAGAAGAGTCCAGGAAAAAGGGGCAAACAGGATTCATTTGAGCAGAGTGTAACCTTTGTGTTTTGGCTGCCTGCCTCTCCTTGTGGGCAGTGATTCGAGCAGAGGCCTGGGTACCTTTGCTCAAATAAGGAGATTCACTCCAGGAGTGTGGTTTAACCCAGAGGGGCTGATTCTTCCTGCAGGGTGTTTTCCAGCCTGTTCCATGCCTCACTCTGCGTACTGATGATTATAAAACCCTGAAGAAAAGTGTAACTAGAATCTTCCCTGCTAAGTTTTATTTCTATTGAAGGATCCAAAAAATGGGAAAATCCAGATCCAGCTGCATTGTGCCCTAGGTTTTTGTAAACTCTGGGATATTTTCCTATGCAGCAGGAGGGTGGATTCTGTTTGTACTGCACAGCTTTGCTGTCCCTGAGATTGTAATTTCCTGACTGGATGGTTGAGGGAGCCATAATCCTGCAAAAATGAACTGTACAAACATTGCTGTAAATATTTTCCCCTGGAAATGCTAATATGGAGAAATAGCTCTTGATTTCTTGAGGTCTGAACTGCTGAAACATCTGATTTCTCCCTGCTGCTCCCACAGGTCCATAGGCCACGTTGTCAGCAGAGAAACAGAGAACTTGCAGGTGCCTTACTATGTTGATAAAAACTTTGAAAAGAACTATCAAGGAGCAGAACTTCAAGAGCTTGAGAAAACAGTTGAGAAAGATTACATAGACTACATTCAGACCAGCTGCTGGAAGGAGAAACAGCAAAGTAAGTTATTTCTGTCCCAAGGGTGTTTCAGGGCTGGGGGGTGGTTCTGCTTCACAAAGCTCTGCTGGTTTTGGCCTCAGTTTCCAATCCTTGTAACTTCTCAGCCTTGCAGTGGTTTAAGGTGCCTCACATCTGCTCTTAACACTGAATTTGCTATTCTTGAGATCTGTCAAAATCCATTTTAAGTGATTCTGAGAGATGAGTGGAAAGTAGACTTCACCATTTGAGACACTTTTTTCCACTCAGGTTTTATGCTTGAATAACCCTTAGTGATGTTTTAAACATACAACCCACCACATTTATCTAGCCCTGACAGATTGCTAGGCTGGAAAAGATCTTGAGACATCACTATCCCATGTTTCCTTTGCTGGAGCAGAATCACTGGCTCCACAAGAAGTTTCTGTAACTTTTTCCTTAAAATTTATCCAGGAGAGTCCAGAGCATGTCCAGGTGCTCTTGGCTCCCTTGCAGTGGGCTGTGCTCCTGGTATCAGTTTTCAGAGCATGCTTCCGTGGTTTGGGTGTTATTTGCATTTTCTATCTTTAGCTGAGTTGGAGATCATGTTTTTCACCATTTTCAAGTCTTTCAAAAACAAGAATTGAGTGCAGAAAGGGAGAACACAGATGTGAGCATTCAAAATCATTATTCTCACTCAGCCCTGAGTGGAGCAGAGGCACAAGTAAAAAGGCATGTTAACCCCATATTTTACTGCTTGTTCATTGCTACTAATCTGGCTCACTGAAGAGACAGCAAATTCCTGCTGCTTGCAGAATGGTAAGGAATAACAGAAGTCAAATCACAAGGAGTAGCTTAGGCTAGGATGTTCTGACTGGTTTTATTCACTGATTTTATTCACCTAAAGAACTCATCACCTTCAAATGAGTCAACACTGAGTAGTGCTGTGTGTAAAGGGAGCTGGAACAAGTTGTGTCTGTGTGAATGCTCTGCTTTCACACGCTGCTGGGGGTTTTAAATTGCTCTGTGCAGAACAGTCCTCAGCACACTGCTAAAAAGTGCCTTTGCACTTGTTTTCAGTTTCTTTACCAATTTATCTAAAGACTCTTTCAATCCTAAAGGAGAGGTAAGAATAGTGTTGCTGACTCCAGGCTCTTTACAGGTATTTGATGAGAAGGCTTGTTTTGGCTTATTTCACATAAAAGTTACCAATCCTGCTTTTAAAGAAAAATAAAAATATGTAGGCTCTGAAGTTAAAAAAGGAAAGAACATTTAATGCATGACCATAAAATCCTGCAGTTTTTGCTGTGTTTGATTTGTGAACTTTGAGTATCTGTGGCTAACAGGAGCAGCTTCCAGAGATAATGTGAATGTCCATACTCATAAATGTAGGCTTGCTAAAGGGGAGAGTTTATTTCTTACAGAAAAATCCCTTTAATTGAGCTCATGCAACTGGAAGTCAGCACATTGTCTCTTCCACAGAGAGCTGGAGCTGAGGAGAGCCCAGCCCCAAAGAGGGGACAGGATTTGAGTCTGAGAGAGCCCAGGAGTCACAGAGGGGAGATGATCCAGCCTGGAATGCCCAGTGGCTGCCAGGCTCCTCCAGAGCTTTGTATACTCTGGGGTTGTGTTAGTCACCAGCTGTAAATACATTTACAGCAGCCACAGTTAGCATAGCCTGAGGCCTGCTGTCGCTAAAAACTCCCCATTTTCAGAGTGCTTCCCATCCAGGCCATAGCTGAGGCTGGGCTGACCTTAGGACAGTTTGTAAAAATAAACTCTGAATACAAGATGGAGTGCTGGGAAAAGTTCTGCAGGTGCTGAGGCAGTTCTTAGTCAGCTGTTGCTGCAGTGTTGCTCCCTTAATCCTTGCTGAAGTGTTGACTCGTGTGATGAGCTTTTTGTCAGTTGAATGTCTATTTATAGAACATTTGTTGTGTTTACTGAAGGCACGTTTCCCTTGAGCACCAGCAGAACAGACAGAGGTGAGTAGTTCAGGAACAGTTTGGGTTTTAAAGTCCTTGATTTTAAGACTTGAAAAGCATTACCAATAACCTTAAAGAAAACCTTTAAAATAATGGATTGGTTGTATGTTGTTCAGCCAGTCAGTTTTAGAGTGCTGCACCAGACTCCTCAGCAGTGCAGTGTGTGAAAGTTGGGTGTGCTGTGGGTCTGGGTCTTCTGAAATCTGTGGCACAGGTAAGATCAAAAAGCATATCCCAGGGTTTGCAGGAGGGGTTCAGCTGGGATGGCTCAGTTGTAAAGCAGGGCTGCAGAGAGCTCAGGGTCACAGAGAGGCAACTGAAAACAGAGTCGGGATAAATACCACAGAATCATGGAATGGTTTGGGTTGGAAACGGCCTTAAAGCCCACCCAGTGCCACCCCTGCCATGGCAAGGACACCTCCCACTGTCCCAGGCTGCTCCAGGCCCCTTCCAGCCTGGCCTTGGGCACTGCCAGGGATCCAGGGGCAGCCACAGCTGCTCTGGGCACCTGTGCCAGGGCCTGCCCACCCTCACAGGGAGGAATTTCCTCTGTGTATCCAGTATAAATATAGCTGAAATTCAGAACCTCCTTGAAGAAAAGGCTTCAAAGGAACTACTCTGTAAAAGATTGAAACCCACAAGGAGCAAATGTGATGGAATGAATGCTGTTGAAAGTGCAGGGAATCATTTTCCCCAATTGGATAAGTGCAAACTGAGATTCTCCACTGCACAACTGCAGGGACTCTGGGCTCAGGGGCAATTACCTGAGCCTGGTTTTGGCTGGAGGCCTGACGAGGCTGAGCCCAGCACTGCTTGAGTGGCATTTTGGTTATAAACCTGTAAATGGATTCCTGCTCTAAAATGAAGTGTTCCTGCCTGTCAGTTTGTGAAGCTTTTCAGTGAGTGGGAGGAGGGTTAAATGGCTTTGCATTTCAGTGGGACAGGGACAGAGGATGTAAGGCATGAAAGGATCTATTGAAGATCTTTCCACTCTGGATAATTTTGTAAAATGAGGGGCTTGTGAGGTGTATAAAAGTTCTTTGACAAATGGAGTGTCATCAGGTAGCCTGTGCTTACGGAGATGTTGACCTTTTCAGAAGTAAATTACTGCTGTTCTTCTCGGTGCATCTAATCCTGTAGCCAAATTATTCTGCAGGGAGAAACCTATATTAAGACTTCCTCAGCTAATCAGCAAAAGAAACTTCTCTGAATTACTGGGAGGAAATAATTTAAACAATGGGATTATTTCAGTTCTATGTGGCTTTTGAGAAGTAGGGGAACAAAATGCATAGTACGTTTGAGATTGTTAATGAAAGGGCAGGGAGGCATTTCAGACGAGTCCCTTGGGTAGCTGTTCACCTCCCTGGCTTCAATACTCAGCAAAATTAAAATTTACAAGTGCCACAAGGATAACAAAGCACTTAGGAACAGTTCTTTAAAGGAGCTCAGGGCTTCATCCTAATGCATCTTATTTTTTCATCTTTCAGAGTCTGATTTGTCAAATTTGGCCAAGCTCTACAGAGATGAGCGGTTAAAACAGAAAGCAGAGTCCCTGAAACTTGAGCACTGTGAGAAGCTCTCCAGTCTGATTGGGATGCATAAAGGGGGCTGAGCAGGACGCACACAGCTCACACTTTTATTTATTGCTGTTTTAACTTTGGTTTTTATTTTCCTCCATGTGAAAAGGGAAGGAGTCTGTTGTAAAGTCTGGGTATTGGAGTCCTTCTGCAGGCAGTGCAGAGAGGGGCAGCACGAGCTGCAGGGCTGCTGTTTGCTGTAATATATCCTGTACATTAGATTTGGTTCCAAGGACCAGTGGCACTTTGTAAATTCATTGCCCAGGACACGCTGGGAGTTGGAGCCCTGTGTGCATGGGTGCCTTGTGTGCCACCCAGGCTGTGTGTGTCACCCAGGCTGTGTGTGCTACCCAGGCTGTGTGTGCCACCCAGGCTGTGTGTGCCACCCAGGCTGTGTGTGCCACCCAGGCTGTGTGTGTCACCCAGGCTGTGTGTGCCACCCAGGCTGTGTGTGTCACCCAGGAGAGCAGGCTCCTCTCGCCTTCCCGTGTTTCCTGTGCATCCACAGCTCCCTGCATCCCCAGCTGCTGGGGCTGGGTGTCACCTGTCCCTCCAGGCTGAGCCACAGAGCCAGGAGGGACAGTCCCTGCCTGAGGGGTGCCCCTGAGCACATTCCCAGCTCTCCCACTGTCCCAGGGATCCTGTGGTGCTGCTCCAAGGGGGGGCTGTGCCCATCCGTCAGGGAGCGCGGGAGGCTGGGAATGGCAGCAGTTCCAGTGTCTGCCAGACTGTTGGGAAAGCAGAACTGTGGTCATTCCCTCCTCTGTTCCCAGTGGCATATTTTCAAGCTGGCTATTCCATGCTGGTTTTTATCTGCTCTCCCAGGGCCCTGCTTTTTCCAGTACACTTCTCATGTAGCATATTTTTACTCTGTTGAACAGCTATGAATGTTTCACTGTAGACATGATATTGCAAAGAAAAAAAGATCCACGTGGCAACGTCCTGGTTTTTCTTGATCCTCCTTCATGCAGCCAGGCCTTGAAGGGTAGGTTGGTGCTGAGTTGTCCTTGTGAGCAGCAGACCAGTGTGAGGCCAGCGTTAGGCCATGGTGCTCCAGTTGAGCCCCATGAACCCCCCCCAAGGCAGTCTGGTGTGTGCCCTGCATGGAATGAGCTGCTCTCCCAGGGAATTCCTGCCCAGGGTGGGGGCTCACAGAGCAGCACTGCTCCCCTCTGACCCTGGGAACGGGAGTCAGTGACACCTGAGCAAGGCTCTGCTGTTGCCACCTGCCTGAAACTCGAGTCACAGGATGCACAGGTAGCCTGGGCTGAAACCTGGGGTACAAATGCTCTAAAGCTTGGGAAATGCCAGAATTAAACCTGCCTTTAAAGCTGAGGCTGTCCATGTGCTGGGCAGTGGATGGAACTGGGAGTGTTGGGACCACAGTGTGTCCCCTCCATGTCCCTGTCCCATCCACACAGCCCTGAGAGATTTGGCATGAAAGAAAGCTGGGGAAAAAAACCTTTCCAGGTTGGGTTTTTTTGGTTTATTTTTTCTTGGGGTCTGCACGAGGATGAGGGTTTGGTTTGAGACCTGGTGCTTCTGCACACAAGCCCTAAACATCCCAGCTGGGAGGAGAACATTCCAGGTACAGCAATAGTGCTGTGGTGGGATGTCATAAAAAAGGGGGAAAAAACCGACATGCTGACTCTCTAAATTGCATTTTTATGCCCCATTTGTAGGAAGCCTTATAGGAACATGGGCAAGATGAGTAGAATTTTTGGGGCACCTGGAACAAGAAGAACACCGGTGAAAAGGGCATTTTGAGGAGATTGATGTGGAGCTTTCTTAGTGCCAGAGTTTAAGAGCCAGAACGGGTGATTCCAGGTTGGTGGAGGCAGCCTTAACTCTGGTATTTCCCAATTTTGAGCACACGAGTGTGTACAAAAAGTGAAAATAATGTTGCTTTTTATATATTAAATAGCTTGTAGAATATATTAGAAATCTATTCAAATGGTTGGACTTCATTGCAGGGTTGGGATCTTCCCTGTCAGTCCTGTGTGGCTGTACAGGGATGCAGGTAGGGAGACCAAATCCAGCGACTTCCTGGACTCACAGTGTCCTACACGGAGCTTGAACTCCTCCACAGCATTTTGCACTGAAACCAGATTGTACCTTTCATCCAAAGATCTCCAGTACTTGATGGAGACCTCCTGTGGGAGCACAAGCCGCTGGGAAATGCAGGAGGGAGGTGAAACATCCCCACAAGCAATAAGTGTTGTGTTCCTAACCAGGGTCAGGGTGCTGGTGCTGCTGTGTGCTGGGAGGGAGGGCTCGGGAGACGAGTTGTGTTTGCTGCTCCACAGGGAAAAGGAGAATCCTCTCTGGAGCCCCTGATGTGCAAATGCATCGCTGTCCTTTTCCAGAGGGCACTTGGGATTCTTCCCTGAGAGGCTCTGGCGGGAGGACGGGGTCAAGTGCTTGAACATGGGTCTGTGTGTGTATATATTTATTTATTTTTAAATTAAAGACGTGACATCGCTGTACCTGTCCATGGTGCTCCGAGCCTGGTGCCGGGAGGGGTGCGGGAATGGCGGGGACGGGCCTGGGAGGAGGAGGCGGCCGCGGGGTGCGGGACACGGGCGAGGCCTTGGCATCGGGATTGGGACTGGCATCGGGATCAGTATTGGGATTGGCGTCGGGATCAGAACTGGCATCGGGATCAGGATTGGGATTGGGATCGGGATCGGGACTGGCATCGGGATCAGGATTGGGATTGGCATCGGAGCTGGCATCGGGACCTGAGCCCTCACTCTGTGTGAGGGGCGGGAGGCTGGGAACAGGACCGGGACCCGAGATAGGGAACGGGACCAGGAATGGGACCCAGGATTGGGAACGGGAACGAGGGCTGGGATCGGGACACAGGATCGGGAACAGAACAGGGAATGAGGCAGAGGGCCGCGAATGGAGCTTGGAACAGGACAGGTGCTGGGAATGGTACAGGAGCAGGGGTCTGGGAATGGGACAGGGAGCTGGGAACGGGGCTTGGAACAGGATAGGAGGCTGGGAACAGGGCCAGGAATGGGACAAGGGGCTGGGAACGGGGCCAGGAATGGGACAGGGGCTGGCCCTTGACATGGACCCTCCTGCCCCGCTGTGCCCCAGCCCCCTGGGGCCCACTCTCCAGCCCGTGGCTGTGGGGGGCACAGCCCTGGCACCTGCCCAGGCACCGGTGCTGCAGCAGTGCCGGGGGGAGCAGGGCAGCCTGGGGACACCTGGAGGGGCAGGTGCCACCCTGGGCTGCCCCGGTGCCTGAGCTCTCAAGGGCTGCTGAGAATCCTCCTGAACCCCAGAGGCAGCTTTGAAAGCTCCTGCCAAGCTGGGCCGGTGTTTCCTGCTCCTCCGGAGTTGCAAAAAGTAGCTCCAGCGTGGGAGATGCACATCCTGCTTTGGGCAGCTACCAGCAGCTTTTCTCCTCCTCCTCCTCATCCTCCTCCTCGCTGCCTGTGCCAGGCTTGCCAGCACTGAGGTGAGCACACACCGAGCTGGCACAAAATCCAGGTTAATAAGCAAATGCAGTGGTGAGGCTGCAGGCAGTATCACACTGGCTTAAACATAAATCAGTGTTTAATGAGCAAGTCTGGCTCAGCTGGGGCCCGTGATCTGTTCTGTACCGTGCTCCCACGCACAGCCCAGCCTGCCCTGGCTGCTGGCAGGGGCTGGTTGGGTTTCACCTGGCAGAGGAGCCCGAGGGTCTCTCCATGGCCTCCACACAGGGGGACAAACCCAGGAGCAGCAGGAGGAGCTGCTGTAGCGTGGCCTGGCTTGGCAGGTTGGTGCCAGCCTGGGGCTGCAGCCAGGGCAGTGACAGCAATGCCTGGCCAGTGCTGCTGCCATCCCACAGTACCTACAGACAGGTTGTTCACAGAATCCTTGGGATCACAGAAGCACAGACCTGTGTGGGTTGGAAAGAACCCCAAAGACCACCCCCATCCACCCCTCTGCCGTGGGCAGGGACACCTTCCACTGTGCCAGGATGCTCCAGGCTGGCCTAGGACACTTCCAGGGACCCAGCGGCAGCCGCAGCTGCTCTGGGCACCGGTGCCAGGGCTTCAGTGCCCTCACAGAGAACAATTCCTAATTCCCAGTATCCCACCTAACCCTGCCCTCTATCAGAAGAAGCCATTCCCTATGTCCTGTCCCTTCATGTCTTGTCCCTAGTCCCTCTCCAGCTCTCCTGGAGCCCCTTTAGGCCCTGGCAGGGGCTCTGAGCTCTGCTTGGATCCTCTTCTCCACCCCCAGCTCTCCCAGCCTTTCCCCTGCCCCACTCCAACACTCGTGCTCAGCACCCAGGTCCTGCTGAAACCACGATGGTCACAGTGACAACAGCTGTGACAAGTGACAGCAGCACCGGAGGCTGCGAGGGTGGCAGGAGAGCCCCGGACACCCGGTGTCTGTCCGTCCGGCCGCTCCCGGCAGGCACCGCTGTGGCTGCTGCAGAGCTGGGATGGCCCCAGGCACTCCCTGGAGACGCAGGGCCAGGGCTGGCAACTCCACCACTGCCCTGGGCAGTCCGTGCCAGTGCCTGACCCCCGGTCTGTGACAAAGGGGCTTTGGGGGTTTGAAATCCCACATTCACGCTCCTTCTTGCACAAGGCCACCACACCAGTGAGCACTGAGTCCCCTGCAGTCCCTGTGGGCACAAATGCCACCGGCAAGCCCAGCCGAGCTCGGCAGCGAAGGGTTAAGTGCCAGCCCAGTTCTGAGGGAAGCTTTCCTCTCCTCCTTGCCAAGGTTTAAATTTAGTCCCTGCATGAACCCAGAGGACTTGGGCATCGGGTTGCTCCGGGGCTGGCAGTGCTGGGGAGCACCTGCTGCTGCTGTTTCATGGCAAAAAATCCCCCAAAAGCTGGGACTGGGCTGCACCAGAAGCAGTTGGGGTGAGCAAACTGCAGAGACCCTCGTGTCACCCCAGCCGCCCCACCACTGGCTTGGGGTCTCCCAAAAAAACCCGCGTGGTTGCAGCCCTTTGGTCAGCTCCGGGGAATCCCAGGGGTGCTCCGTACCCGGGTTGATCCCAAGCCTTGAGTTTGCTCCTGGCCGCTGGATCAGATTCGAGGAGCTCCAGCCTGGGGTAAGGGCGTGTTTTGGGGAAAGCCCAGTGTGGACACACCGCTGCTGTGGCAGAGGGAATGGAGCTGCAGCTTGGGATCCTGCCGCGCCCTCAGCCCCGGGGATGGGACATCCCCAGAGGGCTCTGCAGGTGCCCCCGCTCCGGGGCAGCCCAGGCCGGTCCATGGGGCCGCACGCCCGGGAGCCGCGTGGGGCGCAGGGATGCCCTGGACCTGTCTTGCGGTTTGGGGAGAGCGGGGCGGGATGAGGGGCAGGGATGAGCCGGCGGCCCCCCGGCAGGTCCCCGAGGCTGGGGGCGGCGGTGGCATCCCTGCAATGCGCTTGGCATCGGCTGCCCCGGCTGGCGCTCGCTGAGTCCATGTGATCCAGGGCTCGCTCTGTTGCTGCCGCCGGGTCCAGCCGCCGGGACGGCGAGGGAGCCAGAAGGTCGAGCCAGCGGCCCCGGCAGAGCGGCCCCGGCCCCGGCCCCGAGCAGGGCTCCCCGGCACCGGCTGAAGTCCCCGGGCTCCTCCCTGCCACCATGCCCCGCGGGAAGAGAGACCCGGCCCCTCTGTCCCCGGCCGAGCTGCTTGGCCCCGAGGGCGAGGGTCCCCGCGCGGGTGGGGACGGCCGGCGCTCCGCGGAGGAGGAGGAGGAGGAGGACGGACACCTCCCGGGGCTGCCCCGCGACGACCTCACCAAGAGCATGTCAAGCTCCTCCGTGTCCTCCTACCACTCCGCCCTGTGCTCGGACGGCACGGAGACCTTCAAGGACTGCCTGGAGTTCCTGGAAGAGGAGGGAGCGCCCGGCCGGGCTGCCCCGGGGCGCTGGGCTCCGGNGAGCCGACCGTGCCCCGGCGGCCCGCGGCGATGCTCGCCGGGGTTCCCAGCGACTCGGACGAGGTAGACGGCGAGGTGCAGGCGCTGACGGCCAGAGCTTTCCGCAGCCTCTCGGGGCTCCCCGGAGCTCGCCTCGACATGTGCAGCTCCCACACCTCCTCCAGCCTCTCCAACTCGCTGTCGGAGGACGGCGCGCGGCCGCGGCGGTGGCCGGCGAGCGCCGGGGAGCCTCGGGGCGCGGCGACAGCTCCGCATGGCAGAGTGGGCTGGCCCTTCCCCGCCGGCGTGGACGGGGAGCTGCTGGGCAAGGAGCAGTTCGAGTGCGTGGACGTGGAGCTGGAGAGCGGCGAGGCCAGGAAGGGCCACGGCAAGAAGAGGACGGTGCCCAAGCGCCAGATCCTGCTGAAGAGGAAGGAGAGGAAGGAGACCGGCTTTGGCCCCCGGGGGGATGGCCCAGCTCCCCAGCCCCCGGCCAGGAAGGAGCCCCCCAGCAAGGGCAGAGCCGTCGGCGAGGACTTCAGGCTCAACTACCAGCAGTTCATGAAGGCGGCGTCCCTGGGCGCCGGCACCGACAGGACCAGGGCAGCCTCGTGCCTGGTGAAAAACGTCCTGGCCAAAAAGATGCAGTACGAGCAGCGCATCAAGATGGAGCAGAAGGGGCTACGGGGCAGCTCGACCTCCTCGGGGCCGTCCTCCGCCGGCACCGACCTGCTGGGGGATGGTCTGGAGGGCAAGTCCAGCTCGCTGTCCCGCTCCGACTGCAGCTTCTCGGCCGAGGACCTGCGGGGCGGCGGAATGCCGGCGGCCACGGCGGGGAACACCGGCACCGCCACCACCACCACCCATCCCGCCAAGGGCGTGGTGCTCAGCGAGGAGACGAGGGAGACCGTCTGCAACCTGAGGAAGACGTTCAACGAGCTCAACCAGAGGATGAAGTACCAAGAGGTGCTGGAGGGCCGCTGGTTGCCCGCAGCCGCCGAGGAGCACACGTCGGAGAGGATCTGCTACCAGCGAGCCCGTGCCTTGTTCGAAGCCCAGCCCGGGGTGGGGAAGGTGCTGGATGTCGCGCCCCGGTTTGCGAGGGCGCCGAGGCCGTGGCCCAGCTTGAAGGAGCGAGCCATCGGCCCCATCCATTCCCAAACCCTCCCCTTCAAAGCCGAGAG
>VWYI01008710.1:298748-316894 GCA_013399455.1 Anthoscopus minutus | reverse complement strand
GGGGCGGAGCAGCGGCGGGGACAGCCGGGGCCCCCGGGCCGTAGCCCCGGGTGGCAGCAGCGCCGCAGAGCCCCGTGCCAGCGAGCAGAGGCAGGAGCGGCCCGGCGGCCGGCGGGTGTCGGTGGGCAGCGGGGGCTCTGCCGGTGGCACCGCCCCGCTCCGAGCCGGGGACGGCAGCGAAGGCCACCCTGGGCGGCTGCCGGAGCAGAGAGAGGCCTGGGAGCACTCGCCGCAGTGGCCGGCGGCTACAGAGCCCTACCCGCCTGCCGGCCCGGCAGAGAACTCCAGCTACCTGGCGATCCCCGAGAGAGCGCCCAAATCCTCACTGATACCAAAGGTGTCCTCGGTCCCCAACCCAGGCAGTGCGTCCTTTGGGACCCCCTTTGTCCCCAGCCCAGCCAGCGCCTCTTTTGGGGCTCCCTCAGCCCCCAACCCAGGCAGTGCATCCTTTGGGACCTCCGTGGGCACCAACGCGACCAGCTCAACCTTTGGCTTCCCATCAGCCTCCAGCTTGGCCAGCTCATCATTTGGGACCCCCTTGGTTTCCAACTCCAACAAGTCTTTTGGGGCCCCTCTGGTCCCCAGCCTGTGCAGCACTTCCTTCGGGAACCCCTTGATCCCAAATCCAGCCAGTGCATCTTTCGGGAACCCCTTGACCCCAAATCCATCCAGTGCATCCTTTGGATCTCCCTTGGTCTCCAATCCATCCAGTGCATCCTTTGGGAACCCCTTGATCCCAAATCCATCCAGTGCATCCTTTGGGAACCCCTTGATCCCAAATCCATCCAGTGCATCCTTTGGGAACCCCTTGATCCCAAATCCATCCAGTGCATCCTTTGGGAACCCCTTGATCCCAAATCCATCTAGTGCATCTTTCGGGAACCCCTTGATCCCAAATTCATCCAGTGCATCCTTTGGGAACCCCTTGATTCCCAACCCAGGCAGCTCATCCTTTGGGTCCCCCTTGGTCAGCAACCCAGTCCCTGTTTCCCTCGGGCGTCCATCAGCCTCCAGCATGGCCGGATCTTTCTTTGGATCCCCTTTTGTCCCCAGCCCAGCCAGCGCTCCGCTGGGAGCTGCCGCCCATCCCCTTGCAGGAGGGGAAGTGCCCTGGAGCAAGCCCAGCCCTGAGCCCGCCCTGCCCCGAGCCCCCGAGGGCCCGGCTGCTGTGGAGCCCCCAGCCCAGCCCCTCCTGGAGGAGGCTCCTCACTTCCTCAGGAGGACCGAGGGCCCCTCGCCGAGCGGAAGGAGCAGGCAAAGCCCCCCCAAGCCCTTCTCCGCGCAGCGGAGGATGCTGGTGGATCCCAGCAGCGGGAAGTGCTACTACATGGAGCCGCCGCGGCAGCCCCAGATGAAAACGCTCTACGACCCCGAGACCGGGCAGTACTTGGAGGTGCTGGTCCCACCGGTGGCTTCGCATACTGGGCTCTACCAGGCACCTTTCAACCCCCTGCTCATGGCCCCGGGGGTCTATGGCCCACCCTACGCACCCTACGGCGGCTTCCCGGGGCTGCCGCCGCCCTCCGCCCCCTCCCCGCCACGCCCCTCGCTGCCGGCTGCCGACACCCCCGGGACCCCCGGCTCTGCTCCCAAGGGCGAGGGGCCGTCCCCTGCCGGGGGTCCCGACTGCGGCTACCTGGAGAGCCTGTACTATATCCCCACGGGGATGCGGGCCAGCCCCGGCCCCGAGCAGCCCCCGGCCCGCGCCAGCCCTGCCGCGCCCGAGGGCTCGCTGCTCCGCATGTGATGGGATGGAGCCGCGGGGATGCCCCTTCCCAAGACTCCCTGCCCACGGCTGAGCTGGCAAAGCGTCCAGGGGTAGCGGGCACTGGTTGGATTTCACCGGCTTCTCACAGAAATGGGGACAAAAAGGGCATTGTCGGGTGTGGCAGCCCTAGGGGGACATGGAGGTGTGGGCTCCGCGCATCAAAGGGAGCGCGCAGGTCCTGCTTCCCTCTGTCCTACCATCCCAAGGATGACCCGGGCTGGTTCGCACGGGGCGGGGATACCCTGGCAACCCCCAGCTCCCCCAGCCACGGCTGCAGCACAGACACCCCAAAAGAGTAATAAAAGTGCTGAAAGATATTTAAATCTG
Source organism: Anthoscopus minutus (assembly GCA_013399455.1). Lineage (NCBI taxonomy): Eukaryota > Metazoa > Chordata > Aves > Passeriformes > Paridae > Anthoscopus > Anthoscopus minutus. The sequence continues at coordinate 314,799 of VWYI01008710.1, read as the reverse complement.
CTTTTTCATCCTGGGCTTGTGTGGTCTGTAAAGGACGGCGAGGGGCTGAGGCATCAGAAGCTGCAGTCCCTCTGTCTGTCTTGGAGTGTCCGCCTGATAAATCCCAGTCCCTGGGAGCAGGAGGGGACTCTGCAGTGAGCCCTAAACTGCAAATCCCAGCCCTGAGCACCAAACCACAACCATGAGCCCCAAACCATAACCATGAGCCCCAAACCCCGTCCTTAACCCCAAATCGCAGCCCTGAGCCCCAAACCCCCACCCAGCCCTAGCAGGTCCACGCCATGCCAGGAAGGATTTGGGGTGAGGGGAGGGGTTCAGACATTACAGGACTGAGGAGCAGCAACACCAGCCTGGAGAGGGGGCACTCTGTCGGGGACGCCCCATGCACGCCCTCCCTTCCTGCCGCGACGCCGCGGTCGGATGGGCCGGCCCGGATGCAGGTGTGTGCTGGCCGCGCCGGGGGCTGATAGCCCGCCCCGAGGGGTCATAGCCCGCCCCAAAGGCTGATAGCCCGCCCCGAAGGGTTGATAGCCAGCCCCGAGGGGTTGATAGCCAGCCCCGAGGGGTTGATAGCCACCCCACACCTCCGCCCCGCACTTCGGGAGCGCGGCAGGATGCGGGCGGCGCTGGCAGCGTGGCTGGTGCTGAGCCTGCTGGGGGGGACAGCGGCCGAGGACATGTGCGGGGACCCCCCCGCCGCCCCGCCCCGCTCGGCCGCCGCGCCCCAGCTCAGCCCCGAGGAGCGGCTCTCGCCCCACATGCCCGAGTCCCTGCGCTGTGACGCCTGCCATGCCATCGCCTTCCAGGTGGGGACCGGGGACACCCCGAAAGCGGCAGCGAGAGCCCGTGTGCGGAGGCTTCAGCCTGGGGAGATGCTGCTGCTCCTGTGGGGCACGCCACCGATGGATATTCCCTTTATTCCCGATGGATATTCGGCCTGTTGGAGCTCCCCACGGACCCTCTCACCCCTGGAGATGTGCTTCCGCACAAAACGGGGTGCAGACCCCGGCCCCGCTCGGGAACAGGGTCACGGACAGGCTGCCACCCTCACTGCCCCAATTCTGCCTTTTTTTCACCCCAGATTGAGGAGCAGCTGCGCAAGGCAGAAGGGAAGGTGGGCAAGAAGGCTTTGAAGGAGTCGGACTACACAGAGGTGCTGGAGAGGAGCTGCTCACAGGAGTGGGAGAGGTGAGCGGGGTGTCTCTGCGGTGGGGGTGTCCCTCGGATCGGGGTGTCCCCAGATACAGGCGGGTCCCCCGGGGTCAGAATGTCCCCAAGGGCGGCGGTGTCCCAAGGATCAGAGTGTCCCGGGGCTGTCCCAAGGGATGGGGTTGTCCCCAGCGACCATTTTGCCTCCAAGCCGTCCTCTCCCCGCAGTTACGGGGTGCTGGAGCTGCACGGAGAGAAGCGGCTGGCGGGGCCGGGGCTGCAGAGGCAGCAGCCCCTGAGCGTGCTGGTGTCGGGGGGACCATGGCCGGGCAGGTGAGTCGTGGTTTGGCGGGGCCGGGCGCTGTCCCCTCGCCTCCGGGTGAGCCCCGCGGCTCTCCGCAGACTCTCCAAGCTGTGCCACGGCTACGTGGGCGAGCAGGGCGAGGCGCGCATCTACAGCGCGCACCGGCGGGGCCCAGCCGCGCTGCGACAGCTGCTGTGCCACGGGGACAAGGGACCCTGCGCCGGCCGCAAGGACCGCCCGGACCCTCCCAAGGCGCTGCAGAACGAGCTGTAGCCCGGCGCCGTTAATGCTTAATGCCCCGGTGACCTTCGGAGCCGACTTCGTCCCCAGCGGGAGCCGACACGTGCCGGGATGCGGGCGCCTTCCCGCCGTCGCCTGTCACCGGTGTCGCCGCTGTCGCTCGACGCCCGACCCGAGCGCGCCGGCAGAAGCGTGGACTCCGTCCGGGCGAGCTGGGAATTACTCTGTAACCCTCGGGCTCTAATGTTTCACCACGGCGCTGCTCCGGGCGGGTGCAGCCCCGATTAAATGAGTTAATGGCTGATCCGCGCTCGCCGGTTTCACAACCCGCAGCCAATGGCCGCCCTCCCGCCCGCCGCCCCTGCCGCCGCCACCGCCCGCCCGGTGGCTAAAGTCCTTCCCACGGCCATAAAACCCCCCCGAGCAGCGACATCGCCGCCGGGGACGCGTCGCCGGAGGATGGGGACCCGCTCAGGAGACCTGGCTCAGCCCCAGGTGAATGCAGGCGCCGTCCCCGTCCCCATCCCTTCCCAGGGCGGTGGGGAGGGCAGAGGTGGTCACTGACCCCAGCGCTGGCCAGCTCAGGGTCAGGATGACCCGCTGGGGCTGGCAAAGGCCAGGGCGAGCCTGGGAGCTGCTGAAGCAGTCCAGTCCCCTGTGAATCCCGGGACCAAGGGGACACGCTGGAACGCTGCGGCGGGGACTTGCTGCGCCACCTTTCCCATCACCTGCAGCGGGGATCCCCCTCCACACCTTCCAGAACAAAATACCACGTAGGGACCCGTGCGTTTGGGAGCCCAGACCCCTCTCGGGGGTCAGAGGGGGCACCGGGCGGCACTGACGGGAAACTCGCCGGGCCATGGCCCGGGGTCACCCGCGTCCCTCGCAGCAGAGCCCAGAGCCTCTCCCGCGGGTCCCCTGGGTCCCCACTGACCCGGCTCCCCCCTCGTCCCCACTGCCAGAATGGGAACTTGGCCGCGGCCCCCGCGGGCTCCTCGCACAGCCCTGGGAAGGAGCTGCCTGCGGCGGGCACAGTGAGTACCCCAAAATCCACACCTGCGGATGGAGCCCGGCCAGCCGCGACCCCTCCCGTCCCCGCGGGCACAGGGGCTCCCGTGGGGCAGGGTGGGGTGCCCGGCCCTGGACGCAGCCCCAGGGTGAGACGGGCTGAGCTGTGCCCCCACAGCAGGACCCCACCAAGCCCCCCCGGCCGGAGGTGGACATGCTCTACAAGATCGAGGACGTGCCCCCCTGGTACCTCTGCATCCTGCTCGGCTTCCAGGTACAGCCTGGGCAGCGGTGACCCCAAATCCCCGTTCCTCACCTTGTGGGGCACCCCGCAGCCCCGCTGAGCCCCTGCTCGCCCCCCAGCACTACCTGACCTGCTTCAGCGGCACCATCGCCGTCCCCTTCCTGCTGGCCGAGAGCCTGTGCGTGGGCAAGGACCAGCTCACTGTCAGCTACCTCATCGGCACCATCTTCACCTGCGTGGGCATCACCACCCTCATCCAGACCACCGTGGGCATCAGGTAGAGCCGCGGCCCCTGCGGGCCCCCTGCCTAGCCCCGGGCCCGGCCGCAGGCATCCCTCTGTCCCCCCAGGCTGCCCCTCTTCCAGGCGAGCGCGCTGGCCTTCCTCGTCCCCGCCAAGTCCATCCTGGCCCTGGAGAAGTGGCGGTGCCCTCCTGAAGGTGAGGGCAGGGGAGTGCAGGGGGTGTCCGGCTGCTCCCCGGTCCCCCGGGACCGCCTCACCGCCCTTCATCCCCAGAGGAGATCTACGGCAACTGGTCCCTGCCGCTCAACACGTCCCACATCTGGCAGCCCCGCATGCGAGAGGTGCCTCCTGCCACCACCGGGCCACCACCGTGCCACCACCCCCGCGGCGCCCAGAGTCCCGGGCAGGCTGCTGACGCCCTCTCCCACTCCTCTCCCCGCCCTGCAGATCCAGGGGGCCATCGTGGTGTCCAGCCTGGTGGAAGTGGTCATCGGGCTGCTGGGGCTCCCCGGGGCACTGCTCAGCTACATCGGGCCGCTGACCGTCACCCCCACCGTGTCCCTCATCGGGCTCTCCGTTTTCCAGGCGGCTGGTGACCGGGCTGGCTCGCACTGGGGCATCTCTGTGCTGTATGGCTTGGGGACACGGGGAGCAGGAGGGTAGGGCTGTCCAGCATGGTGCCAGGAGGATGTCAGGGACACGAGGGATCCCTTCTGTCTTTCTCCCCAGAACCATCTTCCTGATCGTCCTGTTTGCCCAGTACCTGCGGCAGGTCGCCATCTACCTGCCCGGCTACCGGCGGGGCCACGGCTTTGTCCTGCTCCGCCTCCAGATCTTCAAGATGTTCCCGGTAGGGACCGACTGAGAACATCCTGGGGCGGCCCCAAATTCCGCCCTGTAGCCAGGTGGGCTCGGGAGCGGTGCGGGAGGGATGCGGTGTGTGCCCCGCAGATCATCCTGGCCATCATGCTGGTGTGGCTGATCTGCTACGTGCTGACCCGCACCGGAGCCTTCCCCAGCCAGCCCGACGAGTACGGCTACAAGGCCAGGACGGACGCCCGGGGCGAGATCCTGTCCGTGGCACCCTGGTTCCGCGTCCCCTACCCCTGTGAGTGCCCGGCAGCCCCGCGGGATATCCCCATACCCCCGTACCCCTTTGCTCCGGGGGATGTGGGGAACTGGTGCAGCATCACCGGGGCTGGGGAGCACCCGGGGGGCCCAAATTGAGCACCGGGGTGGGGAGGTCCTGGGGTATCCCCAGCCCTGACCTGCTCTGCCCCCGGGCAGGCCAGTGGGGGCTGCCCACGGTGACCTCAGCAGCCGTGCTGGGCATGTTCAGCGCCACTCTGGCGGGCATCATCGAGTCCATCGGGGACTACTACTCGTGTGCCCGGCTGGCGGGAGCGCCCCCGCCCCCTGTGCACGCCATTAACAGGTACAGACGGCTGCTCCCCCCTCCACGGCCCCTCGCTCGCACCGCGGCATCCCTGGGGACGGCCAGGGGCGCTGCGGGAGCGCGGGATGGGCACCGGCCCGACCGTGCTGTTCCCCAGGGGCATTTTCACCGAGGGCATCTCCTGCATCATCGCGGGGCTCCTGGGAACCGGCAACGGCTCCACGTCCTCCAGCCCCAACATCGGCGTCCTGGGCATCACCAAGGTACCGGGGCCGGGCGGGGTCGCGGCTCGGCCGGGGGCACGGCCGCTGTCACCTGCCGCCGCTGCGTGCGCAGGTGGGCAGCAGGAGGGTGATCCAGTACGGCGCCGGGATCATGCTCCTGCTGGGGACCATCGGCAAATTCACGGCGCTCTTCGCCTCCCTGCCCGACCCCGTGCTCGGCGGGATGTTCTGCACCTTGTTCGGTAACTGCCTGCCCCAAACCCGGAGCGCTGCTCTCGGCAGCCCCGGGCCGCGGCCTGGCAGCTTCGGGGGCTGGCGAGCCCAAGGATTTTGGGGGGAACGGGGGCTGCTCGCACCCTCACCGCGGCTGGGGCAGCCCCCGATGCCCGGCCCTACGCGGGTACCTCCGCCTGCATCGCCGCGTCTCTGCCGGTAGGAATGATCACGGCCGTCGGCCTCTCCAACCTGCAGTTCGTCGACATGAACTCCTCCCGAAACCTCTTCGTGCTGGGCTTTGCCATGTTCTTCGGGCTGACGCTGCCAAACTACCTGGATTCCCACCCCGGGGCCATTAACACAGGTACCGCCCGCCAGGAAAAGCCGCGATTTGGGGAGTTTGGGGAGAGAGGAGGGCAGATCTCCCACCCCGGGGCAGCAGCGGGGAAATCCGGCTCCTCCCAGCACCCCCGGCTCCGTCCCACGCTCTCGCAGGTGTCCCCGAGCTCGATCAGATCTTGACGGTGCTGCTGACCACGGAGATGTTCGTCGGGGGGACCATCGCCTTCGTCCTGGACAACACCATCCCGGGTAACCGCAGCGCTCTGGCCGATCCCTGATCTCGAGCTGCCAGCGGGGACGGCAGCGCCGGGGGTGACAGCGGCCATCCCGCAGGCACGCAGGAGGAGCGAGGGCTGGTGCAGTGGAAGGCAGGAGCGCACTCGGACAGCTCGAGCAGCGCCAGCCTGAGGAGCTACGACTTCCCCTTCGGCATGGGCGCGGTGCGGAGAAGCCGCTGGCTGAGGAGCATCCCCGTCTGCCCGGTGTTCACCGGGTTCAGGGCCCGCGGCCGGGGCACGGCGGCCGCGGAGGGCCCGGACGGCGCGGACGGGGGCTCGGTGTGCACCAAGGTCTAACCGGGGAGGTCCCGGGAGGTCCCGCCCCAGCGCCGGAGGAGCCGAGCCGAGCTGAGCTCCCGGGGCTGTCGGGGCTCGGCAGCGCCCACCGAGGCCGAGGCTGCCGGTGCTCGGCTCGAACGCGGGGCTAGGGAAACACAGCGCTGCTCCTGGGGGAAGCCCCGAGGTCCGGGGTGCAGCCTGAGGACTCCAGCCCGTGCCGTGCTCCGCATGAAGCTTTAGCGGGCTGAGACTCGTCCAGCGCTTGCTGAAGCCTCTCAGCCACATCGGAGCCAGCCAGAGCCCCGGGGCTACCAGCTCCCACCCGGGGCTAGGGATTTTCGTGCTGTGCCCTGGGCTCCGGCACGGTGACCCAGCAGCTGGCAGGGGCTCTGCCAGGGCCAGTGCCCAGACCAGCGTTAGGATGCCTGACTTCAGACGATGCATTAAAAAAGATAAAATATTCAAGTGCACGTGCCAGTGTCTCTGGTGCCCCCTGCACCGTTCCTTCGTCCTTTGAGCGCTGCAAAGGCACCAGCACCTTTGACCCTGCTCCTCCTGGGCTGCCACACAGAGACATGCTGGATTTCTTCCAGGTGAGCTCTGCCTGAACCCGGAGCTGTGGGAGAGGCAGCTCAGCACAAGCCCTCGGCTGCTTTGGAGCTCTGGCCGTGCCCCGGCCGTGCTGCTGACACTGCCCCGGGTGGGGCTGACGCTGTCCCTGGCTGCTCTCAGCTGCAGGCATGCCGGGGACTGACCCCAGCAGGGTCAGGCCAGGCCTGGGCCTGGATTTAGCACCAAAGTTGAGCTGAGGCAACATTGCACAACCCTGTCACAGCCCGGGGTGGCACCGCCACACAGCCCAGCCTGAGCAGGGACAGAAGCGAGAAAATCTGTTAAAAGCAGAGATAAGTGAAAAAAACCCTTAAACCCCAAGGGCTGCAAATACAAGCACTCCCCACCTCCCCTGAGTACCAGCCAGGCTCTGAGCCCCCTCTGGCTGCTGTCCTGGTGTCACAGTGTGCGGCACCTCTCTGGCTAGCCGGGTCCCCTCCCATTCCTTTGTCCCCCCAGCCCAGCCGCTGGCGCTGGAGCAGGACTGAGAGGAAGCCTGGGGGCAGCGCCGGGGCTGCTCAGCGCTGGGGGCCGCCAGCTCTGCTGCGGTCACACCCCAAACCCAGCGGGGCTGCCATGGACAGCGGCAGCTCCTCCTCCGTGAGCATCCCAGCGCTCCGGGATGCAGGAGAGGGACAAACCCAGCGGCAGGAGCAGCCGCGGCCAGGCTGCTGCTCCCCGCGCTGGCTCCTGGCTGCTGCCGTCGGCTGCCACCACCCCGAGGTGACGGTGGCCAGGCCGAAGCTCGTGGACAAACCACAGCCAAGCAGGGCCGGCTGCTGGAACTCCCGCTGCAGATAGAAAGCAGCTATTTTTGCCTGTGCTATTTTTCCAGGTCAGTGGAAGTCCTGGAGAAGTTCTGGCAGCTCTAGGAAGGCCGGCTCTCTGCGCGGGACGGGAAGGCAGTGCCCGGCAGGGACACGGGGTAATTCCATGATCATTTTGCAGAGCAGCAGCACAAAGGGCTGGTGCAGCTGAGCTCCCGGGAGGGAGAGGCTCCTCCCGGAGCTGGCGCAGCGAGGGAGCAGCCGCGGGAAGGAAGGCCCCGCCACATCCTGCCCGTCCCGCGGCCCCAGCTGTGCCCCTCCCGCTTCATCCCAGCTCAAACAGGGGACATTAACAGCGAGGCCGGGCTGTCCTGAGCAGGGTCTGGGCTTGGTCCCTGTGAGTCCGGCTCAGGTGTTCCATGAAGAGTGGAGGGAGCTGGAGAAGCAGCGCCAGCGCTCGACTCCAGCTCTGGGGCTCCTGTGCCAAGCACCAGGAGCAGCTTCTGAGCGCCCTCGGCTGCTCCCAGGGCTGGGAACAGGCACAGGGAAAAGGAGGGGAGAGCAGGGAGTGCGAGGAGAGGAATCCCCATCCCTGGAAGCGTCCAAGGCCAGGCTGGCCAGGGCTTGGAGCAGCCTGGGACAGGTAGGGCGTCCCTGCCACGGGACTAGATCTCTGGAGTCTCTTCCAGCCCAGAGCAGTCTGTGGTTCCGTCAGGAGCCAGCTTCAGCCAGGATCTGGGGCCAGGGGGTTCCACAGTGCCAGCCCTGTCCTCCACATGCTGCCAAGCCAGTTCCCGTGCCAGATGCCCAGTTATGAGACAGCCACCACATCAGTTCTACTATTATTTATTTTTTTAAATATTTTTGAAAAAATATAATTTTTTTACAATATTTTCAACTTAAACACTATTCACACTGAACACGTATGGCAGCTTAACCTACCCAAATATGAAGTTTAAGAAGCCAAAACTGTTCTAGCTTTATTAAAAGAAAAAAAAAAACCAAAAAACCAAAAAAACCCCAAAAAGTCGTTGTGCTGTAGACTATTGTGTAGTGATGATTAAACAAAGCAAGGGAAAAGCACCACTCAAATCACTAATGCTGGGGTTTGCCTGGTTAAATCCAGCTGTGGGATGCTAAGGGTTCCACAGGCAGTGCTATGCAGGGCGCCCGTTCTGGGCAGGGACTGGGATGGACCTCACACCTCCCTGAAGAGCAGGGGAAGGGAAGGGAAGGGAAGGGAAGGGAAGGAAGGGAAGGGAAGGGAAAGTTCCTGACATGATCACACACTGCAAAGGACAGGGAGCTGCTTCCTCCCCCTCGCCTGGATGTTAGCTCAGGAGCTGAGATCTACGACTCTGTACAGGTCTGAGATTTGGGTTAAGCTCACGCTGCTTCCCAGGATCACGATGTTTTGTAATGGGGGAAATTAACGTTAGTAACAACACTGATACCTCAAAGGAAAGTTAGCTAATTTGCATAACAATCAGATCTCCTCACTTTCACTTGGAAGTTAAGGCATTATCAGGTGCAAGCTAGCACCAGTTAACACATCTTTAGTTAAAAACAGACCATTCACCGCAAATTCCAAGTCCTGTTTAAAAAGTCAGAGTCTGCAGAAGGTTTTATTAATGTGGTACTTTGTCTCAACTTGACTGGTGCTTCTTACCTCACTGCCTCCTCCGCACAGAGCCAGGGCCCAATTATGTTTCCATTAAACTTTTGACAGATTTACTTAATAACAGTCTCAGCACTTTTATTGAGCATGCAAGACTAACAAAACTTTGGCAATGCATAAGTGTAACACAGTGACAAGAAGAGAGAGCTTTTACAATTAAATCTTCTAATACTGGCTTCACAGTGTGGAAATTGTGCTACATCCACCAAAAGAGGGCCCAGTCTACTCAAATGTTTAAGTACTTCACCCCAGGAACAAACTCCTTTGCGTTTGGATTCAGATTACTCTTGACCTGAGGAAGGGAAGAACAGAAATTGAGGTGAATCATTATTTTCAGCTTCCATTTTCAAGCTGAAGACAATTAAGAGGCTAAGGTTTATGGATTTAGAGTAACAATCAGGTATAAAACAGGCTTCCTACACTTAGCAGCGTCTATAATCCCCAGAAACGCCCATTTCTCTGTGCTACTCCCTGAGTTATCCAACCTTCCTTAGCTCCACCTGAAGTTTCACTTGGATGAGGGCTCAGGGAATAGCAGCAAACCACAGGCATGCACCAAACACAGCAGCTCCCCCTTATGCTGAAATAGCCTTTTCTCAAGCTGAGCTGTTCAAACGTGCCACAAGGTTTCTAAATTTTGCTTATTTAAGCAAGAGGTGACTTGCTCCAGGAACTTCAGCCACTTCTGGGAATTTCATGTGTATGGGCACTGTATTGATTTTTCACACGTCTCCGTGACTCCCCTGTCCTCCCCCCTGGCAAGCTGCTGCTGCTCCATGTCCTGGAGGTGGGCACCAGCACCCTCAAAAAGAGCTCTTTTATCACAAAGAAATGGAAGCTAAGGCTTTTCTGATCTTCACTGAGGCTGAAACTGCTGCCTGCAGCTGCTTCAGCTTGGAGAAGTCAGGGTCTGAACCTGAATCTCAGAGCAGCTGTGTGACAGGATGGTGTGGGGTCTGTGCTCTGCACCAGGAACTTTGGATTCTGTGAAGGAAAATAAGCACATGCTGCCCTTTCCTTTGAGCTGAGCTCTGCACAGAAGTCAGGTGGCAAAAAGAGGGAAACAATCACAGTCTGGCTGCTTCCCCCTTCCCTAGAACTGCTACAGGGACCTGCTGTGCCTCCCCCAATCCCAACCAGAGCCGGGGCACGGCTCAGACCAGCCCAGCATGCGAGTGCTGGCAGGTGCCAGTGACCCTTTTGCAGCCCCACCTCCACTCAGGGCCCTTCTTTCCTAACATCCCACCCACTCCTGGAGTTGAGCCACGGGCTGGGAAAGGCTCCACGTGGGTTTGAAGAAAGCCACCAAACAGGTCCCACCTCACGAGGACACATCCAGGCAGCGGTTTTAGCTGGCTCCTTCCTGCTGGAAAGGACTTTCTCGTGCCATAAGTAGCAATAAGCCCCAGCCCTGCACAAACACTTGAGCTTTAGGAAGAGGATGAGAGGCTGAGCTTACCACCAGATCCTCCAGCGATGAGCTGTCACTGATAACAAGGTCATTGAACTGGTCCTGGATTTGATCCATTGTTTGTGGGAGATCACGGGCTGGAATAAACCATTCATGCTCCTCCTCCTCTTCCAGCATCTCCTGGAAACAGCGCTCGATAAATTCTTCTTCCCACAACTCCTCTTCGATCTGTGCCATGAAAAGAAACTGCTTCAGCAACAGATCTATTGTGAGCTCATGGGGGGCTTTATTCCCAGGTGTGTGCACCCAGCTGACCTCCCCAGCTATCCAGCAGCACCCCAGCCCATGCAGCAGGAAGGACAGCAGCCCTTTGTCCCAGGGATTGGGGCTGCAGCTGAGAGAGAGAGGCAGGAGAAACCCCCCAGCCTCAGCTGTTGTTTGCAGCCTGTTATGACCTAAAGGAGAAGGAAAATGTAGGTCCCCAGCAAAAATTTCAGCTGTACCAACTAGTCTGGACTGAGCTTGCTGCAAGTATGAGGAAGGGAGCTGTGCCAACACACAGAGCCAGGAAACACTCCCCAGGAAAGTATCCTGAGGGACTCCTGGGGAAAAAATAACCCCAGCCTGTCACCTGGCACAAGCAGCCTCTCCTGGGCTGCAGGTGTGTGCTCCCCCACTGTGCTCTCCCTGGGAACTCACCTGATCCCAGCAGCTGTCAGGATCCAGTCCTGCTGTCCTGGGAGCAGGACAAGCCAACCCATGCAGAACTGACACACAGTGCAGAGACTAAAGCAGTTTTTCTTGGTTGTTCAGTAAACGAGCTTTGCAGGGAGTTCATCCTACAAATTTTCCATGTCCTGCACCAGAGTGTTTAACAGTGGAAAGCAGGGAAACAGAAGCTGGTGTGAAGGACTTGTCCAGACACAAGGGAATGGAAAAATGATTCAGGACAGATTTAGAAGTTCACTCAGTGAAAGCTTGAACAAGTTTTCCCATCTGTCCTTTGCTCTGAAATCAAACACCTCAGTCTTCGAGTGGAAATTCAGTTACCACAAACACCAAATCAAAAACACTAACAGCAGATTATCAGCACTGCTGTGCACTCTGGGTCCTTGCCCTTGAGGCAAGCACACCCACAAGCTCACTGGGTGCTCTGGGGACCAGGGTGCTCCAAGCCACCACCCAGGTGCTCCAGAGGCAGGGAAACCTGAGCCAGTGATTCCCCAGAGCAGCACTCCAGCCCGGGTGGCCCCTGCAGGAGGCAATGCCTCCGTCCTGTTACACAGGGCTTGCCCAGCTCCAGGGGCTTGGTTACAGGCCTGTGCCCCTACAGGTGCCTCCACGGCAGCTCCAGCACTACTAAGTAACATTTACTTCCCCAAACAGCTGGAAATTAGGACTGCCTGATTTTTTTTCCCAGCTCCAGTTTAACTTCCTCAGGTTCCCAGAGGGCTGTGTCTGCAGCAGCAGGTGATCAGGCTGGCCCAAGTGCTTGTCTGTCTGACCCTTCTCTCCTCACACTCCCACCTCTCCTCTGCCTGAAAAATCATGGCACAACTCAGCTCCTTCCCAGAGAACTACACCCCCTTTATGCTAACTGTGGGACAGTTCCCAGGAGGAAAAAGCCACCAAACAGGAAACAATGCATGAGAGAAGAGAGGAGGTTTTGTGAGCAAAGGTGACTCTGAATAAGCTCAGTGCTGCTGGCACCCTGAGGATCCCATGCTCGTGGCTCAGCACCCAGCACAGCCACAACTGCTGGAGTACAGGCAGCAGCTATGGAGAGCACAGAGCAAGCTGGGAATGGGAAAGGGATGTGGAAAGGGGTGGGCTGTTCCCAGTCTCAGGAGCAGTAGAGAAAAGGGTGACAAAGGCAAGGTGGCAGAGGAAAGTAAAGCTTCCTTCCCACCTGAGCGAGAAGGGAGCTGTGAGATTCAAGTATTAAAGTGAGCAGCTGTGTCACGCCGTGCCCTGTGCAGCAGCAGTGCTGTTCCCAAGGCAGGTGTGCACCTGGAATTCCCCAGCTCAGCACTGGGACACTCAGCATGCCCACACACGAACCCCTCCCGGGCCAGCCCTTCCCAAGTGCCACGTGCTTCTGTCAACTCTCTTTTCTCCCCTCCCTCCTGCTGCAGAAGCAGGGAATTAATGGATGCGTTTGAATGTGCTGCACTTCCTGTTTTTTCCACCAGGACTACAGAAGAGCAGCATTTACTGCCAGAGAAAGGGAGAGCCGTTTGCTCCCCAGAGAGCCGATCTGAAAGTTCCTCTGCAAAGGAATGTCAGTGGAGGAGCCCAGCCCTGCCCCTTCAGCTGGGAAGTGACAAAGCACAGACAGGCCAGGGAAAGCAGGGGATGACTCGCCTGCCTGTTGAACTCCTCCTCGTTCTCCATCCACATGTACTCGGCAAAGGGGTTGTCATCCTCGTGGGAGTGCCCGTTGATGATCACATCCTCGCTGATGATGCTGGGGCTGGTACTGCTGCGACTCGGGTCCTTCATGGCTGCCACTCCGATCCCAAACCTGCAACTGAGGGCAGCAACTCAACACCTGCACATTCCTCACTCCCTGCCTCTGCACAAGCCCAGCCTCAGGGAAGGGAGGCTGCACCTGCATTTGGAGGCTCCAGGCAGCCTCACCCCGAGTGCAGCAAAGCTCTGAGATCCCAGCAAGGAACAGCATCACAAGCACCGTTCCCACTGTGTGTGGATTCCAGGGACAAATTAATTTCCCAAACTGAACCTCACCAAAGCCAAGCACCATGGCCAGTGAAAAGTGACAGGAAAAAACAGGAAGCACACGTACTTGCCAGTAGGAAAATATTTAATAACACTCAAGAGGAGAATTTGTTTTCCAAAGCACTTTAAGTGTTGTGTGTGATGGCACGAGCCAGGTTTCACAGCCCTTTCCTGCCGGGAAAGCTTGCAGGCAGCAGAAACCACGAGGAACTGACCCTGCACAGGGCCACCTGGAAATCTGTGTGTTCTGAGGTGAACAACACTGTTGCCCTTCCTGTACCATACCCAAATACACAGATCAGCACTGCAAAAGCTCAGTATTTGTTGGATACTAACACTGGTAGTATCAATTTTCTGTTAGCAGTATGCAAAGTGAGGCAACATCTTCAAAAGAGAATGACCTAAAAAAATCCTGACTGAAAAATCCATGACTGAAGTCCAATCTGAATGTTTTTCTCATGTTAAAATTCACAATGCAAGTTGCAGCAGGGAGTGAAAATATTTTAGTTTTATTATCCAAACAACACTTTAGCTCGTTGTCTGCATATCAAAGAGTGGCTTCTTTGGAGAGGAGGGTGTCAAAATACAGCCTTGTTGTCATTAGAGTACAAGGGCTTATCACCCAGCACCTCACATTTTCTCTTTGCATTCCAGTTGGTCCTGTTATCTAGGGAATTAATGCAAGTTTTGGTTCCAAACTCTTGATAATACCAGCTAAACGCCTGCCACATCTGAGTGACCAATTAAGGAAAGCACAAAGAAGGAGGAACCTGCCTGGCTTGCTCTGTTCCAGGTTTTTCAATCAAAGGCAAAGCCCAGCACGGAAGTCACTGCAGCTCCCTGGGAAGTGCCACAAACGGGAGCAGATCCTGAGTATTCCACTGTGTATTCCACCGAGGGAGAACAGGTTCTTTTTGATGTTCTTTCAAACCAAACTTGCCGAGGATTACTGGCAGCATTTACATAAAACAGGAAAGGACCTTGCATTTAACAGCCCAATTCAAGCCTGAAACTGCTTTAAGCCACTTTAGCTGCTCCCAAGCCAACACATGGGATAGGGTACAGGAGACAAAGCCTAAAAAACCCAATTTCTTTTTTTTCTCCCCTTTGTACTGGCATGTGCTTTCACCTTCTCTAGTCTTGATATTACTATTTTCCTGGAGCTAGTCTCGATATTACTATTTTCCTGAAAGTAACTGCCTCAGCTGTGAGGAACTCAGGCAGCTTCTACACAAAGGTGACTGCACCCAGACAAGTCCAGAATGGTAAAAATAATTAAAAAAAAACAACCCAAACCAAACAAACCAACCCTACTCGTTTGTGTAAAAGCTTGGAAGGTTAATTTGTTGACTCATGGGCCAGCTTCTCCATTTCTGAAGCGTTCCCACTGGACAGGAGCTCCAGCCTTAGGAAGGAGGAAGTTCAGCTTGGACCAAACCAGCTTTGTCCCCCACTGCAGAAGGATAATGGGGATGATCTTCAAGACAGACCCAGGCTCAGCCTGAATATTTAAGATTATCTGATGAAGCCCTCAGTACATTCATGCCATTCCCACAGGGAAACATGCCCACACTCACTCATCCTGCAGGAACACTGAGGAAGCCCCATTTACAGCACTCATGATTTAATTTTCTGCAGCTTTCAGCAGAACAAATAAACCTTCCAGAAGAATTAAACCTCCCCATTTCTCCACTTCCAAGACACAGACCAGAATTCTGTGCTCATATGTAGGGACAGGCTCAGTCTCGTTTCATCAGTACTGGGTCCAACCTTTACAGGGAATTCTGAGGGGGAGAGCCAAATGCCACTTCAGTCCTGCAAAAAGTCCCAATCTAAGCAGGCTGCTGCAGGAAACAAGCCCCAGTGGCAGGCTACACTGCTGCTGGGAATAAAAATAACCCACTTTCCATCTGGGAGTAGGTGGGAAGCAGAGGAGCTCAAAGCTCCTCACTCTAGAAGAGGAAATATAACACTGGCAGTGCTAAGGAACAGAAAACGGAGAATTCTGCCACGGGGACACACTGTGAGGTTGTGGCCCTGGTTCCTCTGGGATTTTGGTGTGGAGTGGGGGTGGTGGAGCAAGCACACTGCAAGTGCACAAGGAAAGACACTAATGAAAAACAGGATTTTTATCTTAGGAATGAAGACAAGAAATTAAAAATCCTGTAACAATGGGCTTTCAGCTAACCCTGAGTTGCTTTCTGTATGCAGTGTGGAGCTTGTTACTCCAGAACATCACTAAAGCCCATTAATTCTCCCATTTCCATGAATTTTGCTGCAGTTACAGCCATGAAGAGCCCTTGAACAACCATCATTAAAATTCAGAGCTTTGTGACTGAAGAGTCTGCATTTAAAACCCAGTCACGAAAGAAGATTATCCACTGCCTTCTCTGGAGGTGAGGTCAGGCCTAATTCCATGCAGCAACCCCAGGTCCTTACACGGCACAGAAACAAAAAACAGAACAATTAAGTAAAAAAATTACGGTACTTGTTTTAAGCACCCAAAAATAACACGTGATGGTTTTAGTGGCAGCTGAAGATTAAAGGAAGGTGTTTCAGAGCAGCTCGGGCAGGAGTCAGTGACTTGTTTATCACCCGATGGTTCCTCCTGCGAGTCGGCAGTGCCTGCCCAGCTCCTCCTTATCTATCGAGATTAGCACACAGCTCTTATCAACACAGCTGATTATAAACGTCTAATAATTATACTCGCCTAATAAACAGATTTCTTAATCAAATTCACGCGGGACGCCAGCGCTATCTGATCTAAACGCTTCCAGGTGCTGCGCTGGAGGTTACCGAACGCAGCCGCCTCCGCCGCGCGGGGCTGAGGCGGGGGTTGTGGGAGCAGCGCCCCGGCAGGGACGGAGCCCCTCGGCGGCCGGACCCGCTCCGCGGCCGTGTTTCGGTAACAGCGGAGCCGCC
>VWYI01008710.1:270729-298602 GCA_013399455.1 Anthoscopus minutus | reverse complement strand
CCGGACCCCACCGGACCCACCGGCCCCACTCCGCTCCGCCCGGTCCGCGCTCGGTCCGGCCCGCCCCGCTCCGCCACACACCGCCGGACCTGACGTCACTTCCACCAACGCCGGGCACCGCCCCCTCTCCCCCGGAAGCGGCGGCGGCAGGCGCGCGCCGGGCCGCAGCAGCGGCGGGGGGGCGGCGCGCTGCATGCCGGGACGGGTAGTCTTCTCCCGCCTCCCGGCGCGCGGCAAGCCGGGAGCTGCAGTCCCGCGCGGCACCTGGCGGCCATTTCGCGCGTCGGCCCGGGGCACGCCGGGAAGCGCAGTCCGGCGAGGTGGCCGCCATCTTGTGGCACCGGCAGGGAGGGGACGGGGGCCGAACGCCCCCGGGGCTCACAGAGGCGGCTGCGAACATTCCCCGTTACCGGGCATTCACCCCCAAGGCTCCCCCAGCCTCCCTCGGGACAGCGGCTGACCCGGAAGGCACAGATCCCCCGCCTCACTGAAGGAGGGGATAATGGCAAACCGAAGGAATACCACTCCTTTTTACAAAGTGGTGTTTCTGCACGGCCCTCGTGCGTTTTACGGCTCTTAAACCAGGAAATGGGACATAATAAATATTCTTTCCCAGTACGTGCCGAAGCTTCAGCCGCTTTTGCAAAATGGGTTCAAAAAGACATTTTTATTCTCTTTTGCTCCTCCTCCCCTTTTCCTCAGGGGAAGGTGGGAGCGCCTCGCCTGCCCACAGCCGAGCTGTGCCCATTCACCACCTCACAGAGGCACAGAATCCAGACACAGACGGAATTAAAGCCCTTTGATCCACCCGAGGAACAGAATGTGGAGCCACAAGCCCTCCTTGGGCCGGCTGCCCCAGCTGCAGACACGCATGGCACACAAGCGGCTGGCAATGCAAAGGCCCAAGTGTGGGTTAGTTAATACTGATTTTATTAGTCACCATTACTAACTTGTTCCCAGGGCCCAAGGGGTTTCCCCACAGTCCATCTAACAATGCAGAATACCCCTGGCAACCACAGTCCTCAAAAATCAACACTGTGCTCTTGCTACTCTTATTTCCAACTCTACAAATGCAGCAGGATATGGTTTTCTCATCTCTAAGAGGCTTCTCTTTCTACTCACCCGCACAGCAATAGGGAACAGCAGCCTCCAGGTTACTCCTTGCAGCTGAAATCTGTGCCTGAAGTGCAAAGCCCAAAATCTCACACTCACCCTTGTGCTCTGGGATTTCCCTCACCCTTCACAGTGCAGTTATTCCCAAATAAGCAGCCCACAACACCAACACATGTGTCTGGAATCTGTTCTCAAGATCAGCTTTACTGGCCCCTTTTCCTCAGAAATACCCTAAGTACTCTATTCTCTCTGACCTCTGCACAGGAACAGAGAACACTTGGCAGCAGCAATAGGTTTAAGTTAATTTCTGATGTGTAAAGGCATCCTTACACTTTACAGTCACTCACACCTGGGAATGCTTTATGTTTAGACACTAAACATGATGTTCTACCTGTACACATCAGCACTCACACAAGGTACGAGATCAGCACAGCTATTAGTTACCAAAAGGCTACTTTAAAAATTGAATGTAGTATTTCAATACATTAATCTTACATGCACATTAAAGGAAACTCAAAAGACCTTTGAAATAAATTATCTGCCACCCTCAGAGAGAAGGGGTGCCTGGTCTGCAGCCAAGGCAGAGGGACTCAACAGTGTCTGGGTGACAGACAAGTGACAAATGCCACCCTAACTGGGGCTCCAAGCCCATCCTTGGGCTTACTTC
The DNA here is from genome assembly GCA_013399455.1 of Anthoscopus minutus. Lineage (NCBI taxonomy): Eukaryota > Metazoa > Chordata > Aves > Passeriformes > Paridae > Anthoscopus > Anthoscopus minutus. Next base: position 296,822 of record VWYI01008710.1, on the reverse strand, counting down.
TTACTTACTTATTACTTAGTTCTGCTCTAAGTGCAGGGCTGCTGGTGCCTGTGATTTCTTTCAGGGGCCTCAGAAAGCTTTAAGATTCTATCAGAGGCTGATATTTAATCCATTTCCTCCAAACCCAAACACCACTTTGCATACTAACGAGTGTAGCGTACAGAGCAGTAACTGCTCTCTGTACAGGGATGAGTCACTGCACGGTAACACTTTAATTTGGATGTGCTATTTAAACAAACCCTGTGCTAGAGCTGCTCCTCTCCAGGGGCCCCACAGAACCTGCTGTCCTCGCTGGGGGCGGCTCAAGCTCTGTGAGGGACTGCAGCCCCTTGGGTGAGGGTGCAATACAAAGTCACAGTTGGAAAAACAAGTTCTCTAGGCTTGACTTGCACACAGCACACTGTCCTGTCTGCTGGGTGTGTCTGCCTAACAATCAACATAACTTCACCAACATTCAGCCTCCTGCATCCCAAACCCATTCCAAGCCCCAAATCCTCACTGGTGGAGGCTCAGGCTGGAAGAATTGGCCCCGGTCTATTTTATCTGCTGCATGACTGGGATGTGGCTTCAGCTTTGATGAGAACACCCTAAAGCTCCAAAATTGCAAGTGTCAGCAGAATATACCTACCAGGGTTTTTAACAAGTGGTATTTTCATTTGTTTGGAAATGCAAAAGGGTTTAGGGAAGAGAAAGCAGAATTATGCAGGAAGCTGCTGAAGCACGGGTGTTAAAAACATGCACATTTTAAAAAGAGAGCTCAGGTTCTGGTGTGGTGACATGACAGGATAAAGAGTTCAACAGACACACTGGTTAACATGCCAAACATCTATAACAAATCACTGTGGTCTAGCTTTGTTTATTGGGAATCACTTTAGTAACCTGAAGTCACAAATAAGCAGTAAATAACAAAAACTACAGATAAACACAGGTTACACATGCAAATCCTGTTCACATCTCACATGTGCAGGTACATTAAGAGCACAGTTCTAAAGAGTCTTGACAAAACCAGGTCTTAACAAAAAATGGTGTTAAAATGCAGGTATGAAAACTTCCATGTGAAGAATATAAAGATACCTTTGTCCCTTCCAGGACTCCAATGCTGCTTTTGATATACCAGAGATGTACAACAGCGGCGAGATTCAAGTAAAAGCAGGAAGAGCTCGAGGAAATAATACTGGTCAGAGAACGGGCATTTACTTCTCACTAAAAATACACGAAATAGCTGAATAGGAAAGTCTAGTAAAAGCTTAGGAAAAAAATCACAAAGTTGTAAAGCTGACTAATCACTAATTTTCCTATTTGCTATAGATAACAGCAGTGACATTAAAAGAAACTGCAATTCAACATTTAAAAATGCAACTTACATTTAAAGACTTTTTCAAAGTGAAATGCAATGACAGCCTTACACTCAAAATTAAATAGCTGCTAGGCTCAGACCAAAATACGGAATGTTCTAGATAAAATAAAAATACAATATTACTTTTCTTTTTTTTTATTAAGAATGGTATTTAAAGACAAATTCTGAAGCTTGAATAGCAGTAAATTTAATTTAAACACAGTTATCTTCTCATAGATGAGCTTTCCACAAGGGTGCAAGATTTTTTTTCTGTAATAGCTTGAAGTGTCAAAATGAAAAGTTGTTGCCATTCTCACATTAAGAACAAATTGTTGTCATTAACTTAACTGCATATGCTTTTTGCTACAACATTTAACACGTGAACAGACCTAAAATGCCTACTGTATCTCACTAAAACAAAAAAGAATACAGTATTGCCACCTACTACTTGTACTGCTTTTAAAAAAGATTACCATTAAAAACAAAGCCACATTTTCCTTATATCCTTCCCTCTTAAGCTTCTTTCTTTTGCCTGTAGTCTTCTGCCATTTTATCCAGAATTTTCTGTTGAAAGAAAGCAGTTATATTGGGGATATATTTAAAGAGTTTCTCACAGGCACACTATAAAGAACAGAAACACAAATACAATTTCCAAGTTTAAAATCTGTGAACATTAACTGCAATTGCAAAGGTCCTACTTAACAAGGCTGGCACTTCTCCCTGCCCTGGAGTGGAGCTCTCCTTGGCAAGCCAAGGGAATTCCTTCCCTTTTTGTCACGGGATTGTGACAAGACATGCCACTTACCTGGGTAGAATCTGCCCCCAACAGAGGCAGGGGACACATCTCCCCTCCCTGGAGAAGGGTTAATTTGCAAGTTTGAGGAATTTGGTACCACTTTGGTGACATTTGGTAGCAACATCAATTCACCTATTTCATTTTTCCTGCTCTCCAAACAAAGGAAAGTCCCAGCTCCACAAGTGCCACTGTGAAACAGAAGCTGCATTTCCCCCTTCCCTTCCCTCCCAAATCCCAAACCCCACCACCAGTCACACAATCACCCTTAAGCAGCTCAGTGATCATTTCTGCCATGGAAAAAGCAAAGACAATCATGTTTCATTCAAGTAATAAAGCTCACAAATTTGCATTATTCCCCCCCTTCCCTTTTTACATCAAGGCTTTAATGTCCAATGAGCAGGTACCTCAATGGAAAAAAGAAAAGAAAAGAAAAAAAAACGCTATGGTGATGGATGAGGTGGATTTTCTTCCTACAAGATCCTGCATGGGAACTGATTTTCTGACCTACTCCTTCACAGTGCTGTTTGTTTGGTGACAAACTTTTGTGCCATCTACCTTCCTGGGCCCTCTGTTGATTTAGGGTTTACTTGTTACTGCAAGAAGGCAAATATTTGAATTATGAGGTGCCACATTCTCCTCTCTGTTGAGCCCCTGGGGTTTGCTTTCAGCTCAGGGATCAACTGCCCTGAAATGCATTAATGTGACACTGCAGGACTATCAGAATTCCTCTGGGATTGCCCCTTCCTGGAGGTGATGTTTGCAGCTCACAGTATGAGGTTACAGCAGCAGCATTGTCACTCATGCCATGCAATCATGTGATACCTCATCCCGTTCAAAAATGGAAAAAGTGCTCACAAAATCAGAAGTTGCAAAGGTTTTTGTTTTTTTAAACATATAAAAAACTTCATCTTAACCTTTGTTGACTGGTTGAAAACACCCTCAAAGGGACAACTGTAAGGGATCTGGGCCATCTGTATTTACTCTGCATTCCTACTTCTAAGCCTGGCCTTATTCCAATTGGAATTCCCTCTTTAATCCAAATTTACAAGATAAAAAAGATGCTGGAGCCCCTCTTTATACTGTGTATCCTGCATATTATTTTCACAAGATGAAGTTTTGGAGAGGTCTACCTAGAGTTAAAAGTTATAGAGTAAGCCAATTTCCACTGCCTGAAAGGTATTTTTATTCTCAGTCCAGTCTTGTTGAGCTCTATTCCCCAGAAATAATCAAGCCATTTAAAATGAACAAGTTTTTGCCTTACCTTCAACTTTTGATAATGAGGAAGGCTGCTGCAATGGGTCTTTTTTGCAACATCTTCATTTGTGTAGAACAGGGAACACAATTTGCAATAAAACCCTGTTTTGGGTACCACATAATTCACACCTAGAGGAGTAAACACCACAAAATAAACTAAGAGATCTACTCTACATCATTTCTTTTAATGTCATATGTCATTTCAGCTAAATCTTAAAACCGTAATTCACTTTACATTAAAAGCTGCTTTATCTTTAAAAGTCTCTGTTTTAGTCAAGCAGGGGCCTAGTGGTAACTAAATATGTGCAGGCATTTTTTGTTTTGGTTGGTTTTCTGGATTTTTTTTTTAAAATTTAAAAATCAACCTTGCAGATTAAGGGTCCATTTTATTGGCTCCTTCAAGAACTCACAACGTTTTGTGATCAGTTTTGGAGTATTTAATATGACTGAACTATTACCACTATTGTGCTTTGTGCTAGCAATTGAATTTGTGTTGCTAAAAGATACCTCTTTTCAATTTCTGCCTAAGGAAAGGGTTATGAAAACGCTACGAAAATAAGGAATAACAGAAGAAAATACTCAGTTTAGGGCAGGAGTGAAGAAGGGGGAAGCCCTAAAATGAAAGGCTATGGGGCAATGCATTGCCAAAAATAAAAGCCAGATGAAATGAGAAATGCTACTGCGATGCACAGAGACATTTTGGAGGAGAAACAGAAACAGCCTTACCAACAGGAATGTTTGGCTGGTATGGCCCAATCCTAAACTCATCTGGGACAAGAGGCTTCTCCTGGACACTCTTTGTTTCCTGCTCGCCCTGGGGGTCTGTGCTTTCCTGGGCGTTTTTCTCAGCATCCTGTGCTGGGGTAGCATCAGAAGCTTCAACACTTTCAGCCTTGGCGTTCTCTTCACTTTTCGTTCCATTTTCCAGCGTTTCGCTCTCCTGCTCGGGCTCCTCGATCTTGTCCACCTTGATCTCTGCCAGGCTGTCCTCGTTCTTGCCCACAGCCTTGGCTGCCAGCCCCGACTTGCGCAGCTTCTGGTGGTCGGAGTCCTCCTCGTCGCCCACCTCGTCCAGGGTAACGAAGCCCTCCATGCTGCGTGGGAAGCCGCCCACGTAGCGCTGCGGGGACAAGGTGCTGTCAGCTCAGCCTGCAGGGCTCCTTCCAACCCTCCTGAGCTTCTCAACAGAAACAGCTGCTGCAAAGTGCCCCTGCCAGCGCTGCCTCGCTCACTCAAACTCCTACTCAAACTTTAACCAGCTCTTTTTGTTCCCCACTGCCTCAGAATCAAGGATTCCCCCTCACAATGGTTTTTTTTTTTGGCATCAGGAGTGGTCTCTGTTTCACCATAGCCATGTGATTTCAACTTAAGAACAGAGCCAAAATCACTTAAATTCTCAAGCTGAAAGTTCTTTTAACATGTTAAGTGTTTACACTACTTAAGTGAAAGTAATTTTGGAGTGCACAAATTTTGTTTCCATTTGACAGTCCTGTAAGATCCTTGAATTCATGGCCTGAATAGAAGGTAAAACTGTACCAGAACTATTCCATCCCCATTAATGGTATAAAATTTAATTAAAAAGAATTAAAAGCTCTTCTCAACCAGTAGAAAGCTTAGAGCCTCCATATTAAAACAACCACTAAAACACAAACAAAACCCAACCCAAGCCCACTAAGCTCCCAAACTGTGAAGGCCTCTGAAAATCCAGGTTTGCTTAGAAGAAGGACTATCTAAATTCTGAATTTTTGGAAATGCTTCTGCTGATATGGAGATATCACTATTCCACATACTTAACAGCAACTCTGAGCAGGACTCAGGCAGCATTAGCTTTGTGAATGCTGGTCTTCAATGAATGAAATTTGGGTCTGAAGCAGTTTATCACAACCAGTGCCCACACACTAATAGGGAAGATGAAGAAAACCGGGAAATGCCATTTGCATAACCAGTATCCATCTCAGCACCACTAACCAGATTCCTGACAAGGATCCCCCCAAAACTGAGTTCGTGAACATCTCATTCACCATTTCAAGTCAAGAAATTATTAGAACTTCGCACACTGCTCCACAGAGCTGAGTATGCTTCACAAAAGAGGAAGGACATAAAATCCACAGAAGTGTGGGATGATGCAATGAGAAAAAGGGAATTCACAGCAAGTAGTCTGTGACTGGAAACAGCTTGAACCCAATTCTTGTCTTTCTCCAGAGGGAAAGGGGCCCTGGCTCACTGCAGATGGTCACAGCTGCCTCTCGGTGTAAGGTACAGCTGTACATCCAGCTCTGTCCAAGCCCAGATTAGCCTCAAAGCCCCAGTACGTTATTTTTTGACCATCATTTCTGGGCTCAAGGGTAGCTACAGACAGTTCTCTGAGAAACTGCTCAGGAGAACACAGTTCCTCCTGTCAAAGTATTAGTCAAAAAAAAGGGTGAAGAGAAAAGCAAGCAAATCCCCAGCAAGCAACAGGGGTAGAAGGCCACAAGTAAAAGGCTTCTGTCAAAACAGAACCAGAGATTCCTAACTGTATCCATGTGCAAATGACATGAAGTGAGATCTTCCATTTTCTTCACAGGAGCTTTAACACCTGTTCCTCTCCTGACAGGTATTTAAAGACCCACAAAGGAAGGTGTACAACAGAATGTACAGGGTGTGCTACCTAAGCTAGACTGGGCTTCCCCAGCTCAGCACCTCACTGTGTGAGTTACCTTTTTAAGCTTTTTCTTGGCTGCTGGAGTGGCTGCAGCATTCCCCTCAGTTTTTAGAGTCGCATCATCAGGTGTGTCCTTTTTTTCCTCAGTAGCCACATCAGCTAAATTGGCAACATCTGCATCCTCTCCTGCTGAGCTGCCACTTTCTAACAGTGCTGCTGCCTCCTCCTCATCCACCAGCAGCTCATCTTCAGACTCCAGGAGTAAACTGGGCTCATCTTGCTCTGCCTGTTCCCCACTTTTGGCACCTGAAGGCTCAGCAGCATCCTCCTGTTTCTCCTCTTTTGCTTTTTCTTCTGCATTGCCACTTTCAGGTTTCTGAGCAGGTTCTGTTTTGGACTTCTTATCACTGGGAGAATCTTTGCTGTCTGGGGAGTATGTTCTCTTTCTGTAAAGAACAAAGAACATCATTGCTTGTAAACCTGGAGAGAGCCCAGAAATCACTCAGGAAAGAGACCATATTTCTTTAGATAATCCTGGAAACGACTGTGTTTCAGGTCGGAAAATGGAAAACTGAGGGAAACTCTGAAGGACATCATTCTTCAAACATAGAAAAGGCTGCTGCAAGGAGGAATTACCCTTACAGGACAACTGCTTGTGGGTTTAAATTGCAGGAAGGCAAGGCTAATTAGGGACTGCAAAGGATTTCCTGAGAGCCTGAGGAGGCTGTGAAATCTCCATCATTAGAGGAAGAGGGTGGGTAGCACATTGGAAACAGTTCATCTCTGGACACAACCACCAACCATTTGATCTCAAAGCTTGCCCGACTCTTTTCTATTGTTTCTATACTCTGAATAACGTATTTTCATATTTCTTTTAAATGATAGGAAATTACCTGGTTTTATCCTTTTTCAGCAGTTCAACTCCTTTGTTGGGAATCTAAAATAAAATTTTAAAAATCTGTGAGTCACAGCAGACTATGACCTACACAATTGCTGCAGCATTAATTCAGACCAGAATCCAAATCCAGCCAAGTGCCTCCAGCTGCATTAACCCCCAGGAACTCTGCCCATGCCACCCACCAACTGATCAGTAAACCTTTATTTCATGTCAAACAGGATCTGACCAACCTAGAAATCCCCTGCCTTTATTCACTGTAATTATCCAATACAAAACAAATGGGATACCCTGCTCCAGAAAACTCACACACAATTCCTGGTTTGTTTATGAACCAACAGCATGTGGTGCAGGCACTGACACAGATCAGTCCTAAGCTGTACTTTTCTCCCTGTCATTAGTGGAAAACCTTTAGCAGACTCCCACAGCTTCACCTGTTTATGAATTACTGATCAGGAAATGTCACTTGTAGGCAGTAACAAGGAAATCTATTCAAATTGCCACTAAGTGCTCATTTTGCTGCACTACCATATGCAACAATAAGATTTCTTCATGCTCCACAACAAAGCTGATGTTTCTAGGAGACAGCCTGACAGTTCAGATTTCTCCTGCTTTTATTATCACAGAATATTCCTGAGTTGGAAGGGACCTGTAGGGATAATCAAGCCCAGCTCTTCAGTGAGTGGCCCAAAAGGGCTGAACCCACAACCTTGGCATTATCAGCACCATGCTCTGACCAGCTGAGCTCATCTCAGTTTTCTACCTCCTGTCCCAGCCTGATGAAGGAACACCTATAATTGCATGAGTATTACCCTGGTGTTATGTAAAAAACCCCCTTCAGTCAACCTTTCCCTACTTTATATGAGTTACACAGGCAGAGGTACAGTTCAGATACACCTTAAGTTTTCACAAACCTTCATTTTCAAAAAGGAAAAAAACAAGGATCGCACATTAGAGATTGTTCTAAATGGAGTAATTTTAATTTAAATCGACATCATTTCCTCTAAAATCTGAATGATAGTAACTGTTTGGCTTTTGTTTAATCTGGAAGGAATATCCTTTAACTTGTCCTTCTAACACCACACTCATGCCAAGTAACTGTACTACAGGAGCCAGAAAATACTAAAGCAAACTGTTCAATTTTACATGAAACTGAGTTTTCAATAAGCAATAGATGTCATCTACTTCCCTTTACATCTTCAGCTACAATTTAAAAAGTGAAAACACTCCTTACCCTTAACACCAGTTTCTTGTACTTTTCAGATAAATCCACTTTCACACATCTGCCTTGGAACCAAAGTGCTTTGTTGGCACAATGTTCAACCATGGCCAAAGCATCTTCTCTGGTCTCCATCTCAATAAAGGCCTGAAAAGATTAAAACACACATAAAAAAGGACTCTGAAACACACAACACTTTTTCAGGCAAAGTTATTTAACTTAAACCACCGCATTTCCAAATAATGAAACAAAATAATGAGGTTCAACTACATCCATTCTTACCAAGCACTTTAACATTTACCCAAGTGCTCTACAAACCCCAGCTTTTCAATTCAGAACATCTGTCCCAGAGACAGCTCTAAAATTAAGCAGGCATTAAAATAATCTGCCCAAAAAGTCACCACAAAGTAAAATATTATTTAAATAAAAAAGAATCAGTGCAATGAAACTCTTATTTAATGCTTATGTACCTGGGAATTTCAGGGCAGCTGTGAGACTACCTCAGTATTTTATTTTGTTTTTTGAGACGCCTGAAACAGAAAGGCAGCAACTGCTGCTCCTCCAGCTTTGTGAAGAGATTCTCTTGGGACCAAGCCTATGGCACACTAAGGTTGCTGAATGAGCTTTAAACAAACACATCTGGGTTGGAGCATCCTTGCCAAGAAACTGAAAGCTGTTTCAGCAGCCAACTTAGACAGCAAAGGGATTTTGTTCTTCCAGTGAAATAAGGTCAGGGAGGACTTACCAGAGGTCACACAACAGTCTAGTAAATTTTTCACTTCTCAAGTGTGGCATTAGGGGATTCAGGCACCTATCTCTTTGAAAAAGCAGTGGAACCTCCTCTTTTACTCAAGGGAGCAATGAACTGGGACAGTAAAGCTTAAAAAAAATGAGAGCTAAATAGTTTCAATTCCTGTATATTTATAGAAATCATGTCCATGCACATCCAAAGCATTTCACTATGCACATGCAATGGTTTGTCTTCACACCTTTCTTTCCCAAGCTGAAAAGCACAGCAGGACTGCTTTTGTTTAGTTTTAAAAAATGAAAAAGAAAATGTAAATAAAGGAAACATGTAACAGTGGAATATATTTATGTTTCATAGGTAATGGTTTTTCAGCCCTAAAAGAAACATTCCCAAGGTTCCACAGAATCTGCATAATCAAATAATGAAGGCTCCATACTAAAATAACATTTTTTCTATTTTTAAAGCAGCTCATATTCCAGGGGCATTTCACAGGAAGCCCCAAAGCAAACACCCACCTAGACAGACCCTAGGTCATTTCCAAACCAGTGCCAGAGCAGAAAGCCCACACGTGCCCCAGCTGAAAGTGTGTGATTTCCCCATGGAAGCCCCTCCAAACCCTCCCCCAGGGGGTTCCCCTGCAGTCACCTGGCTTTTCATTCTCATGAGGATGTAGTTCTTGATCTTCCCATAGGGCTCAGCCAGTTTGAGCACAGCGTTGTCAGAGTAGCCTGAGTGGGGCAAGTTGCTCAGGTGGATCACACGACCAAGCTCTGGTTTTGGTGGCTCAGTCTTTTGGTCAGGTTTACCCTCAGGTTTCTAAGATTAAAAGGGAAAGACATTTTTTAAGACCTGTCTATAAAATATACCTGGGTGACTATCCCTTGATTAATTTGATGCACTGATAAGTACAGAAATTAAGAATAATTTAAACGCAGCAGCCTCATAACACTGACTGCCCCAGATTTAAATAAGGCAATGCTAAAAAAGGCATTTTTCAAAAAAATTTTTTTAATTTTTTTTTTTTTTTTTAAGTGTTTTACCTTTATTCTCTTGTATTTCTGTGACAAGTGGACTCTGACTGGTTTACCAAACACCAGGGCAGGTGTTGTTGAATAATATTCCACTGCAGCCTGGGCATCTTCAGTGGTTGACATTTCAATAAATGCCTGAAATCACACAAAATCAAATTAAGTGCTGCTCTTTCTGGAATCTGTAATTTTGTTTCAAACTTTCAAGCTCTTCCACACTTCCTTTTAAAAATAACCGTCAGAAATGAAAGCTGCTTTTTGTTTACAACGTGAACTGACCTGCAGAACCTGGCACGAATTTCAGATACTTTATTTAGGTGCACAAACAGAACTATTTTGTTTGTTTAGATACCACCTAGATTTGGATTCAAAACATTCTGTTGCTTCCTGCTTTTTCCAATTCTATGGTATTGCTTTATTTCACACTTCACAGGAAGAAACACTCCATCATACAAACTAAGACCAAGTAAGTTTTCAGATAGTTTTACATCAAGAGCAGAGTGTGGTGCTGTTGAGAGCAATGAACAACCAACCAGGAGGATTTTTCAATATTTAAGTGAAAATGCTGTAGTGCAGCATTTCTGCACTCCTTTCCCACATGGCCCTAATGACAGATGTGGAACCTCACTGGGTGGCTGAGCCAGTTCTTTTCCAAAAACAAAGCTCAGACAGGGAAGGAAGCCCACCTGAGACACCCACCAGCCTCACCAGCAGTGCCCTGGGACCCAGCCTTACCTCATTGATTTTGTTTAGAATCAGGTGATTTGTGATTATCCCAAAGGGTTCAACAAGCTGGAGTAGCTGATATCTCAGGTTCTTTCCCCTCTGGAAATCCATGATGTGCACAACTCTGCTTGTTTCCTGTTGAAGATAAAGCATGTGCACACAGCATGAAAAAACCTGTCTATCAGCAAAGCCAAAGTCTGCCAAAGCTCTGCTCTACTGCTGGAACTGTTTACACTTAATTATTTTTTTATCTATCTTCACTAGCGACCAAAACAAGATGCATCCAGAAAAGGCACAGAATTCTCCTATGGATTTCCAGAGCAAGATGCCTGCCATGCCAAAGCTGTCTTTCCTCGAGTACACATCCCACAGCTTCATCATAAATAGAGTGTCTAAAGAAGTTCTGTACAGTTTTGGAATAAGTATTTTGTACACTACTCAACAAATTGCCAGTCTCATACCAAAGCTTCAGTACTTCCACACAAATTCTAAAATCTCATTTCTAAAGACAATCAATTTATTAAAAAAAAACCCCAACCAAACAAAACCAACACTTTAAGAAAACACAGAAAAATTATACAACAAAAACATGAGTTAAAAAAAAGAATTTCAATACTAACCACTCTGCCCTTCTGCATGTGTCTGGGTCCTTGCATATTCCCATTTCCAGCTCCTTTAAGAAATTCAAAAATGAACAAGCTTAGTTCAACCTTCAGGACTGGGATTAACAGGTCTCATCATGTTCTTAAAAGATATCTCACTTATAATAACAGAGTGAGATCAAGTTCTAAGAACTAATTATTTCATTGCACTCTAAAAAGGCTTTTTATTTGTGTCAGAGCTCTTGTAACTTGGGGTCCTCATCCCTGCTCCTTCTCTTCACTCTAACATTAGATAAAGAGCTGCATTTATGGCTGTTCAGGAACAGCAGAGAGCAAGCGCAGCCCATTAGAAAAAAATAATCTGTTTTAAATAAGATTTGCTAGAGGAAAAAGAACCCTCGCATCCTTTGTGTACAGAGATATTATCTAAGACACTCTTTTTTACAATTGAGGGTTTAATTCTAGAACATCAATAATTTAACCACAATACCCATTTAAAAAAAAACCCAAAAGCCAAAAAAACAAACACAAACAAAACTCCCTTTCAAAGAGTTTGGCCTATAGTTAAATCTGAGATATTTTGAAAATTTGATGGTGTTATTTTAATGTAATTAAGTATGAATGCATCTATCACCTAAAAAAGTCCAAGTACCTAAAACACTTGTACTCTGTCTGGTAAATTAATTAGTTTTGCTCTTTTAGTAATCTGAGCTATCTAAAAGGTAGGAAGTAAGAGTATCAGGCAAGAATCTGATTCTCAGCCTCCTTTCCTGAGAGGAAACGCTTGCATCACCCATCTTCCCACTTCTCACTTGCTATTCCAATTTATTTCTCAAATTCACTCAAAAAAGGGGGAGGGGGAAAGACTTAGAACACTGAATTCTTACCAGAGAACTGCACCACCTTGTAGCTGCTCAGAAGACAGATACAAAAACCTCCTACATAGGAAAAAAAAACTCCAAGTGCTAAACACATGTAGATTAATCTCAGTTAAAAATCACCAGCCATAGGGAGTCGGCAGCTGGCAGAAAGGTGGAGTGTGGGAACTCAGCACCAATCTTTAGTCCCTCCCAGGCCAAAGTATTTTAGTTGTAGTGCTGAGAAAAATATTTTCCTTTCTTCCTTTAAAAAACCAGTAACAAATTAAAAAACAGTAAAAAAAATCCCTAAAAAACCTAGCAAGAAATTAAGCCTGGTGAAGGCAGGTGCCTGTTAAGGTTACCTCTGGGCCCAACAGGAGGTCCTCCGAGGTGGAATGGAGGTGGTGGTGGTCCCAAAATTCCTGGTGCAGGGTTTGTAGATTGCTGCAACATAAAGGGATCACCCCTAGAAAGAGGGGGAAACACACTGTCATTTTAAACCAAGAAACTGTGAAGCTTTAATTCACAAAATACCCTAATTTCTGCAAAGCTTCTATGCAGATAACTCAGGCTTTTACTGCTGCCCTTCTACTGGAAAACAAAGGGAGGAACCCATCTGAACCAAAGGAGGTGTGCTGTTTCACATAAAATGTTAGGAACATCCTCTGCTTCAAATAAACAATTACAAATACTTCAAAATTAATTATTACTTACATTCCATGTCCTGAATCACTGTCAGGATTCCATTCTGGGTATCTTAAAAGAAACAAAATTAAAAGAAGATATAAGAAGAATGCAATCTCCTCTAGCTGTGTACCACAATACCTGGAGGTGTGACACAGCTGCAGCACAGGCAACACTCCAGGCCCACTGCCAGAGCCATGAGCAGCACTGACAGAAATGCTGCTCTTCAGGACAAACTCCCTACTCTGTTTGCAGAACTGCTGGTTTTCCAACACAAATGTACAAGTTGGGATCACTAACTACAATTACAACAGATTCTCAAATGCTAAGTTCCAGCTGTTACATATACTTCAGTGGGATTCCAAAGCTATGAACCAGGGTCCCTTTTTGTCTTGAAGATGCTCCAAGTTGTTTTTATTCCCTACAAGGCACAGTATCCTTTCTAAACCTGCTTTGTGCAACAGTTATTTAAAATCAGGGAACATCCTGAGCTGCAAGGGACCCACAAGGATCATCCAGCCCAAGTCCTGGCCCTGCACAGGACAGCCAAGAGTGCCAGGCTGTCCCAGGCTGGTGCTGTCCCAGGCTGAGCCCTCCTCCCCAGTTACTGTACTCCAGTTCATACATTTCGAGCAGCAGCTGGCAGCGGCGGCTGTGAGTCGCTCCATTGATGTGATGGTTCCACTCCTGCAGCAAAGTAAACAAGGCACAATTAGCAGCCACACACAGCAGTCTGACACTGGGGCCTACAGCACAGTGTCTTCTAAGCTGCAGTTGTGCAGATCCACAGAGAATGGAATCTGCTTGTGGTGCTTTGGGAAGACACTGACACTGGACCCTCTTGTCCCCTGCTAACCTGGCTGAAAATGTGTCTGACGGGAATGGGGCTGCTCCTGCCTCAGAGTGCAAAGCTCCCTGGAAAACCCCAGCCCAGGCACAGAGGGCCATGGCAGCCTTTGCAACTGAAGGCTGAGTGTTTGTCTTTCAGAATTTCCTCTACTCTGCTTCATTCCTCAGACTTCTACAGATTAATATGAAGTAAACACTCCAATTTTTAGAACCATAAAGAGGCCAAGATATTGCACGGAATTCAGAAAGGAAAGACTAAAAGAAATCTAAATGCATAGCCAGGACAAACTACAAGTATACAGGTGAAATATAAAATATATGACCACTCAAGGGGAATAATGAAGGAAAAAAGCAGATCTAAACCAAGATGGTGCAAAAGAGAAATAATGAAATGAAACCAAATCATCCAGGTAAAACTCTTCCTCATTCTGGTTTTGGCACTAGAGAAGAATGAGGGATTTCTACTTTTTCTCTGTAGACTTTTAACTACAAAGGGGGTTACTTATTTTAGTGCCTGATCTCTGTATCTTTATGTTCTCACAAGTAAGAGCACAAGTCTGTGCTTTATTAACATTTGTGAAGTGACAGAAGCTCTGGAGTTTCCCTGCTGCACACCTGGAAGCCCCAGCCTGACCTTCACTCTGCTGCTCCTCAGGGAGAAAAACAGGGGGAGAGTCACTCAGGAACCTTGGAGCTGAAGGTTTTCTCCAACTGAATGTTTGGTTTCTGCCTTATCAGCCACGTTTTCTACTGTGAACACAAAGTGCACTGGCAACTGCTTTACCTGGCTCTTCTTACGTGTCTGTTTCTGCTCAGCACCCACGAAGGATTTCTGCCTAATCCCTCACCTTTCCAGATTTTTGGTCTCTGCCACACTACAGCCATCAGGGATACGATTCCCAAGGCTCACTGTAGTGTTTCCATATGTTAAATGCCTACCCTGCACTTCCTACACAGGAGAAAAATCTGGATTTTAAGTCCCTCATAAAGTACTACAATATTACACCACGATGCTCCTGAGATGGAGCAAGATGAAAGTCATGCCTTTTTTCAAGATATAAATGAGAGCACTGATTTTATGACAACTACTTTTTCTTGTTACAACTACTTCTTGTTAATGGCACAAGAATGAAAGCTCTGCAACTATAAATAGGCTGGCAATTAGGATGAAAAATACCCACCAAAAAAAAATCTATTAACGATTCAATCTGAAATTTCTTCAGTTCAACACTTGCTAACAAGTGTTAGCATTACACTCTAGAAAATAATCCTTTAAACCCAAAACCTCTAAATTCGGGGCACAGTCAGTAAAGCCTCAGTGACTGGTTCCATAAGATAGAACATGCTTTGAAATCTGTCTCAACATAAAACTGAAGTAGACGTTATCTGCAAACTACAGGCAAATTTTGGGAGATTTAATTCTCATTGAAATGCTTTTAAATTGGAAAAAAAGGGAGATGTGATTATAACTTCAGATTTTTCTTCTCCACAAGGGAACAATGGTAGCTCATCTACATGAACTTTTTATTACACAATTCTTATTCTGGATTCCCTTTGCTGCCTGCATCCACCTGGAAGCATCCCCTCCCCAGGGTTTTGGGGCACCAGGTTATTTGTATTTACAGGAACTCATTAACACAAAGGCCCCAAGTTAAGGAGAGAAAACCTGCAGTGAGTTTCTGCAAACCCAGATTCCCCTTTGGCTCGGTCGATGCCAGCCAGAGGACACGCTGTTCCTCAGAAAATGAGGCCACACTCGAGCACCTAATTTTAGCCAGCCCTCTCCCAGGGCCACAGCCAGGCTCTCCCTCTGAGATGCACCAGGTTCAAGAGTTTCACCTCCAAATTCATCTGCTGGGGTTGCATCAGCTTTTGTCTCAGGCAGGAAAACAATCCCTCCAGTCTAATGCCTCACTCCCTGATAAAGGGATCAGGATTGACAAAATGCCTGAAGTAACTGGGGCACAATTTACTTCACAGACAGAAAATAAACTCAGTCTTAAAATATACACACATCAAATTAAAGAGGCAATTAAGAACATCACTAAAAAAAACAACAGAAAACTAATCCGCCAATTTATGTTACAGTACCTATGTTTAACACCTTGCTTGAACTTAAAATATGGTTTGATCAAACACTTTTAAAAACCTCTGATGTTTTTATTTGGAGGTGGGGAGAATGAGATTTTGTTACTACAGTAATAAATTTACACAGTCCCAGCTATGAAAAGCATTCCCTTTCTGCTTTCCATAAATTTTGGTTCAAATCACATTACTTTACAAGTTGTTTTACTTGATTTGATTTTGTGGGAGACACAAAATAAGGAATTCTGTAATGGTTGCGTATGCAAAGCAGAGGAAAGAAGGAGAGAAAGAGAAATTCTTGGGGTGACATGATTTCTGAAATCAGAAATAAAGCTCCAGCTTGGGTCATAAGAACTAGATGATCCAATCAAAAATATTTTGTTGTGTACCAGTTTTAAAGTCAAAGTATCTTCCTAAAAAAAAAAGTTTTACATGTTACAGAAGAGGTCAGCCACTTAGGTTATGCTGTTAAAAGGATTTGGTATTTCTCATACCTGGAAAGGTATTTCCATGTGGATATCCTTTCATTAGATCTGCACTCCAAAGCATACTAAGAGCCACGAGCCTTTAAAATAAAGAGCTAAAAAGACCCCTACTTACAGGATTACTGGTTGCCATCTTCAAGGGCCTCAGAAGTTAATGTTTTCAATCTAACCAAATGAAGTCCTTCTACAGAACTGAGTATGGCAGCTAAACTGTTAACACTTAAAACTTTAGTGAAAATAAACGTCAAATACAGGAGACAAGAAACCTGGATTACTGTATTTTATATAAAAAGTAATTAAAGCAACACAAGTTGTTCATAAACTGTCAGATCAGGTGGAGACATACAGTGTATGCTCTAGAAGCGGTTTGATCCTTTCCTTGCAGGGACAGAATAATTCTTGTGTTTCAAAAAGATCAGATGTACAGAACAGCACTTTTTGAGAGGTAACTGTAAAGAAATGGTTAGTAACAGCAATTCCACATTGTATCAATTTTACAGTAATAGCACGTATTACGTTTTCAATTGAAGGCCTTCACGCTAATTAGCCACTAATTGTGACAAGAGGGGCACTGTATTAGCCAATTAGCCAATTAAATTGCCTAGTATACTGGAAATCAGCAAGATGAGTACATTGGAAAAGGTGAAAGTGAGAAGGCTCTGAAAACACCATCTGAATCACGTTGAGTCTGCTCCCTTTGCAGAGCTGCACTAGGCGTGGATAACTAAGAGGGAAGTCTCAGCATCACCGAACACACCCGAAGATCCACTCTACTCGTGAGCCAAGTAAAGAACACTACTAGGAACACAGAGCAGGATACTGCAACAGCAGACTGATTGCTCGGAGAGTCTACAGGGATAGATGCAACATGTGACAATAAAAAGTGAGTCTGAAGTGTTCTAAGAAAGTTGTGAAAAAAGGAGAAAAATGACGACAAATTTCAGCCATAGTATGAGATAGAGTGTTAAAGTGAAATTAAAAAGGCAAGAATGAGCTATTCTAAAACGTGGTTTTTACTTTTGCAAATAAGTTCCAGGGCTCTACATTAACTCTTTCCCTCTGGACAGGGAAAAAGCAGAACTGTGCAAGAATGCATCTTAACTACATATAAATCAGCAATCAAGACAGATGTGGAGGAGAGCTGAAACTAGCTTCCAGAATGGCACAGTAGATACACTGCAAAAAAACCCCAAACCAACAAAAAAATACCAAAACCCACCCCAAAACTGCTTGAATGCCAGATGTTTGTGGTTAAGAGAACATGTAGATGTAAAATATAAACAAGATATCCCAGTAGATGATAGCTGTTTGACTTGAAGTTAAGCAATCTGGGCAAATAAAATACATTAATGTAAAGCCCTGGTTTACAATGTTTGTCAACAATTACCTTGCAAATAAACCAAGTGCCTTTTTCACTCTCAAACCAACTTTCAGATCATTTCAAAAGCAACCAGGCCATAGAAATAATTAAAGAAATAGGTAAAAACAGAACAGATACTACAACGTAAAGGAAAATAGAAGTATCTGGTGCATAACTCACCTTATTAGAATGAACTGGCATATCACATATAGAGCACAGATGGGGATAACCCTTCGGTAAGAATCCATGGAAGTCTTCAATATTGCTATTTGGAGGAGCACCTCTCTTTTTCTCAAAGAGAGATCTCTCGGGACCAGGACCACGACCCATTCTGTCATACTCACTGTCAAATTTATGATAGTTATGCGAAGTCTCACCATAAAAAGATTCATCCCTACACCTTTCTCCATCTCTCAATCTGTCATCTTCATAATCCATTCTGTCATAATAACCAGATTCTTGAGAACGACTTCCATGGTCATAGTCAACCACTGGGTTGAGACTAGGACCACGATCATCAAAGCTATCTCTTCTAAAATGCCTTTTTTCTTCCCAATCATCCCTAGGTACTCTGTATGGTGGTTCCCGTGTGGATGATCTGCCATCTCTACCATAACCTTCTTCAGCTCTCCTCCTTTTAAGTTGTAGAAGGATCTGAGGCAAGTTTTCAGGAGTGATCTTGTCCTCGGGATAGCGACTCAGTTCATCTAAGTCTCTAGCAGACAGACCAAAGCTGGCCAAAATGTTTGTGGCCTGGTCTGCATCTCCACGGTGCTGAGAAGACAAAGGGAGTGGACCTCTACTTCCAATGTTAAATATAGACTGCAAATTATGGGAAGAGGTACTACCAGAAGACAGTGCACTATGAGATCCTTGTTGGTTCAATGAAGAACTCATTCCAAGATTCATTAAGCTAGCAAGGCGTGCAGTACCCTGGTTCATCCTTCCAAGAGATGCTGGCATATTTAAAGACTGGGTAGCAGCAGCAAGAAGGCCTATTCCTGCAGAGAGGTCACGCCCATGACCTTGTGAATCCCTACTCAGAGATGACTGCTGGAATGACTTGGACATTGTAGAACTAGAGCTTGTCTACTTTATGGATTAAAAAAAATTCTTTTTGTTTAGTTTTTTTTTAAGATGGCTGCAAAGAGAGCTCACACTAGAAAGCTAGGCAAACTTCACTTCAAAAACGGTAACGCCAAGAAAGAGGATCAATAATGACTGCAGATCTTCTTCAAGCTGAGAAACACCAGACAATTCTGTAGAAAAACAAGCAGTTTTAGTCATAAATCCCTTTAAACAGATGCAGTTTTAAACTTATGCATCATGTTGATCTAAAAAAAACATTAAAGATCTCAATCTTACAAGGCTTTTATCACATAACAGATTCAAGAGGTACCCAGAACCTACATATATTATTGCAGATAAAAATACAGTAGCGTTTCCTATACATACTACTCTTCTTCCACAAAAAGCTACTTTCACACTGAAGAAAAGTGAATTTCAGAAGCTTGCGATGTCTGAAAGCATCTATAAAGTTTACTGACATGTAAGCCTGATCTCTGGTTAATGGCTTTGTTCATACCCTACATTACTGTACTGTGTCTGTGAGAAGAACACAAAAAACTTAGGCCCACAGAATCCAAGATGACTTTGGCATATAATACATATTTGAAAATGAAACCTGTACCACCACAGAACAGGACGAAAGGAAGTTAAAAGTAACTGAAGTTTGGGCAAAAAGTTTCTGCTCTAAGATCTGTAATTAAGACCAAACATAATATTCAATCTTTATGCAGTAAAATTCCAATTACTGATGTGAAGACAGATGTGAACAAGAAAAACAAGTTTTACATTTTGCAGGAAGTAAACAAGACCTCTTGTTCCAATTGCAGTTGCACTGCTAACAGCATTTGCGAAGGGATTCTTTACTCTGTTACATGGCAGCTGTGACACCAGCCTGTACTCTCAGACCTCAAACTAAACAAGGTCAGGCTTAGTGCTGGGATGGGAGACCCAAGGAAAATCCTGCTCCTGCAGCAAGAGACCCCAGTGAGTCAGGAGATGGCACCACATCCCAGCGGCACTGCCTGCCTGGGGCTGGCACTGACACCGTGACCACCTGTGGGAGTTAAAGGTCCTAAAACACTGCTCACAAGAGAGAGCTGACTCTTCAGTGTCCCACTAAAATACTAACCTAGCACTCAAATATTTGGCTCAACTGCATTTACACAAAGTTTTAACTAAACTATCAATATCCACAGCACGCTGCAATGAACATATTTCATAAAATGTTCTTTTAGGGCAGAGCAGAATAACTGTAATACTTTACCCCATCCTCCTCCAGCCTTGGGACAGATACACAAAGTTTAAATCAATTCAACACATGTGAAAATATTCCAGCAGGAATAATCTGTCCTTGAGTCCCCGATGCCACAAAGCGCTGTTCAGTGTGGGCAGAGCAGCTCTGCTTCTCCAGCACTGCCACTGAGGAGCACATCAAACACTGAATCCCTTGGAAAAGAAACAGGCACAGCTGCAAATGAAGTCAGCTCCCGAGAGAACAGGTATGTTTGGGGAGGAATGGAAAGGACAAAATGAAAGCAAGGACTTTTCCTTGAAGAGACCAGTTCTGCAGAAGGCAATGGCTCTTGCACTGGAAACAGAAGGAAAAAGGTCAAGGTTAGAGGTTTTTTTCCCCCACTGCCTGCTCAATCCACAGCTTGCTCCAACGGTGCACAGAGCTGAAAAACACTTGGGTTCTCTTTCCCAGTAGCAGCACGTTAGAAAATTATGCTTTTATGTAAAAAAAAAAAAAATATGGATTCCCTGAAAAATACACATAACTCATGTAACTTCACCTTTGCAAAGGAACTCCTTTATACAATTTGCTACATACTCTGCTATTAATGCATGTAAACTCATTTCAGCTACGTTTTTAAGATTCACATATCCTGGAGTCACTTAAAGGAAGCTTAACTGTGTGACATTTGCTAAGAATAAGAGATTGAGAAACATGGGGATGAAAGTAAGTGTGAAAGTTCTGAGGCAGAAGACAGACACTGCAGAAAGCTTCAGAAACAGGAACACAAGAACACAGAGGGAGAATCCCAGGTGAATTCTAAGGGAGATGTCCCCGAGAAGGGGGCCACACTGGAGGACACCTGAACAGAAAGCACTGAAGAATTGTATTGTAAAAATCGAGACTCTTTTGAGTTCAGAGAGGAACTCTAATGTTCACCTGGGTACCATGCTTTTATCTTACATTCTTTCAGCACTCTTCAAAAGTACTTTTTTGACAGTTTTACAAATTAATCATTACTCATTCAATTTTTACACCTTAATTCCCTCCTAGCTCATTCACACACTTTCAGAAGAGTTTGGAGCTGAACTTACTGAGTTCTTCATAAAAACAGGTATTTCAGAGGGTTTTCTGAGCCTGACCCTGCAGCAGTTCCACAGATACCCCTGTGGTCAGGACAGGCTCACTGTGTCCTGCTGTTAATGCAAGGACACACACTATTCAAGTTTCCATTAAATCAGGAAAGTTCCCCACTTTTCAAAAACACCTCCATTTGAACAAATGCTCCCTAATCCTCTTATCACAGCTGTCATCTGGCAGTTCATTGTGTGCAGCTGCAGAGATTAGCAGGGAACAAACCCCAGCCTGGCGGGACCAGGGCTGCAGGAACTGATGGTGCCATGCTGAGACCCCACACCAGAGCTTTACAGAACCACCACACTCAGCTCCTGCAGCTGCAAACACCCAGGGAAGGGGCAAAGGGAAAAATAAAAATAGGAAAGATGGGAGAAAAACCAAGACAAAGACACAGAGAGGGACAATCTTATGGAAAAGCATGAAGTGGGACAGTAAGACAAGTGTTTGGTGAACACAGCACACGTCAGCAGTTGGTGTTAGTCAGGAAATGCCCTACACCAAATTAAAATACTTCAATTAAAAAGTTTGAATATCCTCAAAACCTCACTATTTATCACACCACTCCTCTTGCAACGGCTGCTGCACTCCACTCCTGACCAACCCCAACCTCTGTGATAAAGGGAAAGAGGTGGGGGAAGAGCTCTACCCTACACCAAAGGATGTTTAACTTCCACAGGGTCAGTTTAACATGATCCTAAAGCAGCACCTCCTGTGCTGATGATTCCATGCCAGTATCTGATAGAGACAGGTTCCCATGGAGCAGGGCCAGCTTTTGAGAGAAGGTGCCATCAACTGAGTCACAGCAACAAGATGGGTAGGACTGAACAGAGCTGCCTCGAGAGCCAGACAGGAGTTAGTTGAAAGTGTTATGCTAATTGTTCTCCATGTAATTTCAGCTACACTGGGAACAGACAGGCTTGCAGATACACCTTTTTTAAAGATCTGTGGACAGAAATTGGGCCATATTAAGATTTGAAAATATGTAATAACGAGTAATCTTGAAATAAGTTAGAAGTCAAAACGTTATTAGATTTCCAGACAAATGCGGACAATGAAAACAATTTGTATCTACAAGTTGCAAAAGAGTTTTCTATAAAGGCAGGCAACAAAAATAAGGAATTTGAATCCTACAGAGTACGCTGTTATCAAACAGAGCCCAAAACGAGGCTGATTTTCAAACACTATAGAATACTAGTTCTTCTCTTAGTGTAAAAATGAACGTTTTCTACAAAGCTTACAGAACTTTTGCTCCAGTATTAAGTTTGACCTGAGAACAGTTTAATTCAGTGAATTCTTGGAATATACTGATCATGCTGAACAATAACCTCAGCTTGTCACCTTTTATGAAACACAAATAGGCTGAAAAGAAGTCCTCAGCTTCCTATTCCTTCTGCCACTTTCAGGGAGTTTTAACCCGTGCATAGTTACTGTAATTTTAATGTTAATCTTGTTCTTAGAACAACTGATCTTTTACCCATTCCTCTTTCACTATTTACAGAAAAAAAACCGAAAATTAACTGGTTTGACTTTCTAGTCAGTTTCACTTTCTTCAAAACACATTGAATTAGAACAAATTCCGTTATGGTAAAAAGTCCCCAATTATCCACAAGCTGAAAAGCACACCCTCATTTTGAAAGAACACATGCTTTTGCAGACCGTACACCCTTGGGAAGAAAGTATTGTAGTAGTTTTTGGCAGTCTGTTCTTTGGATAAAGATCTACAGGTCTTCCTCCTCCTGTTTTACACACTGTACTCAGCGTGGCAATCCCTTCTGCCATGGGAAAATTCTTCTGCTTCTTGGCAAAACTGGCTCCAGCATATCAAGGAAAAAGGGTTATTGAGGGAAGAGATCTGGAATTTGGATAGGCAGACCCCTCGCTGCTCTGAGAATGGCAGCAAAAACAAGATCTTACAAGGAAATTAGATGCAGATGTTATCTAGTTGCTGAATAACCAAGTACAATGGATTTCTAATTCAAGGGACTACCTTCTGGACAATACAGAAAATGCCACTGTCCTTCCAAAGGCAAAGGAGGAATTGCCCAGCAGCCTTGGAGAAATGCAGATTCTCACTCCTTTCAGCTCCCAGTACTCAGAGTGGTTATTTAATATTGCTGTTTCACAGGCAACAAAAGCACTCCTCTTGTTCAAGCCACCTCAAAGGTCATGCCCTCAGAAACTTCAGAAGCACCTGGCACCCGGGACTCCCGCTTGTTGTGGGCACAGATTAACCACTCTGTTTCAGGCACAACTGGAGGAGTTTCAGTTCTGAGGATTATGTTTAGCTTCATCCCAGGAACCTCCCTGATCAGTGAACACAAAATAATCTGAGTGCTGAAGTGACTGTAAGTAACGGAGCATTGCTTCAGAACAGAGAAGTGTGAGATCTGAGCAGGCATATTTACAAATGGGGAATTAAAATAACTGGTTTAGCAATCAAGAATCTTTAAAGGACTTAAGAGTTTTCAACATCTGAATGGAAAAAGGAACACAAAAGAGGTTGATTTCCTATTTCTGCTCATTATATAATTTAATATATTTAACCAGCCCTCTTTTGTAAGAGGTGCATTTAAAAAGTGCATTTATTCCTTTATAGAAAAAGAAGTGGAAAAAAAAGATTCAAGGAACAGCAGAGAAGGAAGGCAAACTCCATATATTTTTGGAAAGGGAAAGAAGCAACACCCAGAAACAACAGGTAGCTGCTGTCACTGTGGTGACCACACCACAAACACCTATGTAGCTTCCAGCTATTCCCTCCTACAGCTTTCAATCCCACTGACACCTTCAGAGACCTCTCTGTGCAGTAAGACAGATGCACACAGGTACCTGCAGCTCCAAAAAGCTCCATGGAGCCACTAACAGAGGGGCTCTGCCAAAACCAGAGTCTCAGTGGAATTTCACTGGGAAACTCTGGTAACATAACTGTGTCTCCATGCACAACAAGGACACAATCACCCTTCATTCCCAGCAGGTGTGGGGACCAACAGCCCCTTAGACATCAACCCCAGAACAAATCACAGTCATTTGATAAAGAGGTCATACAGGAAGTGAGCCAAACAGACCAAATTTTACCATGAAAAAAACCCCAACAAAGACCAAAACAAGCCAAAAATCCCACACAGACTAGTTGTGTTCTGATTTGGTGAAGTGAATTTCCGTCTGCCTCCAGGCATTTCCAGGGCTGGGATAAAATCCTGTTCTTCCCCAGCTGAAATCCTGCTTGAGGTTGCAAGAAGTATTCTAGCTGCACTAGCTGCAGAGAAAAATCAAGGAACTGTTTCACTGGTTCAGTGCTCAAAATAAAAACCCTTTTGTTGAAATTATGACTGCACAATATGGTACTTACACACTCACAAACTAGATTAGGTCAGAAATATCATGAAGTATTTGCTTTTGTTTTCAAGACTCGTTGACTCAGAGAGCTGATGAAGAAAGGAAGTAGCACCGAGGCTACAAAAAAAAACACTCATAAATTAACAAACCGAATGGAAATAATTTCACTGCAGCTCTGCTTGCAACAGCCTCTCCCCCAGATCTGCTGAACCACCCAGAAGCCTGTTGAGTATTACATTATAAAATACCTTTGTATTCACCAAATCTCCCAGCAGAGACATGTGCAAGTCACAGCAAAGGGCAGCACACAGCTTTTCCTAATTTCTTACCAAACTAACGAGTGTTTTTATTTAAGTGCAGTCCTAAATAAACCAAGAGGCTATGATATATCAGCTGCAGGAAACTTCAGCATGGAGCCCCAAACACTGACTCCTCTTCCCCTGCTTCTTTAAGTGACTTTCAGTTTTTATCTTTAGGAACATGGATATCCGCATTTTAAGGATACATTTAGGAATTTCTCTGGGGTTCTTTTCCCATCATTTAGCTCCAGGATGTATGTAACACCAAGTGCACTATGCAGAACGACAAACACTAGCTTATCATTTCACAAACACATCCAAGGCCTGAGTGCCAGTACCCTCACTCAGAATTCAGTAATGAATCATTTTGTGAAGTTTTTCTGAAAAAATTCAAGACAGGAGTTCACTAATTTCTTGGGAATACAATGAAAACGTACGCTCCACTATATATTACAAAAACAATTTACCATTTTAGCACATTGAAAACTTAAATATTTAACATGTGAGAAGATTAAACCACTGGATCAATAGATTCTTTGTAAGGAAGCTTCTGAAAATGCACCCTTTTCTCCTCCCCATAAAAACTACACAGACTGCTTTAAGAAACTTACATTTTCGACCAGAGCTGCTCCCTACTTATCTGACTCCAGGAAGTCAGGACCACCTACAGTTCAAAAAACCTGAAGAATTTAAGGCTGAGTAAAAAGAACGAAGATCGTTCAGCAGTTTGAACCACTATCAGATACTTTTTTCCCAAAGGTCTGCATCGTGGAAAGAAAACCAGCCACACATTTGGAATCTGATGGATGGTTTAGCTTTCTTTCAAAAGCGTAAATGCCTCATTTATCATTTAACAAAGCAGTATTTCAGGCACCTACAAAGTTCTTTTCAACTTCTGCTTGTTTTCAGAATAGGTGAACTCTGTATCTCATTACTCTGACTCTGAAAGCAGAGTATGTGCACTAAAGAAACGGAACGTTATCAATCCTCCACAGGACGAAAAGAAAAAAACATTACTGCAGCTTGATTTGTAAGCACGGCCTGAATTATATGAAAGTGAAACTGAGTAGAAAAGAGGGGTCAAACGGCTGCCTACACTGTCAGGATTCTTGTTGCTCAATTCGTTAATTCCTAAGGCCAGATGGGCATCAAAACCAGCAGTTTTGAACTAAAACGGCCTTTAGAGAGTTAAAGGAGAGAGGAACAAGGCCGCCCGCGAGGCCCCGGCTGGCGCCAGCAGCCCTGGCAGGGCGCAGGGGAGAGCTCCAGGCAGCGGGAAGCCGCGGTGGAGCTGGGTCCCGGCTGCAGCACCGGGGCCCGGCTGCTGGCCGGGGGCGGTAGCCGCTGTCCCCGGGAGCGGCGGCGAGGGGAGGTCAGGGCTTTGTTCGGGCCCGGCGCGCCCGCAGTTCCGGCTGACGGCGGGCGGGGGCGCCCCGGGGGCCGCGGCACTG
>VWYI01008710.1:210952-270585 GCA_013399455.1 Anthoscopus minutus | reverse complement strand
CACTCCCGCCGCTGGCCGGGACCGCCCGCCCCGCCCGCCGTGAGGGATGTGGGGTGTGGGATGGGGACGGGGAGGAGACGCCGCCGGCACGGCTCTCGCGAGAGGTGGGGGCCGCTCACCCTGCTCTCGCGAGAGCGCCGCTGCACCGCGCGCCGCCAGCCCGCCGCCCGCGCCCCGCTCATTGTCCGCGCTCCCGCGGGGCAGCATGGGAATGCGCGGGGGGCGGAGCGAGGCGGCGGCCACGCCCCCAGGCGGGAGGAGTGTGGGGCCCGGGGCCCAGGGTTCGCGGCTGCCCTCAGCAGCTTCCGGGGAGCGGCAGCGCCGCCGCGGGGTGCGCCCGGCGTATCCAAGGTATCCAGGGTATCCAAGGTATCCAGGGTGTCCAGCATAACCAGAGTATCCTTGGTCCCCACGCTGTTCTCTGTGTCCCAGGGCAGGCTCACGGGCATCCAGCCCCACCCAGCCCAAGGCCGCTCTCTTCAGCACAACGCAGGTGTCGCCATGGCTGAAATATTCAGAACTCTCTGCTCTCGCTGGCTGTGAGGCTCGTTAGAAGATTCTGGTAAAAAGGCCCTGACGCCAATATGCGAGGCTGTGCTGTTCCTCTGATCCAACACCGCCACCTTGTGCTGGATGAGGAGCAGTAGTCCCTGTGCCGCTGTCCTGAAATCCGCGAGTTGTGGCCAAAGTACTCGTACAACCCCTCAAGCAGTATTCATTATTTGGATTTCTTTCCTAGTTAACATCTTTTTCCCTATTTAATTTTGTGGCTAAAGAACCGGTCTCTCCATTAGCCTGGAAACCTCTGTGTTCCAGCAGCTTTACGAAGGTGAGGGCATGTATGTGAATTCAAGGAAAACTCCAGGGGAAGGGAAAAATCTGCCTCTTCAATTCATCACAGGCTGATTTTTCTTCTCTGTAAGTGGCTGGAGAGCACAATGAAACAATAACACGTAAGGTATTTTTTAAAAATGGAAGTGGTACAATATAGATGTTGAAACAATGTGGAAATGCTCAGAGAACAATCACAAGAAATCCAGCTCTTAACAAGCTCGGGGTAAAAAAACAATTAAATGCTCATAAACAAGCCCATAAATCTCAGTTAACAATCCTCCTGTGCTGTGGTGCTGCACAGCAGTAAAAGCAGAGCAAATATAAAGC
Organism: Anthoscopus minutus; assembly: GCA_013399455.1. Taxonomy (NCBI): domain Eukaryota; kingdom Metazoa; phylum Chordata; class Aves; order Passeriformes; family Paridae; genus Anthoscopus; species Anthoscopus minutus. The sequence goes on along the minus strand of VWYI01008710.1, from coordinate 269,424 downwards.
AATCTAGCCACTTTTGCCCGATAGAAGTCATATATAGATTGCAAAATGTATGGTGCTCCTCAAGAGAACCATAAATCACATTGGCATTTCCCAAGTACGAATGCAGGTCCTGCTCCATTTCCTGGCTTTATTTCACTGCCGATCTTGGACCTCATGGGTTCTCTCCCAATTCCCTTTGCTGTGCTCAAGGCACCAGAGCAGGGCTGAGGTGAATGATTCTGACCTTTATCTGCAGCCTTCGTGCTGCTGAAGGAGCTGCACGGTGCTGTCCCCTTCCTGCCAGAGGTGACACCTTGAGCTCCAGATCCTTGAGCCACACCCCCATGTGCTTGTGCTGACCGCTGGAGAACCTTCAGGATGTCCCAGTTTCATTTTCCAGTTGTGCACCAAGCTGGACCTGCCCCAGCACCCAGAGCCCCCAGCCTGGGCTGATCCCACAGCAGGGGAGGGGGGATTCTGCCCCAGTGCCCAGGTGAGCCCCCACCTGCAGAGCTGCCCCAGCCCTGGGCCCAGCACAGGCAGGAGCTGGAGCTGCTGGAGCCAGGCCAGAGGAGGCTCCAGGATGAGCAGAGGGATGGAGCAGCTCTGCTGGCAGGAAAGGCTGGCACAGCTGCCATTGTTCCCCTGCAGAGGAGAAGCTTTGGGCTGAGCTCAGTGTGGCCTTGCAGGGCCTGGAGGAGCTGCAGGAAACATGGAGAGACAATTCCCAAGGGCTGCAGGGACTGGACACAGGGAATGGCTCCCACTGCCAGAGGGCAGGGCTGGGATAATGGGAAGAGTCCACATTCCCCATTTTTTTGCCACTTTTGGCAATACCTGGTCCAGCAGCAGAGCCCCCTGACACAGTGAGTGCTCCTTGGCTGCCAGCAGGCACCCAGCCCAGTGGCTCCCACCTGGGAAAGAGGAAGATTGCTGGGCACAACATAAATCCTCAGGGAAACCCTTGATTAGTTTTGCAGGTAGGATTTGTTCCTACAGAACCAATACAACTCAGGCTTCAACCAGGAAAAACCTTTCTTCCCTAATGTTGAGTATTTTAACAAGTATTCCCATGTGCAGTGTAAAAACTGTGCATTCAAAGCTCTGGATATCAGGTGGCAGTAGGGTTCACAGCTAAACTAACAGCTTTGGGGACATTTAAGGAGTTTGGATTATTTCACAAATCCAGGATTTCCCAGAAGTCTACATAGAATCCAAATCTCATCTTGGAAGGAGCAAAACACTCCTTTTGTTCCAACTTTTGCATTTGAACACCACTTTTGTCTGCATCCCTGTGGGGTCATCTTGCCCCTCCCCACCAGTTCTGATTTTACATATTCATCAGCCTTTTCCAACCTTTCTTTGTGGATTCACTAGCCCCCAGGCCAAGGGATGAGCTGGTGCCTCACTAAAGCCTCTCCAGTCTCACCACTCTCAAATCCTGCTGCACCCAAGAGCCTTCTAAGATAATGAAAAACAAACTGGGCAAGCTTAAATATAAATATGTTTAATTGAGGTCATATAAAAAATATAGTTTAAACAAGCAGTGAGAGGAGATTAACAATAAATTGTACACATAATTCTTGTTATACCTTCCCCCACACCACTTTTCCAATTCCTACATCCACATCCTGAAAACAATTCTTCTCCAGCTGCCCCGTTTAAACTGTGGGCTCCAGGCTTCCATCTTCCCAACACCTTTCAAACAAGGATCTTCAAAGCAGCTTTACTTCTGACCACTCCTGCTGCTCCAGCAGGCCCCACACTGGCAATTTACCTGTAATAAAAACCCAATAAGGACAGTTGAAAAGAGGACCCCAAATTCAACCCTCAGCACTGACCAGTTAATTAGCTGGCATTCGTTTTTATATAAAAGATGCACATTAAAAGATCTGCAGCGGAACTTCCTATTTTCTGTGTGTTGTCTGCATCCAATCTAGGCTCTAACTCCACAGGCAGGAGTTACTCCACTCTCAGGCATGCAGGGCACTGCCAAAACCTGGCACCACCGAGCGCCAGGACAGCCCCGCTGGTGCCAGGAGAGCTCAGCAGCACCTTTCTCTCCCAGCAGCATAACACTGCCACAGGCACGGAGCAGCCACGGGCAGCTGACTACTGCTGGGAGAAAAAATAAATAAACTAGGGGGTTTGCAGGGCAGAAAAAAGTGGAGGCACCTCTATGGTGATGCCTCCTCTCAAGGCTTCACCCAATAAAAGGAACAGATAAGCTAAAGCTATAGCTGGATAAACCGTATTACTTCCACCCAGAGGATCTGAAGCTAGCACAGAAGCCAGCAGAAGCCTTTCAGTTAATTCAAGCCATCAAAACAAACATTTTTGCCCATTTCCCGTCGTTGGCTCGTGGTCACACCTCACCCACGTTGCTCCAGAGCTCTCCCTGAGCCTCAAGGGCAGATTTATCCCTTCACATCTCTCCGCAGACTCCAGTGCCCTTCTGGATTCGCCTCCGTGGCTGTCCCAGCACAGCACAGCTCGGGTTTCACACACGCCGGGGCCGGGTCACCTCAGGGCTGCTCCTTTGGGCGGCTCCCGGCCACCCACAGCTCCGGGACACCGCGATCGGCTTAACGCCTAAAAAGAGGACAGCACAAACATCGCAATTAATCCTTTAATTCCATCTGTATTCATAAAGCTCAACAGCAGCGGCCTGGCTTGTGGCAGAAGACAGAAGCCAGCAAACCGAACAAAAGGCTGAGGAACTAGTGCTGAACAGCACAGCCGAGCAACACCCCCAGACCCGGGGCACCGCGGGCTGCAGCGCTTGCCGGCCGGCAGAAACAGCTGAATAAAACAAATGAGTATTTCAGACGGCGCATTCCGTCTCGGGAGCCCCGGTCTCGAGTCCCGTGCGTCCCCCGTGTCCCACTCACCTCATGGCGGCGGCGGCGGCTCCTCATGGCAGGGAAGCGGGGGAGCCCGGCCTGGTCACAGCCGCTCCTTCCCCTCATGGCAGGGAAGCGGGGGAGCCCGGCCTGGTCACAGCCGCTCCTTCCCCTCATGGCAGGGAAGCGGGGGAGCCCGGCCCGGTCACAGCCGCTCCTTCCCCTCATGGCAGGGAAGCGGGGGAGCCCGGCCCGGTCACAGCCGCTCCTTCCCCTCATGGCAGGGAAGCGGGGGAGCCCGGCCCGGGCAGACCCGCTCCTTCCTCTCATGGCAGAGAAGCGGGGGAGCCCGACCCGGGCAGAGCCGCTCCCTGCCCTCACGGCTGCAGCAGCAGAGAAAGGCCGAACGCCGCCGCGCCGCCGAAGTGATTCCACCGGCACCGCCCCGCTCGCTTCGGCCGCTCCCCCCGGGGCGGGGAAAAACCCTCGATAATCGGTCACAGAGCGGTTCGGGCTGGGAGGGACTTTAAAGATTATCTCGTCCCATCCCCTGCCATGGGCAGGGACACCTTTCACTACCCCAGGTTGGTGCAAGTCCTGTACAAGCTGGCCTTGGACCCTTCCAGCATCCCTGACAGAGCCGGAGCAGGAAACACAGGATCTGTGGAACCGGGAGAACTGAACTCAAGCACCAAGTCACGGGAAGCAGAGGGCTAGTGAGCTGCCTCTCTGCTTGCCCCTGATGTGTGCCACTTCAGGCACAGGAGGTAGAAGTGTCAGCTCAGAAACAGCTGTCAGAAGCAAAAAAAACCAGCTCTGAAATAAGCAGAGGAAAACTGGTGCTGCCAGGTGCCTCGCTGCGAGAAGCACTATTCCATATCTTCCTGGCCTCCACTGGACGCCTTAACATCAGCCCAGTGCTCTGTGTATCCATGTCTGGGCACAGCAGTGTAACTGTGACCTCCCTCACTGGGTATTCACTCAAAGGAAGTTTTTCTCTGGGCTTTGTGCTCCAGTGAGACACTTCAAGGCCTTTCCAGAAAGCCTGGCATCCCTCCCCCATGCTCCTCGAGTGCTTGCACTCTGAGAGATATGCAATGAACTCAGCTGGAGTTGTGCCTTGCCTCAGGCAATCATCCACTCCAGCTCTGTCTTCTTCAAATGCTTCATGGTTATTTTCAGCTCAAGCCAGGCAGCTGTTCTTCCTGGATATGGGGTGCTCATCCCTGGCTCAGCCTGATCCTGCCTTGTCCTGGGATGCTCTGGGCTCGTTGTGCCCAGGACACAGCTGTGTGCAGGGAGAGAGGATGGTGCTGAGCAGAAGGAATTCAGTGTTTCCCCTTCCAGTGATGAACCTGGTGAGGAACAGCTGTCCCAGCTATGCCCAGTGCAGCGCAGCAAAAGCTGTCTGGGGGAGGGACAGGTAAGAGCAGACACAGAGCACTTCATGCTCTTGTTCCTGGGTCTCACTGCACGAGGCCACATGCCCATACAGGGATGGATGATGACTCTGCTGAGACCCTAAGCCACAGCTTCATTTTGGAAGCTATTTAATTCATTAGCACAGCATGGGGCCCAAATCAATATGCTTTGATTCTTTTATTAAGACATTTCCAGCAGGATTGGGGAGATACTTCAAAAGCTTCCTGAATGCCAAATACCATAACTCAGCTGCTCTCAGTGCCAGGACCAGCCTCTCAGTTCCCAGTATAGATTCCCTCTGTGTGCACAGCTTTTCCTCTGCTTGCTGGCCTTGGAGTGGGGCTCAAACAAAGGCCTGCACATCATTTGTGAACTTTGGGCCATAAGTCAAATCAGATGAAATGCAGCAGCTCTGCCATGGGAGTGAAGCCCCTTTCTGGCACAGGAATGTGCTCTCTGTATCACTTGCAGCCAGTCCCTGTTGTTCACCTTGGCTCAGTAACAGCTAAACAGATCTTCCTTTTTTCCTGCAAGTGTTGTGGCGGGGCCTGAAGGGACTGAGATGCTTTGTTCCAAGCCACATTAGATATATGAATCATTAAAAAACAAAAGCCCAGCTAGCCTTCAGGAGAGTTCCTCTAGTCTAGAAACAGCCTCCCCTGAGTTCCCTGCATGCCAGCACAGCCCTGCAGCTTCTGTTCAAAGCAACAGGCTCCAACAAGCCTGGGTAACCCCTGTCGAGTGAATGCTCAGTTCATAAAGGAGGAATCACATCTGAGTGATTTGACTCCCATAAATAAGCAGGATGGGTTAAACCAGGACATGAGCCCTGTCTGCTGACACAGTGCATCCACTCAAGAGATCTGCACTGGCATGGAGCTATAATGCTTTAAAACACATGTGCTCCAAGCCTGGGGTGGGACATCCCCCCATACAGCCAATGTCTGCAGCTTTTGTGGCAGCAAGAGAGATCCTTCACTGTTACCTCAGCCCCAAACACACCACACTGTGCCCAGGGCTCACTGCCTGCCCCGTGTCACTGCTCATCTCCAGCTCTGGCACTGCAGGGTTGGTGCTGTGATCCTTCCCCACGGATCAGATTTCGGCTCAACGCCATTTGGCCACATTGTCAGTCACTGGAGAAAAAGACAGAGTAATACTCTGGGAAGAGGAAGAAAATTCAGTAAACCTATGGAAGAAAAGATTTGTGAATGTACATCAGCATTTACCATGGTGGTCACCTCCAGCCCCACAACCAAGCAGGGTCAGGCTCTGGTGAGAACTTTTGTCCCCTCGGTGCTGCACCAAGATCAGGGCAATCCCAGGCATGAGCACAGACTGGGAGAAGAGCTCATTGACCAGCAAAGAAGGACTTGGAGAACATAATGGATGAAAAGCTGGACATGAGCCAACAGTGTGCAGCAGCAGCCCAGAACCCCCCCGCACTGGGCTGCACCCACAGAGGAGTGGGCAGCAGGTGAGCGAGGGGATTGTCCCCCTCACCTCTGCCCCTGTGAGACCCCCCTGCAGAGCTGCTCCAGCATCAGAAGGACGTGGAGCTGTTGGAGCAAGTCCAGAAGAGGCCATGAAGATGCACTCAGGACTGGAACCCCTCTGCTCTGGAGGCAGCCTGGGAGAGCTTGGGGTGTTCACCTGGAGAAGGCTCCAGGGAGAGCTTCCAGGGCTTAAAGGGGCTCCAGGAGAGCTGGAGAGGGACTTAGGACAAGGCACAGAGGGACAGGACACAGGGAATGGCTCTCACTGCCAGAGGGCAGGGACAGATGGGATGCAATTCCTCTCTGAGAGGGTGGGCAGGCCCTGGCACAGGTGCCCAGAGCAGCTGTGGCTGCCCCTGGATCCTTGGCAGTATCCAAGGCCAGGCTGGACATCAGGGCTTGGAACAGCTTGGGACAGTGGAAGGTATCCCTGCCATGGCAGGGGGGCAGGAATAAAATTGCTTTTATGGTCTCTTCTGACCCAACCCATTCTGTAATTCCATCATCTCCTCTGAGTCCACAGAGAGGCCATTTCCACTTCCCCACTGCCATCACAAGATGGCATTCCAGACCTAAAAGCTGAGCTAGCTCAGCTGATACTTAGAGATCTTTCTGTGGCCCTGGGGTGTCCAACCCCAGAAGAAGCTGTGGATTTAACCCTGCCTGCTGAGATCCTCCGCCTGGTCTCTGCTCTGACACTGCCTTTTAATCACATCCCTTAATGCCAGGGCTATGCTTTAATAACCTGCACTGAAACACTGCCACTGTTACTCAGTAACCTCTGAGCCAGCTAATTGCACTGAGTTAAGCCAGTTACAGTTTTGACAGTGAATGGCATGCAGAGCACTTTAATCTTGACCTGCAACACCTCCAGCTCTCGCAGGGCCTCCTCTGCCCTCGAGGAGACACTGCTAATCAGAGCAAGCCAGGATGTAGTTTAAGACATGGACAAAAGGAGCCAAGGGCAAATCATGAGCTAAATGAATCTGACTCATTTTGTTACGAAGCACTGTTGAAGGTAGAACTGCCTTTTCTTCCTTTTCTTCATCTGAGAATGATTTTGGAGGGTAGTGAGAAGTCTTTCTATAATTTATAACTTCAAAATAATAACAAAAAAAAAAGAAAATTCTTTTTAGATATGTTTTTTTTTAAAAAGAAAGCTTATTTTGAGTTAGGAACATAAAGCCCTTGTGCAGTGTGTTATCCCCTGTGACTGAGTGGGTGTTCCAGGCTTCATTCACCAGTTGCTCCCTCCAAGAAGAACCCATGATCCAGCCATCTCCTTTCCTGGCCCAGGGCCTGCAGCCTCCCAGCAGGGCTGGGTGCCACATCCTGGGTGCCAGCTCAGCCAGCCCAGCTCCTGGGGGGGGCAGTGGGGCAGGATGTGCTGCTCAGCTGTCTTGGAGGCTGAGGCTGGCTGTGTCCCACCTCGAGGAAAGGCTGCTCAGGCTGTTCCCTTACTCTGGAGCTGGAGTGAAGCTCGCTTGGTGTGGAGGAAAGAGCAGTCAGGAAAGGTTATATCAGCTTGCCAGCAAGGGCAGTGCCACTCTAGATGTGGCTGGGCAGTAAAGTACAGCTGATTCTTGGTGGGGTGATTAACAGCTGGATTGTGCAGCCACTCTGGGACTTCCAAACAAGCCCCAGCCCCGGTAGTTTAGCCTTCTACAACATTTTAGACTTGTCTAGTCACTGGAACTTATTTTTCTTTCTTTTTTTTCCTCACCTTCTCTCTTCTGAGGGTTAGTTTTCACTAACTAGTGTCCGGCTGTGCTGGCTCCACACTGTTCAGGGCTGGACACAAGCCCATGGCTTTAGCCTGTCCCACCTCACCCCTCCCACTCCCCTGGCAAACAGTTATTACCTTCTTGGACAAACCTGAGATAGTATTAAACAGAGAGTGAGGTTTTCATACCCAAATGTCCCTGTGATTAATGGATTAAGAGATCCTGTGCAAATTAAAGCCTTTCTTCATAGTTCACACATCCAGCTCTTCAGCTGTTGCTCTTTCCCTTCTAGTTCTTTACAGAAGTCCCTGTGGGCCTGGCTTTTCCCACCCCTTTTGCTGCAGTTTTCTCCCCAGAGTCACCCATGGATGTGGCTGGCACTCATCTTCCCAAAGCCTTCACCCTACTACACTACACAGTCCTAGGCAGACCCTGCTGCTCCTGAAACAGGACTGGGGAAAGATACAGATTGTTTATACACAAAACCAACCCAAGAGCGGGGCTGTAAATGCCTCTTTATTTCCCTATTTATCATTGCAGCTCAGATGGATGAGGAAGCCAACAGAAAGTTTAGAAGAAATGAAAAAGCGTTGGCAAGCGGCAGTTCAGCTGAGACTGGCAGCCTCAAGGGCTTCCAGAAGGAAAAAGGCTTTCAATTACTGCACTGCTGCTCATCCCAATTCCCCTGCCATGCCAGGAGGGGTGGGGCAGCCGGGGAGCCCTGCCCTCCTGTGATCCCACCCCAGAGAGATGACCTGAGACCCTAAAGCAGCAGGTTTGGTCTTGTTGATGTTTTATAGGGCTGGTTTCTTCCCGGAGCAGCAGCAGAGGGTGGGTGTAGAGGCTCTGTAAGGATCTCCAGGTGATGGGCACCCATGCCACAGTGGAAAGGAGCCACAAAGGCTTTGCTGGACACCTTTGGAACATCCAGTGCCGGGTGTTGATGATGGATGATGATTTAGAGCCTGTTTGTGCAGGGAATAATAGCTCATTACCATCCCCTCTCCTTTAGTTGTGTGACACTGCTGAGATGGGTGGTCTCGTGTTTCCACCTTCGGGGAGATGCTTTATTAATTGTCCCCTCCCTTGCTCCTGAGCCCACGTGTGCTGTGATGTGGAGGTGCTTCAAATAAAGAGAAGAGGTGGCAGTGTGGGAGGCAGCCAGGGAGGCAGGGATGGCTGCTGACCACGGGCTTTGCAATGGTCTGAAACCTTCAGCCCTGGGAGGAACTGACTGCCCCCAGACCAAGGGGGTCTGACTACTGAAGGACAACTAGGACTGTGTGTCTGTGACCAGGCTGTGTTCCACTGGGAGGAGGCAGGGGATTGAACTATCCCCTTCCTCCTGCATAGCCCTCCATGCTGGTGACTTTATTTTTCACCCAAATCCCTGCTTGGGCACCCATAAAGGCCCCTGCCCAGGTCATTTGGCATGATGGCTTCTAGAAAGCATCCCTGGGGTCACTGTCCCTACCTGGTCACAGCAGAGCTGGTGGCACTGAAAACTTGAGTTTCCTTTCACACCCCTCCTGTACCTGCAGGTCCCTGCACTCTCACTCCGGGCTTCATTCTCCCTGCTTTCTCCTCATTTGTGCCCGGCTCCGGAGGAGAGCGCCGGGAATTGATCACTGTGCATTTAATCCAAAGCCGGTACCAGGCGGGAGGGCAGCCCGGGGGACCCAGCGTGTGGCAGAGCACCAGGCGGTGCCGAATAACCGGGAGTGGGACGCCGCTGCCCCGGCACGGCCGCCGCCCCCCGGGCACAGCGCGCCCTCCGTCCCGCAAGGACAGAGCTGTCCTGGGGACAGGACCCACAGGGAGAGGCACCGTCAGGGGCTGTCACCAAGCGGGATGCGGACCCCGAGCTGTGCCTCTGCTGCATGGGCAGCAGCTCACCCGTGAACGTCGTGCTGCAGCCCCGCTGGCTAAGCCCTTCCTAGGGCAGGGATGGCCCTGGGCTCATGGCGTCCCGCTCACTACTCCGGAACCTCCGAGGGGCTGATGGCAAAAGCCCTGGATGAGTCTCTTTTTTTTGGCAGTGAATGAAATAGGATTTGAGCTGGTGGTGAAAAGAGGCTGCGAGTTGGACACATCTGATCCTCAGGGCAATTTGGAGAGGCTGATGCTGACATGGCAGAGCAGGTCCTGCAATAGCCTTCATGTCCCAGCACACAAAATGGGTGAGAAAAAGCATTTTAAAAAGTGACTGGGGAAACTGCAGCTGTAGTGCTGTTATGAATTACTTGTTTGAGAATTGTTATGTATTGTTAATGTTAAAATCCTGTTTTTATACTGTTATTAGTCCTGTTCGTTGTATCCCTTGTTTGCCCCCTCGTTAATAAGCCCGTTTTGTTGCTGTAACTTATTCGGCTTTTTACTTACTGTGCCTCCCTCGGGAAATGTCTCCGCCGCTCCCCGGGGAGTGTGAAATGGCAGCTCGCATGCAAATTAAGGTGACTCCTATGGGACCCTGCATGTTGCAGAGCCTCGACAGGTAACTACAGCCCCTAAAACCAACGAGCCAGTGGCCAAATAAACATTTGGACTACACTAAAGAAGGAACAAGACTACCAGCTGGCAAGTGAAAGACCTTCGACCGCGTCACCATAACCACTAGCACTGGACCAGGGTGACTCCTCTAGACTATGAGTCAGTGGACAGAGGTTTTCCTGTGTTCCTGCGAGGGTGGAAGATCGGGCTCTGCCTGCGCGGGCGGACAAAGCCGTTTGCACTTTTCCCCCGAGTTGCAGCTGGGAGCAGCAGCGGTGTGCGCACCCGCCGAGATGCCTGACCCAAGCTGACTTCTAATAAAGGCATTTAAAGGAGCTGGTCTCCCGCCCTGTTCATTTCAGTGCCATCCTATCTCAGGCTCAAGCTTCCCCTCTGGCCTCTCTGGAGCCGCATGTACTGCAAAACTCCTCTGTTCTGAACTCAGGCTGGGTCATGACTCATGTCTTGAACTGTAGAAATGCCTTTCATTGCGTCAGCACAGAAAGTGGCCGTGGGCAGTTCTCTGGCAGCAGTGAGGTTGTTCAACAATTACACCCGCTGGAGCCCTAATTCCATCTCATATTTTGCTGCAGCACACAAAAAAGGTTGAGGGGAAGGAAAGAAAAGCGTTTCATTTAAAAATCCTGATAAAACTCTGTCCAGTGGCTTGTCTGGCCACAAATCCATCTGTTTTGGTGCAAGTGTGGACCTCAAAGCCTGAACCTGCCACCTGGAAATGTGACCTCATGAGTTTCCTGCAGCCTGTGGAGTTTGCTTCATATCCAGAAGAGATACCTCTCTGGTGGTGGCATCCTTCCAGAGGGAAAAGGGCAACTGAAGCCTCTGGATATCTCTGCCTTGCTGTGTTAAATAGCATCCATAGCTTTTCTCTGGGTCTTCCCCTAACCAGAACTACTTGCATGTACTTTTAGTTTGAAAAAATCACTAAAAACACAGTTATCTTTCAAGGGGTAGCACTGTGAGGCTTCACAGCAATGGCATCTTGTGACTTAATTTTGCTTTTGTAATTATGCCTCTGGGGATGTTTAGCACCTGTCAGATGATTTAATTTGTGACCAAATTTGGGTCACATTGCCACAAATGAGCTACTGGAGAAGCCAAATAGCCTTGAGGAGAGGAGCCTGGTGGCTCCAGATGAGCATGTGGCAGTTCTGGGCACAACACACACACCTCTTCTTGAAGAAAATCGGAGTTCCTTAAAGGAAGGGGTTCAACCAAGAGAAGTCAATTCCATGAAGAAAATCAGAATTCCTTAAAGGAAGGGGTTCAAGCAAGAGAAGTCAATTCCATGAAGAAAATCAGAATTCCTTAAAGGAAGGGGTTCAACCAAGAGAAGTCAATTCCATGAAGAAAATCAGAATTCCTTAAAGGAAGGGGTTCAACCAAGAGGAGTCAATTCCATGAAGAAAGTTGGAATTCCTTAAAGGAAAGGGTTAACCGGGAGGGATCAATTCCATGGAGTGCAGTTGCCCTGTTGCTGGTGGGTCCAGGACAGGGATGCTGTGGGGCTGGGATAGGGGCTCTGTGCTCCTTAAGGCCCTGAGCACTAATGAAGCTCAGGAGCAGCTGCAAACAGAGCCAGCTGAAGGATTCCTGCTGCCTCCCTCCAACGATGCCCACGATTCATCAATTACCTATCTGCTTAGTCCTTTTCTCCATCCTTTTACAATCTAAATAGCACATTTTATAGTTGCTGCTAAGTGATGTGATCAACATCAATTACCTACTAAAAGAGAATCAAGTCTTGATTTAAAATTAAGTGCTGCATTTTCCCATGTTCTTTATATGTAGCCAACAGAATAATTGCAGTGACATAAAAACTAATTACACAACTCTACAATTAGGCCTCCCTCCTAGTGCTGTGATTGTCTTTAAGTATACTGATGAAAAATTACTCCCAATCCCAAATTACTCTCTCACACCCATCTTCTCTAATACCTTTGGAAAAAGCCCTCCACTCCAGCAGACCAAAGAGAGGAACTCAAGATGCAGGAGGTAATACATGCAGAGTGTATTTTCTTAACTCTTTCATGTGGGAGCAGTTTCAGATGTGGGATTCAGTTGAGATTGCCCAGGGATGCATCCAGTGCTCCTCTGGATGGACTGAGCATCTCAGTGAGGCTTCCCAAACTGCCTGGTGCCTGGTGTGCCAGCACCCCGAGACAAGCAGGGAGAAAATCCTCTCCCCAGTGCCCCAGCTGACATTTGGCTCCTGAGCTGCAAGCAGACAGAGCAGTCCTGCCTGGCTGCCAGCCTTGGGCTTGGTGTGTGGAGTGCAAAAGGAGAGGGAAGAAGCTGGAAAAGCAGTGCTTTTACCTATCCAAAGGCCAGGAGTTACACCCAGGCAGTATTCATGTAGCTGCCTGAGAAACCATAAAGCCCCCAAAAAATCATAAACATCAATAAAGCTCTGGTGCACTCCTGACAGGCTTTGAGGGATTTGATTCCAGATTATGTTTCTGAGATGTTTACAACCAACCTGGAAAGACTGAAAATATTCAATTACTGGCAAGGAGAGCTGAGATTTGCTTGCAGTCAATCTCCTGCCTCCAGGATCTCTGTGGGTGCCAGCAGTGAAACACAGCAAGGGTGAGCAGAGCCACCATGGGGATGGTGGCCCCGGGACAGGTTCCCCTCGTATCACTGAGATCCTTGCAGTGGATAATGTAGCATTGCAGGTTTAGTTTTGGGGCTGGCAGGTTGGTTTTGGCTGCTGTGTGATGCATACCATGGCCTATTCCTCAGCCATAGCCAAGCTTTTGCCAGTGAGGATTGCACAGCTCAGTTTTCCATAATTTCTGCAATACCATCACTCAGTCACAGTTGGGAGAGGGATGGGAAATGCTTTGGCATTATTTTAATCAGCAGAGTGCTTTGAGTGAACGAGGTGAGGGGACCAGCGAGGTCCCTGTGCCTTCTCTTTCTCACCTCATTTCAGCATCAGCTGGGGGTGCCAAGGCTGAGAATTTACACCCTTGTATTTACCTGAAACCTCACTACCTTCCTCAAAACCTGTGAAAAATAAACGAGGTGGTGAAGAAGCCTGCAGCAGGGACAATGCGATGTGTAATGCCAACATCTTGTGATCACTGTGAATATTCAATATTCCCTCTTAATCCCCAGCACCCATCCCAGATATCCCCACCTTGTCCCCAGCCCAGAGCACTGAGTGCTACCTCCAGCACTTCCTTGGACATCTCCAGGGTTGGGGACTCCAAACCTCCCCAGGCAGCCCCTGCCAAGGCCTGACTACCCTTTCCAGGGAGAAATTCCTCCACAAGTCCAACCAGAGAGAGGCACCCCCAGCCAGGCAGTCCCGTCGCTCCCTTCCTGAGGGACAGATTAGGACGGGCTGCTCCCCGCTGCCCGGGACACACCGTTCCCACAGCTAGGGAGGCTTCAACCCGCCCAGCGCAGCTCTGGCTTCCGGGGCCGACCAGGACACGGCTCAGCCCGGGACACGGCTCAGCCCGGGACACGGCTCAGAGCAGCCCGGAGAGACCCGCCCGGGCCACGGCGGGGCCCGGCAACGCCCCCGCCGCCTCACGGGCCATGGGCGGGGCCATGGGTGGGGCTAGGCCCGGAGGGGCCGGGCCAGGCCGGGCAGGGGGCGGGACCAAGAGCGGGGCGGTGCTGACTGGCCGGGGCGGGGCCAAGGGCAGGAGCAGGGCCGAGTACGGCGCTGATTGGCTGGGGCGGCCCGGGGCGGGGCGTCGGGGCCGGGCGGAGTGTGCGCAGTGCGGAGCGGTGAGTCGGGGTGGGGGGTCAACGCTGGGAGGCGCTGCCGGCGCCCCCTGAGGGCCGGGCCGTAACTTCGGGTCGAGGACCCGGATTCGGGACGCCTGCCTGCTCCTGGCCCCGTGGGCACCGGCCGCTGCCTCCCCTGCGCTGCCCTCGCGCGAGCGAAGCCGGCGGTGAGGCCTTGCCGGGGTGAGGGCTGCCCGCCGCACCGGTTCCCCTCAGAGCGACCGTGGCCGTTAGGGACGTGTTCGACCCCGGGGGTCGAGCAGGGCTGGCAGGAGAGGCCGCTGCTGCGGCTGGAGTCCTGCAGCAGCTACCGCAACCGCAGGCCCTGTGACGGGCACTTAGGCACACAGTGGAGGCAGGACAGGGATCCCCCTTACACTCTGAGGGGTTTAAAACATAAATATTTACATGTAAGTTTCTCCCAACGGGCACAGTTTGAATCCTGTCTGGAGCACGAGGCTGGGCTGGTTGACCTCAGGCCTACTGTGTGCCCGGGCTGCTGTTCAAGAAAAACGTGCTGAAACCACTGGAGTAGGTCTGGGATATTAAAATGGATGTTTCTTCAGGGTTTGTGCTCTGTAAGATGAGGTCTGAATTTTAAAACTGTTTTAATTGTTTTGGTACAAGCCTGCATATGGCTCTGGCTGGAGAACCGGTAAATGATGTGTTGCACAAGGCCAGGAAGGGAATGCTGAGCAAATGGGATTTAGTATATAAACGCTCTTTGGAATGTTGCCTTAAAATGTTCAATGGTTGACTAACACGTAAATTAGGAGTGATCTTTGACAGAGTGCGGACGCTGCCTGCCTTCAAGAGGGTCTGGGTTTACACCTAGTTCTGTAGACACAATTTCTTAGGGCCGAGTTATTTATTCTGCAGTGGTTTTCTGCTAGAACTGACCCAATCTGAGTGTGGCACAGAGGCAGAGCTGCCTGCCAAAGGAGGATGACCTGCAGAGGAATTTCTGTGGTGGAGCTGTCTGTGGAAGAGGCTGCTCCTGCAGGGCCCAGCAGGAACCCCTTAAGTGCCGATAAGTGTCCCGAATGTGCTGCCGCAGTGTTCCCGCTCCCTGTGATCGTTCGAGTTCATTTGTTCCCTGGAAGGAGCATTTTTAAGGGATGGACTTCTAATTTTTTCTCTTTTCTTTCCCTCAAGCTTGCCTTAAAATGACCCAGTTTGGTCCACTTCGTTTTCTAGCAGCCTATAGGGCATTTCTGTGGTGGAAGTATCCAAAATACTATCCCAGAAACTTCAGTGCAGGAGTCCATTTACCAGAGGTGAGAGAGTAGTGTTGCGAGTTCATGGAGGCTGCTGTCTGTGTGACCATGTATTTACTAAATTTGAAGGGACAGAAATACGATTGTTTGGAAGAAATCAGCTGGAAACAATTCCTGATGAGCTGTCAGAGCCCACAGTGTTGTCCCTGTATCCTGAAGCAGCACACGAGCAGGGCTGGTGCTACTGCCACCACCTTCTTCATTTTTACAGTGAATTCCTTTAGCCTGAGCAATAAAACACCTGGAAAACTCCAGCACCCCCAACCTGTCTCTGTCTGCTTCTGCTTGGGTTGGGCAGGTGGGGTTGAAAGCACAGCAGCCATACCTTGAGAATTGTGAGGCAGTGGATTATTGGGATAAATTTAGGGATAATAGTCAGCCTTTCTGTGTGCTAATCCTCTGTGCTACTGACTCCCTCCTTGGCTTTTAGAACCCACCTCAGCTCTTACACTTGGCATTCTCCTCTGAGAGATAACGCTCGACTCGTCAGGGAGGTGAATCAGCTTTAATTAAGATTTGTCGAGCGCTTTGTTGATAAGTTCTCAATAGCTGGTTGCTATTTTTTATGAACACTCAGATATTCTTAGCACCTGAAGTGGGAAGTGACACAAGGCTGGGGATCTCTGAGAAGCAGCCCTGCAAAGGGAGACAGCGCCTGCTCACCGAGGCTTTGTCAAATCCATTCTGGCTGCGGTTCATGAGGCAGCTCAGCAAAACCTCAAATCCCTCTGAGTCTTTGGGAAATCTGAAATGTTCCTGAGGGCTAAGCCCTGCTTTTGCATGAGATTTGTAGCTTTTGGCCCCTTGGATTTCTCCCAAGCTGCTGGTTGGGTTTGGTGCAGCTGTGTTCTTGTCTGTGGCCCTGTCCTGAGCCAGGTGAGAAATAATCTGCTCCAGGCTGGACAGTGGTGGATGTAGTGCAGATCTGGGCAGGGCCCAGTTCCCTCTGGGCCTTGATGGAATCCCAGTCTCAGAGACAGCTCATGTAACTCACTCTTGCAGCAAATTGAGCAGCCAGTTTGTCTCTTGCCTTCATAGAACGGGGAGCCTTGTGGCTGGTTGTCCTTGTAAGTAAACCTGTTAAAATCTGAGAGCTGCTACCAGCCCCAGAAGGAGCAGGGATGGAAAAACCCGTCCACAGCTGGTATGGGGCAGTGTGTTTTGTACTGCTGGCTGCCCAGGCCCTCTGGTTTGTCTGTGACTCAGAGGTGATACCCAGCATGGAGCCCAGAATTGGGTATTTTATGTTCCTGGATCACAGAGTGATGTTCAGCTCTTTGGAATGGTGATGTCATAGTGCTGGCACATTTAGTCTGGTCCCCAGTTTTCCCCAGGTTCTCTCTATCTGGAGAGCTTTCCCCTGGGCTCTGTTTGTGCTGTTTCCAAGTGCATCTCTTTGAATTGTTTTCCTTGCTTTTCTTTGTATTGATTTGTGGGTGTTTTGGGAACTTTTCATCAGTTTATCAATTCTGATCATGACCTCCAGAGTGCTTCCAGCTCTTAACTCCTGGGCATCCTTTCAGGTTTTATAAAAGTGCTTTCTCTTTTGTTGTTCAAACCATTAATGGAAAGGATGAACAGAAGCAGACCTGGGCTGAGCTCCCATGGCCCATACAGGGATTTCTCCTGTGGTGACAGGGAATTGCTGATAGCTACCCCTCAAGTGTGTGGGGTTGAGTTGCTGTGGTTGGTCTTTCTTTTCTTAATTAGTAATGAGCACTGGGCCTCATTAAGGTGAGCTCACCCAGACCCAGCTCCTCTGGCTTTTGAAAGCATCAGATGGATGGAGTGAAAAGCCTGCTTTGTGCCGGTCAGAGGTGTGATGGGCAGGTGTCTGCAGTGGGGGATTGTGCTCTCTCCTTCTGAAGGCTTAGGTGATTTTTAAGAGCTTTCATGAGTTTCGTTTACCTGGGGCTTCTTGCTGACGCTTGCTGGGACTGGCACAGCTCCGAGGCTGTACTCAGCCCTGCTTTCCTCTCAGAGCTGCCTCAGCAGCAGTGGGCTGTGCCTGGGGAAAGTTGTGTCCAGCATCTCCTGCTCCCCTTTGTTTCTCCACAGGTCTCTCCTCATTGAGAGCTGGGCTTGTCTGTCTGTGACTACGGGAGCAAAAACCATTTGTCTCGTCAAGCAATTCCAAGTTCCTTGTGGTGTTGTTCTCCTCTGGAAAAGATAGAGCTACTTGCTCTGGAGAAATTAATGACACTCATTTTTATTCCTAAATAGTGTGTTGTGGTGGGAGTGGTTGGAGGATACCTCATTGCACCAGGGCTTTGCTGTCACCTCAGTGCCAGCTACTTGAGGAAGAGGTGAAATTAAAGTTGAGCTGAAATAGATTTCACTGGAGTAAATGTCACTGCCCAAAGCAGCACCAGCTCTACCCTCCCCAAGTTCTATGAGTACTGAGCTGCTGGGCCCAGCTGCCTGAAGTTTAAGAGTTGGTCCTTTTCTGAAGTGCTCTTCCACCCACCCACTATTCCATCTTTCTTTGCACATGGGTGTAACTGTGGGGTGAAATTCGGGCCCCACCAAATTTAAGGACAACACAGGATTCCTCTGTGGTGTTCATGTCTTCCTCCTCTCCAGGCTGGTACCTGTGGTACCCAGCTGTTCACTCCAGCTGTGCTTCAGGGACACCATCAGCAGGCTGGAGACACTGTGCCCTCTTTGTTCTCCTGTATTTGTTTGTGGCTGATGGTAGAGTCATAGAGTCAGGGAATATTCCAAGTTGGAAGGCGCCCACAAGCATCACTGAGTCCAACTTGGGCAGTGCCCTGTCCTGATTTCAGTTCCAGGGGAGAAAATCCAGTCTCTCTAAAACATTCCTATGACTTCTCTTGGATTCTTCCTCTCTTTTCTCCAGGGGGCTGTGTGCTGTAGTTAAATATGGATGGAAACGTTGTGTTCCACTCTGGATTACAGCTGGATCTCAGTGGTGGATAAATTGCATCCCAAGTCTAGTTTGCAAAGCCTTTTGGGCTTCATGGGCTGCAGGAAGCTGTATTTTATTCTAGATGTGTGTTTGCTGATAATTCTATAGGATTTGCAGACAGCAGGTTGTAAGAGCCCTGATTATACTGGTTCCCTGTGCAGACAGACTCTGCCCAAATAATTCAAGTGCCTGCTGTAGAGAGAGGGAAAGGAAGATGGAAGGATGATTTAGAAATCTTTGGAGTTGATGGGAAGAAGATGCCAATGTTGAGCTGAAGGAGATACCAAGCCACGTATGTGCCTTTAAACATCTAAATAAAAGTCAGGATTTTTTAATGCTTGCCTGCTTTTAAGCATAAGTAATTCCTTTAACGAGAGGTTTTAGAGGTTTAGCTTAATTTTAGAATTTTTATTTCAAGCGTGCTTCCATAAAATTAACTTTTTGAATGCAGAATGCTTTAATGTCTTCCATGTTGGTGCTCATTTGCAAGAAATATCTGCAGTTATTTCTTATGTGCCGGTTAAATCTATCAGCCAACAGATGTCAAGTGTAGCAAAAATGCTATAATAATATTATGGTCTAATAATAGTTATAATGATTCTAATTACCTGGTGCAGCTTTAGAGAGAGGCAGATTCAGCAATGAGTGCAAAGGAGGTGTTTAACCTTGAACTGCAGAAGCAGGGCACTTGCAGAGCTCCCTGTGCTGCCCCCTCCTCCCTATCAGACATCCCATCCCCTTTAATTCCTCCAGCAAGCTGGGAGCAGCACTCTGGTGTGTTTTAAGTGTCCAGACCTCACTCTGGCTGTGTTCAGAGCTGGCGAGCTGAGGAAGAGCACGTTTGCTGTGCTGCCTGGGAGTGTGAAGCCTGCTCGATTTTAACCTGCCTGCCCTGCTCCTGGCATGCTCCCGCTGCCTGCTGACTGAGGCACTGATGCATTGCTCCCACCTCACCTCAGTCTCCATCCTCTGTGCCAGCTGCTGCTGCTGCTCTGAAGTGTCAGGGGAGGCTTTGCCACAGCCTGGGAAGCACCAAGGCAGACTCTGCCGACGGGAGAGTGTTTGGGGGTGTGAGTGGCTGTGAGCTATTGATCCCTACAGAGGCTTTGCTCTGGGGGTAGGAGAGCATTGGGCTGATGCTGGAGTGCTGTGCTTGCCTTGCCTTCCACAGTCTGGCCCCACAGAGCCTTGTCAGTCTCCCTCCCCAGCTGCTCCATGTGCCAGCTCTGTTACATCACTCCCAGTGCACTTTTACCACTGCATTTTTTCTTTAGGAAGGATCCTGGGCTGCATTTGCTGGATTTCTGTGGTTTTTGCCTGACGTTGCTCTGTGCTGTTAGTGCCTTGGGGTGCCAGTGCTCGTTGTTGCTGACAGTGTAATGGATCCCCTCGTGCCACAGCTGCTCATTTTAATCCTGTGACGTGCAGGGGTGAGGAGTCCCTGGTTCACAGAGCAGCAGCCTTTCCACAGAGGAAGCTCTGTGTGTGCTGGAAGTTGACAGCTTTCAATGATTATTTGCTGAACCTTCTTCCTATAAATAATTGATTCACAGGCTGATGAGAACTACAGGAACTTGTCTCTCAGTTGCTGCTCCCTGGCATGGGCAGCAGCTGGAAATCTACTGTTTTACAGGAGACTTACTGTTTTCCTGTAAATGGATCCAGAGATGCCCTTGCAAGGTTTCCTTTATTTCCAGCCTGTTTGTAGGCTGATGTGCTCTGCCTGTCGGGAGAGCCCTGCCTGCCAACACCTGCAGCATGCCTTGTCCCAGGGCTTCTGCTGGGGACAGCTCTGCTGGGGACAGCTCTGCCACCTTCAGCCTTTCCCCTGGGCAAGTTCAGCCTTTCCCTTTTGGGGAGGTTCAGCCTTCACCTTTTGGGGAGGTTCAGCCTTTCCTTTTGGGGAGGTTTGCCTTCTTGCTAGAGTCTGTGTGTGTATTGGTGCATCACCATGGAGATGAGGCCACAGGAGCTGCAGGGCGCAGCCTCTTCAAGGCTCATGTGAAGAAGGATGTAACAGGCTCCTCTTATTAGGGAAAATTATTTCTTGGAGTAAATACATTGTCAAAGAACACTTTGCATTAGCCCAGGTGCTGTTAAGGAGATCTCTTGAACCAGAGCTGTGAGGCTCATGCAATATTCCCTTGCTTTACTGCATTCCACATCAGGCATTGCTGCTGTGCCCAGCGCTGTCTCACTGATCTATCTGTGCTTTTACTTACCCCAAGATAACAGCTCAAAGCTGTTGCTTTTCCCCTTCCTGGGTATGTATTTCTCATCCTGCCACAACAGCTCCTTCCTACATCCCTTTCTTTGGCCACTGAGTGCCCAGGCTTTCAGTGCTTCGAGTGGCTCCGAGGCTTCACTCCCATGGCTGCTGCTGCTTTGGCCAGGTTTGCAGAGGACGTGGAGGGTGTGTGGCTGCAGTGAGCTCTCCCCCATGCAGAAACACCTCTCTGGTTGTGCCAGCACACCCCAAACCTTTGCTCATGCTGACATTCTTGGGGGACTGGGGATGCTGCCCTTCCCATGTGCCTGGCCCTGGCACACTCTCTCCGTGTCTAGTTTCTGGTGCACAGAACCCTCCAAATTAGGTCTGGAAGAACCCTATGGCACCTCTCTGCCTCATTGCCTCCACGTCTCATTCCAGACTTCATCTGTAAACCTCCCTTTGCCCTTGCTAAAAACACTGTCTCTTAATTTCTCTCTGCAGGAGTATTATTTAATTTGTAACAGTTTTAGGACATTATTTGAAAAATCCAATATGAAGCTGTATTTCATTTACTGTAATGATCCACTAATGCAGGCATATTTCAAAGGCAGGCAATGCAGTACTGTGGGGTTTAATTAAATTTTGTTTTTCAAGTAAGCATCAATAGACAGACAATAACAAATGGTGGACAATATGCATACAGAACAAAGTCTCTTCATTTTTCTTTTCAGGGCCGTGGAAGTGAAAATGTATAGCCCTTAAAATGGACTTGGCCTGCTCACAACTGCTGCTTTAGCGTAGTTAACTCACTTTAGGAGGAGCTTTTCTTCTTACTCTGCTTTAATTAATTTTCTTGCTCTCTTCCTGCCCACAAAATAAACTGGTACACTCTGGAAAATTTCCAGCAGGAGGCGTGGGTGATGTAAGTGCTTCTGCAAGTTCTGGACGTAATTTTGAGTACTGTGTTGGTGCCTAGTGTGTGATGGCTTCTCCAGATGGGCCCTCCTGAGGGTGACAGAACAGAAGGGCTGGGTGTGAGGTTCCAGTCTCTGGGAACTGGACATGGCATATGCCAGCCTTGGAAAAGGACGACAAAGGGAGGGAAACATGGTGTTGCTGCCATGGTTGCACTCAAATCAGGAATCAGCAAGTGGCTCTGGAGTGCATTTTGTTCCTTTTCTCCCAGCAAGCCTGGGGTAATCAAGTACAGAGTGTATGTGGGGAAGCTGGGGAAGAGTGCTCCATGTCAGCAGGAGGCCTCTGGGAGCCATTCTGGTTCTCACAGCGTAGCACTTGGACACGTGCTCTGGGGTAAGGAAATTTATCAGTGCTGCTGTAAATGGGCTCCTTTGTTCAGATTTGAGGAGCAGGGTGAGATGGGATGCCTGAGGCAGATTTGGTTTTCTCCAGGTGTCTGGAGAATTTTCCATTATTCAGGAACAGAACCAGAGTTTGCTCAGGAACCTGATGCGAGTGTGACTCCCACTGCACTCCAGCCCTTTGATGCTCTCTGAAATCTCTCAAAGGCAGAGAGCTGAAAAAAATATGAGTTTTTCAGAGGAAGAGTCTCCATTCAGAGATGTGAGTTCAGCCATGTCCTGGGTTCATGTCTAAAAATTTGCCTGCTTAACCTGCCTTCAAAGGCTGGGGGCAAGGGCTGTGCCTGGAGCTAGAGAACCCAGCCAGTGTTTGCTCCTTGCTGGGCTCAGCATCTCGAGTCCTTTACAGCTCCCTTGGCTGACTGAGTGTTGTGTTCTGAGCTGGGTGAGAGGCTCCTGGAACAATGGATGGGGTCCTGTGCTCTCTGCCAGTCCCCATGGCTGGAGAGGAGTCCTCGTACAAGTAAAAGAGGTCTACACAGAACTCATCATCAGGCACAGGATGCTCTTTAAATAAACTGGAAAAACCCCACACAGCTGACGTTTGTACTGGCCCTGCTAATGTGGGGGGAGTGCCCCATGCCTGATTCCTTGTTCTTCCCTTGTTCCTTGCTTCAGGCTGCCAGATTTCCTATTTGCTCACTTCTTTTTGTTGATAGGCAGTGTTGAGGTTCTGCTGCTGGGCTTTGGGGCGGGAGGTTGCTTTCTGGTGACTGAAAGCAACACTTCCAGCTTCTCCTCTCCTTCGCTTGTATCTCCTTCCTTTCTCCCTATGGCTGCTTTCACTTTGCCATAAATTAATCTCCTTCCAGCCAAGAGCCTCAGGCCTCTTTTAGACTCACTTTTATGGGGCCATTATCCATCATCTACAGAAGGAATAGCTTTCCTGGCTATGGCAGGGCTCAGGTGGCTGTCCCAGATGGAGCCCACTGGAACATCTGGAGCCAGCAGCTGAGCCCTGGGCTGAGGGATGTGCCCTCCGTGCAGGAGGGAGTGCTTGAGCCTGGTCTTTGCAGGAGCAGGTGAGTGAGTTGAGATCCTCACTGTACTGCTGGCATGATTTATTCTTGCAGGAGTGCCTGCAGCACTTTAAGGGGTTTGTTTTGTCCAGCAGACAGGGACATGCCTGGGCCCTGTGCTTTAGTGGTTCTTGCAGGGCCATGCAGCAACCGGGACCTACGAGGGGCCTCAACACAAGGACACAAACCCAAGGCATGGGAAACTGCAGTGGTGCTTGGGAATGAACAAAAAAAAAAAGTCTCTAGGACTATTTAAAAGGAAAAATTACTACTCTGTAATTCAATGTTGAGGGAATTCTTGTAGCAGGAGAGCCTGTGCTGTCTTGGAGGGAAGAAGCATTTGCTTAGACAAGTGATAATCCACTGCAGCCCTTTCCCACTTGACAGATCCCAGCCTTCCTCAGCCCTCCCTGGGATGAGCGAGGTTCTGCACCACTGGATGAGGAATGTGGAGTTCCTGGACTATATGGGGTGATAATTTAAACACCAAATCCTTGCTGCTGATGGTCGCTGCTGGCTGCCTGCTAGGGGGAGCTGCACGGGAGCTGATGTCTCACAGGGAGTGTGCTGGTCTCCGTGAGCACTCGGGGCTAGCACCAGCCAAATTCCTTGGAATTCTTTGGAGTTTAGCAGGCATCTGCTTCAGGGAACGCAGTGGCCTCATAAGAGCTTATTTGATCTGACACATGACAAATTGTTTCTGCTGGCGGCTACTTGAGGCGCAGGCTGTTCGGCAGCCGGCTCTGCGCTCGCTGGCAGAAGCGTGGAGGAAGTGGAGGAAGGCTGGCCTGCCTCCTCCTCTTGGGAAACCTCAGCACGGGGAGCAGAGCTCTGACCCCCCTGCCATCCCAGCCCCGCTCCTGCAGCTTGACCATGGTGCTGTTGTCGTGGATTATTAATGATGTTTGTGTGCTGAGTGTGTCTGGCGCTGGTTGTGGTTCCCATGGCGTGTTGGCTGCTGGAGGAGAACCTGTGTTCTGGAACCAGACGCAGGTGCCATTAAAAAGGCTTTGTTAAGTTCCTTTTTTTAGGACACCCTTTTAGCTCTGCAATGAGGAGCAGAATATTACATTCCTCAGCAGAATAAAAAATACCTGTCCCCTGTGAGATAGTGTAAATACATTTTATCTGTTCTATTACCTGCAGTTTTCAGAATATGTCCCCTAAGCATTTTAATCTTGTTTTCCAGAGTTGTCTCAGAGTGAAAAATCGCTCCTATTTGCAACTTTGGGAATGATTACTTGTTCATTAATTTCTTCCCTTTCCTGCTGTCCATCTATTATTGCTTCCAAGAAAAAAAAAATCCTCTCTGTAAATCTCTGCTGAAACAGGTCTGAGTGCCTGATTAGACAGGGAGTTATGTGTGCTGGGAATGTGCTCCTGGGAGCTCATCCTGGAGCTGTGGATGGAGCCCTGGGTGTTGCTGTTCAGTTCCCTTGGCCACACAGAGCCTGCCAGGTGATGCCTTTTCCTTGGTCTTAAAATTAAGAGCCAGACATGGTTAGGGGATAAAGGGGTTTTATCTGGGTGTTCAATAAGGGTCTTTATGGTGCCCCACTTGGCCAAGGTGGAATATGCAGAAATGCACACACGCCCTAGATCGCGGATACAATTTTATCGAAAAATTAGCATATTTAACAAAGGTGCCCCAATGAGAGGCTGGAATGAATAGTGTGATATCTTCCTATTCTTCTCTAGATTGGTGTAATTTTAGTTTACAGGATGTATTTTAGAGGGGACCTTGGTTTCTCAAGATAGTAGGGCTTTGTGGCCTCCAGCTGCAAGGCCTTTAGGATGTTTGATTTTCTGGCCTAGCAGAATACCAGGTTTGTTCTAAGCAGACTTAAGGAATTACAGCTATGCATGTGAAGGGCACTTAACATACAATACATAAAGGATATAAAATACACAAAAGGTATATAAAAGAAAAGGCAAGAAAAAGTTCATCATGGCATCCCAGGTGCCCAGGCTGGCTCTCTGCTCTTTGCCCTGGGATGAAGAAGCCCAGCAAACAGCACGTGCCAGGACAGCTGGGCACAGCTGTAGCACACACAGCTGGAGCACAGCTGGAGCACACCTCAGCATGGTGGTGAGGCAGGAGCTGGAGGTCAGGGCAGCTCCAGCAGTTGAGCAGGGCTTTGCTTGGCCGTGCTTTGCCTGCAGTGCCGGGGCTGTTACGAAATGGGGACAATGCAGAGCAGTTCCTGCTGCCACGCTTTTGTCCAGCAGCTAAAAGCCAGCTCAGAGGGTTTTGTGGAAGCCTTGTTTGCTTTGGTCTTTTTTTGCTCTTTCTTTAAGTACAGACTTAAAAGGGCTGGAGACTGGAGGCCACTGTAATTATTATTTCTTCCTGAATAGCACAATAAATGTACCGTTTGTTCCATAAATGACAGGGTCCTTGCCTCGGAAAACATATGTGGCCTGTTCCCACTGCTGTTCCTTTTGACATGTGAGGAACTGCCCCTGCCTGCCTCTGGGTGCGTGGAGATTTCTCACTCCCTCACTGGGGTCGGTGCCAAAACTTATCTTGACATGTGACGTGTGTGGTCACTGGAAGTCACTGTGCAGGCTGTCACTCACAGCCTGGATTCACAGAGCAGCTTCATTTAGATGGCAGCTGATGGAGGAGCTCTGCAGAATACCTGGGGATAAAATCTGTGTGCAGGAGGGGACAGCTGGGCTCTGTGGTCATCGTGGCAGGAGCTCAGACACATACAGACATGGTGTGGCAGAGCTGTGGTGGATGTGCCATGCACAGGCAGCTGCTCAGGGTGTTCTGGTGTCTCACAGCAGAGGAAGGTGCTGCAGGTGCCTCTTAGATCAGAGCTGAGCATGTGTGTGGGAACAGCCTGCTGCTCACTCTGATAGCAGATTGTGAGCTCTTGGTTTTGCCAGTCACCTTACAAGCAAACACCAAGATGTGGAGAGTGAAAGTCCCTGTGTCCTTTGGCTGCTGCTCAGGTGTTTGCTGAGCCAGCAGGTGCAGTGCCAGCCAGGACTGTCAGTGAAGAGCTCTCTGTGGACCAGTGGTGCTCAGCTATTGAGATATGCCAGTTCATTAAATACCTCTTACAGGGTGTCTCACCAGGAGGAGTTTCCTTTCAAGTGTCCCCATCTCCTGCTGTTGGTCTGAGCTCCAGATGAGAAGCAGTGCATTGGCAGGAAGGTACAGATGTTACAGAGTGATTGTCCCTTGGAAGAGAAAACTGTGGAGGAATCCCACTCAGTTCTGGTCGCATCTCTGTCCTCCTCCTTCCTCAGTGCAGGTTTTGGGGTGCTGTGGCTGAGGAGCAGTGGGACAGAGTTGAGGTGCTGCTCCTGAGTGAACCCCACAGCTCTGAGGAGCAGGGAGTTGAGCTGCTGCTCCTGAGTGAACCCCACAGCTCTGAGGAGCAGGGAGCCTGGTCATGCAGCCCAGGAGGGGCCTATGGACTGGGAGCTTTGCTGCCTCTCTAATTTTCTCCCTGTGAGCCATCAGTTCAGGTCTCCATGGGGCAGAGAGTGTTCCCTGGGCGAGGAACAGTGGCTGCCGTGGTTCCAGCGGCAGTGCGGTCCCGTGGCAGCGCAGGCATTCACAGGAAAGCTGTTCCATAACCTCTGCTGGGATTCATGAGACCTTCAGAGACAGGGCCTCCACTTAGTCAACGTTTCATAAGGATTTAAGGCTGAGGAACTCTTTGAAGCACTGATGCAGCTTGTTCTGCCATGACAAGGTGGAGATGAACGCTGGCGTGACTTCCATTCCCCAAGGAAAATGCTCTTTTGCACGGATCACAAGCTGTGTCTCTGCTGCTGCTTGAAGAGACCAGAGGAATCTCAGATCCAGGCACTCAGTGCCACATCAAAGCCTTTCCCTCTGAAGCTGCGGTGCTGGGGAGCTCCAGCTCCATGTCCTTCGTGTTTGGGCAGGAGGAAAGAAGGTCCCTGAACCAGGAGTTGCTTGGGGGATCAAAGCTCTACTTAGCATGAAGGACACAAACCCTGCAGAAGATCTGGGCCATCTGATAACAGAACTCCAGAGGAGCCTGGGAGACCTCCTGCGCTGCTGGAGGAGTGGGGCCAGCATGTCCCCCCGAGGAGGCAGACCTGCAGTGTCCTGGGCTTGACTGGAGCCATTCCGTTGTGCCTGAGGGATTGTTTAATTAAAAAGAATGCTGCACCATCACATTTCGACTGTTCTCTCCATACATTGCTGCAAGTAATGTCTAAAAGAGCTCTAAAAGGCAACAAACCATTCCCCAAAGTAGGGGTGGCAGATGAAGAGCAGGATAGGGAAGGAATTATGTTCCCTTTCAGTTTTCTCTTTCTGTGCATTTGTTTCTGCATTTGCAGCCCTTGGGGATTGTTTTAATCTAAGTTTCTGTGGGAAAACCCCTGCTGAAGGAATGCTGCCTGCAGTGGCTGACTGTTCTGCTTTGGCTTTATCCTGGGGAAGATTTGATGGCTAAAATGCAAGAGCTGCTTCTCAGCTGGCAGCCTCTCAGCTCATTCCTGTCCCAGGGCTTATCTAATTGCTTAACAAAAGCATCCTCTGCAGCCACTGAGAAAGGAGCAGTGCAGGGAGGAAAACAGCAAACTTACATCAAGCCTTTCATCCAGGTACAGGAAGATATTGCTGCTGACCTCAGTGGAAGCAGCCTTGGTTTCTGTGGTGTCCTTGTTGGGAATGGAGCAGCTGAGCCCCAGCGTGGGGACGGACATATCAGGACTGATGCAGGGACTGGGGACAAAGCCAGGACTGGTCCTGAGGGAGCCTGCCTGGCAGCAGGTTGTGTTCATCCCCAGAGAGCTTCTTATCCCCCTTCAGGGGAGGGTGAGATTGGCTTGTTAGAGGTTTATTCCAGGTTTTGTTGCCAGTCTGGCAGCCCCTGAGTGGGTTTGACCCACGAGCTGGATCCCAGTGGCCTCTGCCTTTTCAGCTGGGAGCTTGCCACAAAACTGGAAGCATGTGGGGGCCAAGCCAGGGCTGGGCATCCCACCAGGCATCCCATGCAATCAATCCAGGCTGCTATGCCATGTTATTCCTGGCCACATACCCAGAGCATGCAGCGGGTGAGCCCCGTGCTGCCCGTGTGCCATCCTGCTCCCTGCTGCTCCCTGTCCCCTGGGTTGTCACAGCTGTCACCACCGCCTGACACTCTGTGGAGAGGTGAGAAAATGCATTTTTCATAAAGCTCACAGCTGATGGTTCCTGGCAGATCAATAGGGCAGCTGGAGGAGTCCTTCCCGTGCCCGCTGGTGGGGTACCTCTGTGCCAGGTGCTCTGCAGGGAGTGGCAGCAGGTTCCTTGCCTTGGCATTCCCTGTGGGAAACCTCCAGGCTGAGCTGGGACTGCCAGGGAGGGTCCTGGCTGGGACAGGCCATGGTACACCCTGGGGAGGGCTGGTTGTGGTGCAGGTGCTGCTCTGGGAGTCGTGTGCTGGATCCATCACTGCTGGATTTCTGTAGCGCTGAGAAGGAATTTTGCATAGTTTCTTAACCTCTTAATTGAGTTTCTTTATAGGGAAGCTGGCATCTGACAGGGGAGGGAGGTCGTTGTTCCCTGTGTGGGTGAATAGCAGGAACCTGGGAAATACAAAAAGCTGCTTCCAGGGAGGCTGGGAATAAGTTAAAACTTTGGCAATTCGTGGGCCTAGCTGCAGTGGGACATCAGGGCTCTCTGGGACCTTTTAGTGCAGCATGTGCTTTCTTTCCTGTTAGATTCTCCAAGCTTGGGAAAGCAGAGGGGATAAAAAATGCTGAATGCTGGCAGACTCCTGGGATAGTGTGAGGCAAGGTGTCACCTTGCAAACAGGAACTGATGGAGAGGATAGATCTGAGGCGGGGAGAAAACATCACTTACTGTATGTGCTGTGCATGGGAGATTGCAGCAAGGGGTGGGAGAAGGGAAAAGGTGTGGGCAGGACAAGAGGTGATTTTGGCTGGGGTTTGGAGTGGTGGGGAGGTGAGGAGGAATGGGAAGGCTGTTTCAGGTGGATGAGGTCAGGCAGTGTGACAGCTTTCAGAAAGTTGTTTGTCCTGAAGGTCCCCGTGCATCTCTCATCTCCAGGTGAGTCCCAAAGCCCTAAATTGGTGCAAATCATTCCCAGAGCTCTGGTGTGGGCTCAGAGGTCTGCGAGCAGTGGTGTTCAGGCAGTGCAGAGCCCTGCCAGGGCAGCTGCCAGAAATTCAGATAGATTCACTGCTTATAAATAATAAATGATAAATTCAGCCTCTGATCTCTGAGGCACACTCTGCTCCTGCACACTCCGTGCTGGCACAGATGATCCCCACCCTGAACTCGGCATCTCTCTCTGCTGTGGAGGGTCTGAGGGATGCTGGGGAGGCAGCCTGTGGGATTGGGGCTGTGCTGAGCCACGGTGGAGCGTGGCCCCTTCTGGCACCAGCACTAATGAGCGTGGCCCCTGGTGCCACGGCTGCTAACGAGCCGTGGGCAGGGCAGCCTCGCTGAGGCTTCAAACCAGCCAAGCACAAAGCTGTGCTCCCGCCCTCTGGAGAGCAGCGTTTTGTGTGAGTGCAGCTTGCTGAACCAATTAATTAAGGCCATTTAAATGATAGACTGAACGATGCTTAGTGCCAAACTGTGCGAGCTGTATAAACAGCGGGGTCAGGGTTGCTGTGGCAGGGCAGAAGGGGCGATTCTGGCTTTATCCAAGTGGTGCACAACCACCCCCTGCTCTGCTCCTGGGGGAGCTGTGGCAGGGCTGCTGAAGCTGCTGGTGCCAAGAGCTGCCCCTGGCGTGCCTGGGCACTGTTGGGCTGTCTCCTGCTGCTGGATACATCCCTGTCCTGCTCCTGGCCCCTGGCAGTGCTGTCACAGCTGCCTTGGGTGGTGTCATGGCCAAGCTGCTGCTCCAGGGGCTGATGTGAGCTGATGGCTGCACAGGTAGCCTGGAGGGGTTATTAATATTTATTGTTATTATTTGTTAGCAGTGGTTACAAAGGTTGCAGGAGTTCTCTGTAAACACGTGTTTGTGCCATGGTTCTCCTGCCCTGTGCCTGTGTCACAATCCCAATCCCCTCCTGGGGGCTGGTTCCAGTTTGGAGTTTCTGCTGCAGGAGCTGCTGCCTGTGCTCAGCCTGGGCCCAGTTATTCCTGCCAGCCTCAGAGCATGCCTTCCTTGCTGTGTGGGCTCTCTGTGGGCAGCAAGAAGGTGTTCCCACAACTTTTCTCTTTGTGTAGGAGTGTTTTTAACATGCCAGAGCAGAGTCCTAGTAGGAGTAAATGATGAGGAGCAAGCAAGAAGAATAATAAATGTTTTTTTTAAAGCAATTTCATAAGTGACATGAATGGAATGGTCTGTATGGCAGCTACACCCTCCCCACTGAGCTCCTGGAGGTGTGAGGGTGCTTGCAAACAACTGCTGCTCCCTGGGCTGCCTTACCTGTCAGGGACTTTGTGCCCAGGAGGGACCCTCAGGCAGGGCTGGGGGCTCTCATGGTAGTGGGCTTTTGTGTGGGGTTGGGGAGACCCACTGGGGCCACAGGGCTGCTTTCCTGGGAACAGGATGCCTGTGATGCCTGGAGAGGCTGCCTGGAACAGAGGCTGGGCAGAGTTAAAGCGGGATTTATTAAAGGGCCTTCAAAGGATGCACCTTGGGCAGTGCAAGAGCCTGGCTGTGGCTCTGCCCATGATGGACACCGAGTCATAAGTTTTCACACTTGGATAAGTTTTGGTCCATTTCCACATTGGGGTTCATTGTCCAATTCCAGCTCCAGGTGCTGCAGTCCCACCCTCCCAGGCTGCTCCCCTCAATTTGCTGCTGTTTGCACTTTCTGGGCCTGGAGCTGTAGTGTGGCCTTGGCTCTGTGGCTGGGAAAGGATTGCTAGGTGTGACTGAGCTGGGAGCAGGACTTGCTGGCACTTTATGTGCAGTTCAGAGTTAAATCCTTGGTTCTGGGGCAGGGGAAGGATTGCTGTGTGTGACTGAACTGTGAGCAGAACTTGCTGGCACTTTATGTGCAGTTCAGAGTTATACACCAATGCAGTGCAGAATCTGGAAAATATGGAAGCTGAAACTGAAGGCATCACCTGGAGGGGCAGAGCTGCTGAGATCATCCTGGGCACTGACCTCAGGTGATGCGGTGTGCAGGTTGTCCTCAGAAGCACCAGACCCACCTAGTGCCTGGGGAAGGGCATTGGTGTGTGGGCTCCCAATAAACCTCTGTGGCCTCCCAGTAATGCTCTTTTTGCCCACCAGCTGTTTCTCTCCTAGACACAGGCTGAGTTTCAGGTCCAAACCTCCTCTTTCTCCTGCTGGTGCAGCTGCACAGGCATTGAGCAGGAGGGACAGCTGGCCACAGGGTGCTCCCAAGGTGTCTGTAGCATGCCAGCACACACCAGTGCTCCTCACAGACCTTGCTCAGAGGAGGAAGATGGCAGGAAAGGGCAGCTGAATTCCTTCTCTTTCTCCGTGGCACTGTGACTTTGTGTGTCACACCGCGCCCAGCCATGGGTGCCGGCCATTTAAAGGACATGGTGTGTGAAGGGGATCTCTGAGGTTGTGTCCTGAGAGCCTCTGCAGTGCCCCAGCCCAGGGCATGGCTGGCTTGAGATCATTCCCTGAGCTGCTGTTGCCCAGGAAAGTTCCCCTCCAGCCGCAGAGGCCGCAGGTCTTTATGCCATGGTTCAGCTGGAGGTGCTTGGGGGCTCCTCGAGGTTTTCCAGGTGCACTCGTGGGGGGAGCTCTGCCAGAACATTGTGCTGGGAGGCACTCAGTGTGCTGCTGCTGCCACTGCCAGCAGAATCTCGGAAAGCTGGCCTCAGTCAGTTCAGCTGCAGGCACTTTTGCAAGGCTGTAATACCTGTCCTGCTCCCTCAGGTCATCCCTAAAGGAAAACAAGCATTATCTTGTTGTTATTGTTCATTCTTAGAGATAATTGGTATTTTTGTATCAGCACTGGGGTGGCAGCAGGACCAGGACAGTGCCTGTGCCCTGTGCTGGCACTGCTGAGGGACCTCCAGTGTTGTGTCCAGTTCAGAGCTCCCATGGCAAGAAGAACATGGAGGGGCTGGAGCGTGTCCAGGGCAGGGATGGAGCTGGGGAAGGGCTGGGGAGTCAGAGCTGTGAGGAGCAGCTGGGAAAGGGGCTCAGCCTGGAGAACAGGAGGCTTGGGGGGGACCTTCTCCAGGAGGGTGGGGCCAGGGTAGAGTTGGGCTCTGCTCACAGGGAACAAGGGACAAGACAAGAGGAAAGAGCCTGTCAGGCTCAGGATGGGCAGCAGCAGGAATTTGCCCATGGAGAGGGTGGTCAGGGGCTGCCCAGGAAGGTTTGGAGTGCCCATCCTTGGAGGTATCCCAGGAACACCTGGAGGTGGCACTGAGTGCTCTGAGCTGGGGACAGGGAGGGGATGGAGCACAGCTGGGACTCTGTGGTTTTGGAAGTCTCTTCCAACCTCAGTGATTCAGACATTCTGTTTCCAGCTAGCTGATGACGGGGCTGAGGAGCTCTGGGATGTCTGTGTGCTCAGCTGGAGCAGCAGATCAGAATTCAGATGAGGCTCCAGGCAGATTTGTCAGGGTGGCACAGGACAGGCAGCGTGGGCTCTGTGCCGGGACATGAAAGCGCGGAGCACTGCCAGCACAGGAGGCATTAATGAAATGTGCTGCTCTCGCTGGCTGCCTTTGAGCTGTCACCTGTGCTGCAGGAGCTGCGTTCCTGGGGCTGTGTAGCTCCCTGGTGCAGCTCTGCTATCAGTGGAAATGTCCCTGCTAATGGGGAGCACAACTCTGGGCTGTTGTTTCTGCCACTGCTGGCGGATTTCTGGAGCTGTGGAGCAGAACCTCCCAGCCAGCAACATCTCCTGACAGGAGGATTACTGCCAGCAGTGGAGACTTCTCAGAGTCTGACCCTTTGCTCTTTCCCTAGTACCTGATTTTGTTTTACAAAAAAGGATTATTAAGATAAAAAGCTTCCCCTCCACTCTGCACAAGGGGAATTTGTGGCCGTCCCAGTCCGGTTTTGCTGCTGCCTGGCTGCTGTACGTGGGTGCTGCTGGATCCCCAAAGATGCCCTCAAATCCAAGCAAACGTTCCCTGTGCAGGTGGGGTCACCACGACTGCCCTTTATGCTTTGCAGGCTGCAGGGGCTGTTTCTGCAAATCCATGGTGCCCAGGAGCATTCTGTGTGGGAATCCTCTGTGTGTCTGTGAGGAGCTGTCGCTGTGCAGGCTGCTCTCCAGGAGCTCCAGAGCCCGCGTTGCACATGTTGGCTCCTCCTGCCTACCTGGGACCGAAGCAAAGTGCTAATTGTTGTGCAGATGTCATCTGCCAGGCAGGCAGGAGGCTGGAGGATTGAAAGAGGCTGTGCTGTCATTTGCTACCAGCCTCCTCGGTACACGTGAGCTCTATTTTTATTGGGAGTGTGCGTTTGCTTTGCTTTCAGCCACTGCTTTGTTGAATTTCTTTTACTTTTTTTTTTTCTTTCTTTTTATTTCCTGGCTTGCAGATAAAGTTTGAGGGATCTATTTTTCATTATTCCAGTTTTGCTGCTTGTTTTATAACTGAAAAAAAAAACCAACAACCCCTCAACCAAACCCAAAAATCTGTTCCCTGTGTAAAAAGCAGTAGTTTGTTCTGAAATGAGAGGGAATTGTGTGTTGTGGTCACCCTGGACTGAGGGCACTGACCAGAAGATCCAGATCTCCTGGGAGCAGAGGGAGTTTGAGCCTGTGAATTGTGCTGTGGGTGTTGGTTGTAGCCTGGTTTGGCTTGGCCATTTCCCAGGCCAGAGTAGAAGCTCTGGCCACAGGTTGGCTTATGAAAATAGGGAACTTTTCTTCTACTCCAGCTGTGGTTTAATAAGGGCTTGTGGGCCCTCGAGGTGACTCTTTGACCCTTCAGGAAAGAGGAGACACTGAAGGAGGAAATGGGAGGTAATGCTTTCCTGCACTGTGTGGGTTAAGCAGGGGAACTCATTGCTCAGGGATGCTGTGGGTGTCAGAAATCCAGATCTGTTCCAAAACCAATTAATGAGAAAAATCCAGTTGATGTGGTAGAGGTGGCTAGGAGGTGGAGGCTGCTGTTCAGGAAGACTCTGGCTCAGGAGTTTTTGGAAGATGCACAAGTACATCAGGTGTGCTGTTACTGCTCCCTGCTCTGTCCCTCTCCTGTTCCCAACTGACCAGGGACATGGGGGGGGTTGCTTTTTATTTTTCCGGTAAAAACCAAGCAGGGAGAGGAAGGAGTAACAAAATGGAGTGAAGAGACAAGGTGCCAGTGAAAGGGTGGAAGGAGAGGAGGCTTCCCTCCATGTCCCTGAAGGTTTCTGTGAGCAGAGGCTCTTTGGTGGCAGGGGCTGGTGTTGGGTGCTGCTGTGAGCAGCTTTTCTGCTCTGTGGGACACAAAGTGGTTGCTTCAAGGAGGAAAGGCTTTGCTATCTGATGTGCTCTCCTGATGGACAGCAAAGCAAGATATTTCGGACTGGGTGTAGGGGAGGAAATTCTTTAAAACCTGGATAGGAGTAGGAGCAGACTTGATGGAGGGATGAGTAATGAAGGAGTGTTTGAACGGAACTAATCAGTCCCATCTTCTTTCAGAAGACCTCATTTAGTTTAATTTAGCAGCATGTAAATTTAGAGCCAATCAAAGGAAATACTTGTGCAGCCTGTGTGCTGGCAGGCTGCTGCACTCCCTGCCCCAGCAGCGAGCTGAAGGCTGGAGGAGGCTCCTCGTGTGGCGAGGCATGGGGGCACACACAGGGTGGGCACAGCGTGCCCAGGGACTGGCACCCACCACAGCTGAACTCCTCCTTCCCCCTCTGCCGTTCAGCAGGAGCTCTAGGGTCAGCCAGGGCAGCTCTGAGCTGTGGCTCTGCTCCCTGGGGCCCCGTGAGCGTGGCCAGAGCCAGCTCCTGGCCCCATGGCTGAACAGCAGGGAAAGCCTTGTGCTGCAGGAAGCACCAAGTAAACCTTTCTGACCTCTGCAAAATGTTGTTTTCCTCAAGAAAAACCTACATATGGATTAGCTAAACCTCTGATCCTTGGACAGCTGGTGGTTTTGTTTAATTTGAATTAACGCAGCTACTTGTGCACTTAAAACGAGGCACAGGCATAAAAAGCCTTCACAGGATTGCACTGCTTTTATTTCCCCCTGTAGTTGTCATCCACAGCACTGACACAGTGATTTTAAACAAGTCTTGCAGGTCTCCTCTTATTTTCCAGGAGAGATATTGTTGCTAGAGGACATGAAATAGAAGAGTGGATTCACAATCACAGTAGTGAGGTTTGATCCCAATGAGGCAGAAGCCTTTATTTGGGGTTTGCAACCCTTTTTATCAGGTGTTCCCATACAGGTTAACATGAGTGGCCAAAGGAACCTCTCTGGTGCCATTGGTGGGACAAGAGAAAAACCCATTGAGAACATGTGTGTGACATTGTTCTGAGAACCAAAACCTATTTACAAAAAACAATTTTTGAAATAGAATTTCCCAAAAGATTTTCCCTTGGGAACAGCTCAGCTACTGTTAAGCTGAAAAACTCTCTCAGGTTCACAAAATCATGGCCACAAGATATTATTCCCCCTGGGGTCAGCACAAGGCGCTTGGCATCACCTGTCACAAACCCCGTGAGCAGGGAGTGCCGTGTGCTCACACCTCGAGGTGTTTCCTGCCCTGGCCCTCCCCTGATCCTGCATTGCAAAATGTTGTGTAAAGAGTCCTGAAACTTGTGAAACTGGGGATGAAAAAATCTCTTTGGGTTTGTTTTGTTTGCATTTCAGGCAATGTCTCGCTGGGCCGGGCTCCTTCCCTCCGCTGCCAGAGTCAGCCTGCTGCTGCTGCTGGGTTCTGTGCTCTTCTCCTGCTCCAGCCTGAGCCACCAAGTGCCTGTAAGTTTTGGCTGCTCCAGCTTTGTCTCAGACTGATAAAATATGGATTTTTTTTTGCCTTTAAGTAAATGCCCATTGTTCTTTAGGAAACCTCTTTCTCCTGCTTGAATTACGAAAACAAACCAAAAAAGGGTTCTGCTGATTTCTGTGTAAATGAAGAATTGCCTGGCTTTTTTGCTAGAAATGCTAATGAAAATGGGGTATTGCAAAGCAACTATGGCCAGGCAGTGACAGCAACACTTAAACGAACCAAGTCACATCCTTTTATCCTTACTGAGCATTTAAACCCCAGCACTTTTCCTGAGCAGAGCTGGTAAACATCAGCTGTCTCCATTATGTGTTTGAACAGCTCTAGCCCTGGGAGGCCTGGTGGTAAATTTACAATAGCCTATATCACTAACTCCCTCTTGGATAATCACACAGCCGTGGAAATCAGCTAAGTAATAACTGCTCCACTCACTCCTATTGAGCCTTGGCTCAGAAAATGTTAATATTGATTTTCATCTGCAGAACCTGGGCTTTTATGGCTGTGATTGTTCCTGCTTTAACCATTTGTTATAATTTGAACAATTCCAAGCCCCTGATGCACTCAGCAAAAGCAGGAGTTAAGATCTGGTTTCTCATGCATTTCTGAAATTGCAGTCCCTTTCCACAGCTGAAATAAAAACATTCTATAGGTTTGTCAGCCACCTTTGTGTGTGTTGCCACAATCATGGAGTTGTGGAATTGTTCAGGTTGAGAGAGACCTTTATGATCATGGAGTACAACCTTGAACCCAGCACTGCCAAGGCCACCTCCAGCCCAAGTCCAAATATGGAACATCCTCACTGCTGTGGCTACTGTGTGTGTTTTGCCCAGGTCGATGTTTCTGTTGCTCAGAAAGACTCTCCCAGGATGGAAATGGATATTTATATGCAGAGCATCCAAATTCTGACAGAGAATGTGCATGCATTTCTTTGCAAAGAGTGGAAGAACTGAAGGCAGAACATGTCTCAGAGTTTCCTGTTAACCTCTGAATTTACTTACATTTTTCCCAGTGAAAACAACATAAGGATTAATATCCAAACACCTCATGAAGTGAGCTGTAACTATTCTAATTGCCAACAATTAGGACTAATCATTCCCTGTAGGGTGGTTATCTCATATTCTTCAGTGGTGACTGAATTGGTGATCTCAGAAGCTGAAAATATTCTCCTCAGCAGACACTGAGCTGTGGGGATGATGAGCTTAGACCAGTTCATCTGTTCTTGTTGGCAGCAGAACAGCCCAGACCCATGCCTGGAGTGAGGTCACAGATCACTACTGTGCACTCTCCAGAGCTCTGTGTGACTCCCACCAGCTTCCTGGGGAGGCTTTCCAAGGTTTCCCTCACAGCCAGGATTTTTTCCCTGTTCTTCCCCTGTGTAATGTCGAGCCACTCATGCTGGCTGCTCTCCCACACCTCTGCCAGCCTCGTGCTGCACTTGCCATGGAGGTGGTGATTAAATCCCTTCCTCATTGTTTTAAAAGACTTGGAGAACACTGGGTGGAGAAGAGGATCCTCACATTTGTATCATGTGGGCAACTCGGTGTGTTTTTTCCCCGTGTCCTATTTTGGAAATAGCTGAACTATTTTAGCTGAAATCTTTTCCAAGCCTGAAATAAGTGCATTTAAGAAAAAAAGAAAAAAAAAAGAAAAAAAAAACAAACCCCGAAAAAACTCCAAACCAACCAACAAGCCCCGAGGCATTCCACTCGTGTGGAAAATTTCAGCTGAAAAAGTTAAAAGTTTGACATATTTTTAGGCAGGGGAAAATGGGGTCTTACAACATTACACAACCCTAATAATAGCCAGGGCTCCTGCCTCTGACTGGAATACAGGTGAGGCTCTGTGAGAACTGGTTTGAAACCTGCAACCTGCTCTGGAATAGGAAATCAGCTGTGTTGCTTTGTTCAGCACGAATGTCATGCTAGTTATGCATGTTTAACCTTTAATATACGTTAAATCTAAATTTAACCATGTGGAAAGAATCTCGGATGTCAAAAAAAAAATCTGCTGGCGAGGGAAAAAATTTTGTATTCTCAGCCATCACTAAATTACCCAGATGCAATTGCTAATGAGCTGAATCTCTTCTCTCCAAAAGGAGTTTGCCCTTACAAAAATAGAAGAGAGCGACATAAAAGATGACAGTGGGAAGGAGCCAGTGACAGAGGATGACGCCGATCCTGAGGACCTGGAAGTGTTTTACCCCACAGATCAGTGGCAAGCCCTGCACCCAGGTAACTGCTGCTGCTGCTGCTGCTGCATCCCTCTGGAGCCCCAGCTGGCAGCTCTGACAGGAGCCCTGCTTGTTCCTGTGCTTTCTGCTGGTGTTCACATCCAGGAGGGACTCGGTGATGCAGGGCAGGGACTGGGGCCATGGGCCAAGCGCCCAGTGAGGGCTGCTCCAGGGATTCCAGGGCATTGGAGCAGGAGGAGGGGGCTGCCAGCCCCACTGTGGGTGGGGGGCTGTGTCTGCCACTGGCTCCACAGCCCCTTCTCTCTTCATTTGCCAAGGGCCAGGTTTTGTAACGTTTGTTGGCACGTGGGCTCCCAGGTCTGCGGCACTCGGCTCTGGAGCTGCTCAGTGGCAACCTGATTAGGAGCTGTCACTGGAGCACTGCACAGCTTCTTAACAATGGGTTTTCTGTTCCTCAGTTGTTTGAAAGCTAGCTTTTATTTCCATCCGTGCAAACCACAGAAAATCTCTTCCCTTTTTTTGGGTTGGTGTCTTTCATTAGACGTGCCTGTGACTCAGTGGTGAGAGGAGCCCAGCAGAGCAGCTTGGCCTCCATGTGCTGGGAAGGCTCTGGAGGAGCCAAACCCATTCAAACACACACAGATGCATGTGTGCATACACATTTCAACAATTAGCCTGTCTCTGGGGTCCTGGATGAGCTGTTTAATCCACTTGTGCTTTGGGTCCTTATATATGCAGGTGTAATACCTTCCCACCTCACAAGGGTGAACTAAGTAGTACTTAATTTTTGTAAAGTGCTCTGAGTTTAAGAGCTTTATCCTGTGCTCGGTATTATCATGGAATGAATAAGTATGGGTTCCATTTGTCTTGAAATTTCTGCCAGATATAACGGAATGACTTTTCCAAATGTAAATCTTTGTATAACATAAATGGCTACAAAAGCCCCTGTGTTCCACAAAGCTGCAGTATATACTTATATTCCATTTCTCTGCCATTATGTATGGGAGGCGTGTGGTGTCCCTGCTCATTATTCAGCCTGGCAGATCCCCACCAGCTTTGTTGGAGCAGAACATGTACATACTTGCAATCATTAGGAACCTCATTGCAGGGTTTGTTCACCAGCTCCTTCTGCCCTGCTTGGGTGCCTTATTCCACTTCATTTCTGTGCTCGTTCCGTGGTGGGCACATGCAGAGAAGGGCTTGTGGAAGTGGGGAGCTTGTCAGTATTCGCAGAGGAGAATTTACAAAAACTCTTGTAAAGACTTAAATGATGTCCTGCCTCATGCTCTGACTGCTACAGATCCCAGCACAAAGAGGAGCCTGCCTTGGTCTCCTGCTGCCAGCCTGGGTTTCTGTCTCCTGGGGGTTTCTCTGGAGTGAGATCTCGGTGAGGATTGGCACTCACACTTCAGCACGTGTTAGCCACAGCTGGGGACCCCGCTGCCTGCAGGAGCCCAGCCCTGTAGCCTCTGGCTTTGCCAGAGTGAGCCCAGCTCCGAGCTGGCCTGGCAAGAGAAGCTGTGCTGTGGCTGCCCAAGGATGCTCCTTTTGGTCCTACAGCAGAGCCAGTGTGTCTCTCCCCTGCTTCTGCCTCTTGCCACATTTTCCATGTGGCTGCACTCCCAAGCAGAGGCTGCTGCCCATCTCTGCAGGGCACCCTCACTCCCTCTCCCTCCAGGGCACCCTCACTCCCTCTCCTGCCATATCCCTGTGGCAAACTGGGCCAGTCTCTCTGGGGGAAGCAAATATTTGAATTTAAAATCTGGATCTCCAGTTCTGGAGGCTGGGAGGGAGCTTGGAGCTGCATTTCCCCCATCTCACTCCTGTTTCAACTTGTTCCTGTTCTGAGCTCACACAGGATTTTTGTGCTTCTCTACAATGGTGCAGCAGCTCATCTTTTATAGATGTATTCCCACTTTTCCTCTGCTGAGTTTCTAGTTCCCTGTTGCTAATTGCATCAATCCACGTTTCCACTGAGACTGCAGCAGTGTCATCAACCTGTAACCTGTCAAATCCCCCCCAAATTCGATTGTTATTGTATCTCTAACGCTTTGGGCGCTCGTTCCTCGCTGTCTACAGTGTGAGCTGGATTTTGATCAAGTGCTTCCTTGCACTTTGAGCACACTTCAAGCTGCTGGAGGTAGCTGGATGCAAACACAGAGAGACAGTTGCCCTAAGAGCTGTGCTGCCTGCAATCTGGAAGCAAGACCATTTGTCTCTTCTGACAGGCAGCCAGAGCTGACGGATCTGGTGAAACTTCCCCAAGCCCTCAGAACACTTTGTTAGGCACTGCTGCTTTCTCAACATGTCACTAAACACCAGGTGCAGACTGAAAGGAGAACATGGACTCAGAAAGGCTTCCAGTACCTCTGCTGTTGGACTTTTTGGCATCATCTGTGGGGTTTTTCCTTCTGTCTGTGGTTGGAGTCCACAGGAAGCTGCAGGTTCTTTGGGGTGTAGTGAGTGGGACTGCAGTGTCCCCTGGATGAAGGTCCACACCCCTGCTCAGACTCCTCATGGACAGGTACCTGTTCCACCACAGAGTTTGTTTGAGTTTGTGCTTCCTCTGCTGAATTTTTTCTTTCAGAATACACTTTATCCAGGTGATAGGACCGTTGGGAGCTGGAACCTCTTTTTACTTTTGTTATTTGGCTACCAAATTGCCCAATATTTTGTTTAGCATTCCTGATGATGATTGGAAGTTGGATTGCTCTGCCCATCTAGCTGCATCACTGAGCAGCAGATTTTCCACCCAGCAGCAGGGTGGGAAATTTTCCACCCAGCAGTGGCTCCTCTGGAAAGGCTTTCCTGTGAAGAAAAAGAATATAAGAGGCAGGGGTTTAATTGGGAAAGGACAGGGGGGGTTAATCACACCCCCAGCAGTGATGAGTGGGGAGCTGGGGCTGTACAGGGCCTCTGCTCTGCCTATGCCTGTGGCAGCAGCACTTTGCTGCTCCCTGATGTGGCAGAGACCCTCTGGCAGGTTTTCCATCTGACAGTTGGGAGTTAATGAGTCCAGTTTCCAATCCAGATGGACAAGTGAGAACCTCCTCTGCCCAAAATATCAAAATATTTACAGATTGCTGTGCAGGCAGGCAGCAGTGGGGCAGGGGGGCTGCCTCTGCTCCCTGCAGGCTGCAGGGATGGAGCAGAGCCTGGCACAGCCTGGCACAGCAGTGTGGATCTCTTTGGGGTTTGGATGGATGGCTCAGGGCAGAGCAGGGAGCTTGGCTGGCCTGCACCTTCAGCTGTGGTTAAAACTCTGCCTTGCAGAGCTGAACCTGCAGTGACTCCCCAGCGTTTGTGCTGCCCAGAGTCATTTTCTGAAGTGTCTGATTATATCACAGTTAAAAACCAAGGAGCCAGAGCTGCTGCTGCTGCTGCTCAGGCTGCCATAGTGAAGCTGATGTGAGCATGCTGTTGGTGCTGCTTCTGCAAAGATGAAACCATCTTGAGTTCAGCAGGGAGCCAGTGATACATGGCTTGGAATTTAAATACCCATGGCTGCAGCTCCCAAGGATCCTCAGGCTACCTTTGCTGCTCCTCCTTGTCACAGGTCTTCTCCTGTCTCATTTGCTGCTCAGACGAGGTTTTACACCTGTGCAAACACAGTCCTCAAGGCAGCCACGCTGGGGAGGCGTTTTCAGAGGCTGCTCTGAAGGACTTGCTGTGGAAAGAGCAGGACTGAGCGTGGGGAGTGGCTCGGACCAGTTTCGTTGCCAGTCTGTCTTTGGTGGCCAAATGAGCCAGCACTGCTTTATGCTGAGAAGAGATTCTTAAAGCTGGGGGAGGAAGGAGGCAGGAGGGATTCCTTGGGCTCAGGAGCCCTGTGCCAGGTGTGTCCCACAGCCCGTGGTGTGACGTGGTGGCTGCTGAGTCTCCTTGCACCTTGTCTGTGGGTACCTTGCTCCTGCTGCTCGCTGGGATGGCCTGAGCTGCAGCAGCTCTTGCTAATTGCTTTGCTGAATTAATCACTGTCCAAACCATTGGCTTCTTGCTGACCTGGACCTAACTCAGACAGTGGTGGGCAGGTCTCTGAAATATTTATGGCAGCATGGTCAGGAGGGGGCTGTGAAATACAGAGTGAAACCACCAGGGTATGCTCGTTCTTGCAAAGTTTGACGTGTCTAATCCAGGAAATAGGAGCCTCATCAGATCAGCGCAGATTTGCATATAGAGGGAAGGCAAATGGAATTTTAAAAACCTCATCTATACTAGATGAAATGCTTCTTCTCCTGGTTTCTTTATAAAATTACTTGTTAGTGATGTGCAGAGGGGAGAAATCTCGGCTCTGGAGTTGTTATAATCTTGTCTGGCCAGCGACAGGAGAGCTGGAGGATGATTCCAGCAGGTAGGAAAGGCCAGGCTGACTTGAAAGCAACTGTTCAGTGCTTGGAAGCTGAGTTATGGTCCCTGGTAGCTCTCCCTCTGCCTGTTTTCAATCTGACCTCTTGAACAGGAGGCTTCCTGTGTCCTAAATGTGTCTTATGCCTGTCCTTTTTATTGCCAGCTGTCTTCATGGGCTCCTCTCTCAGCTTCCTATGCTTGTGGGCTTTCCTTTGCCTCTCACCCTCACACCACCACACCAGCATGCATAGTGTCCCTAACACTGCCTTGTGCCTAATTCCAGCTCCTTGGCAGGGCTGAAGCTCCAGGTGCTGCTGGGTGTGTGGCAGCGTCAGGCACATGGGGCACCCCAAGCACATCCTGCATGCCCTGCTCCTGGTCTGGGGAAGAGGGATGGGTGCTTCCAGGTGTTTCCCTGCCTGCTGCTGGTGAAAGGACAGGAGTGGGCTCAGGAGATGCTGGCACAGGGAGCAGACAGGTGCTCCAGCCCTCTGCTCCAGCAGGGAGTGTTTGGAGTATGCCAGCTCTGGACAAGGAGACACGGCACAAGTGTCCCTCCCTGTAGCTTGCTTTCAGCATTTCTGTCATGAATCAGGAGCCAGTTTTTGCCCCCACAAATGCAGGTAAAACTTCTCTTCTGTAATTTCCAGAAGTGGCAGTGTCCTGGCAGCAGTGGTGTGGTGCTGCTTGGATTGCTCAGGTTTAGGAGCCAGGTGGGCTTGGGGTGAGTTTTTGGTGTGTCAGGTCAGTCCTGTCCCTCACTGGCTGAGATGTTACTGGTTTCTTCAAACAAACTGGAATTCTTTTGCAGTGATGCTCCTCCTGCCAAAAACTAACTGTGCTTCTGAATAAAAGTCTGCAGCTTCTCTAACATGCAGCCATCGGCTCGGCTGCGGGGCACTAAACAAGGGGGCAGTGCTGTGTTGTCATAA
Organism: Anthoscopus minutus; assembly: GCA_013399455.1. NCBI lineage: Eukaryota > Metazoa > Chordata > Aves > Passeriformes > Paridae > Anthoscopus > Anthoscopus minutus. Next base: position 226,562 of record VWYI01008710.1, on the reverse strand, counting down.
GCCAAGCCTGCTCGTGGTTTGTGGAATTCTGAGCCCTGCAGGGTATTCCAGGTGATCTGGAGTGGTTGTAAGCCGGGCGATGAGGTGCTGAGAGCCAAGCAGTGGTTTTAGTGCAACAGGAGGAGGTCAAGCTGCAGCTTTCAGGACAAATTGAAACTTTGCTTTAACGATGCTCAAGCTGCTGGTGGTGTAATAGCAGTAGACATCAGCAGTGGGAATCATTCCTGTGGTTAAATTTACATTGTTTGGTGGGGGAAGAGGGCTTTGAAAGATGAGAGACTGTTCCCAGAGAAGACATCTCTCATTCTTTTATCTCTTCCCTGCCTAGCTGTGATGTTGTGAGTGTGTGAGCTGCTGAGAAGTGCTTAAATATGTGCTGGGTGATGAGGAATATCTTGCTCTGGTTTTTATGTGCAAGCAGGCTGTATTTTCTGAAATAACTCTAATAACCTTTGTGTGTCTGTTTAGAAGGATGAGCCCTCATTAAAGAAGAGGTATTTAACAACAAGCCTAGTTTTATCTGTGTCTTATCTAGCAGTTTGCACATTATTTCAAGCTTTTAACAGTGCTTTTCCCTCCACTAAAAATTCTTTTCCTCTACTAAAATGTTTTGGCAGTGCCTCCAGCCTTGGTTATCTTGGATTTCCAGTTTGGCTATCATCCCTCCTCCTTCAAAGGCAGTGAGCTACACCAGGCCCAGCATTTTCCTTGGGTGTTGTGGTTTAAAATGTGGAACTTGGGTCTTGGGGTCGCTGAAACAGTCCTGAGGGTTTGATTGAACACAATCACAGCAACTCCCTTGGGCTTCAGATGTGTGAGCTTGAGTGGGATAAGCATTGCAGGCATTGCAGTGTTTGCTGCAGGATGTGATTGACCACACGCTCAGGAGAGGCTGCAGCTCGGGCTCAGGCATTCCTGCAGAGATTATTATTTTATCTTTTTTCCTATATTTCTTGACTTTATTCTGTAATTTCATAAATTAAACCCTGACCTATAGGTCTTTCAGACACTGTGTTTTCAGCCCACTCTCCTGTGTTTGCTGTTGTTTGCTGGTGGTTGTGGAGGCAGCCCGAGCCCCGAGGGGCTGCTCCATCTTTCCAGCTCCTTCCACATCCCTCCCTTTGGCACTGCTGGCTCTGAATTCAGACCCTGCCCTGACTGAAGGTTTGCTGGAGCAGAAGTACCTGAACCTGTGGCCAGGATGACCATTCCTGAGCCCTTTTCCCAGCATAGATGTGGCCACATGCTCCAGGAGCTGCTAGATTTGAGCTCTGGGATGTTACAAAAGAACTTGGCTCTAGGGGCTAATCCCTGGCTTTTCCTTGCTGTTCAGTCTGGATCATGCACATCCCTAAACCACAGCTTTGCAGCAGTATCTTTTTCCATAATTAGGAAAAAGTATTTTCCATGGTCTTGCTCAGGCCCTTCCTGCAGTTTCCCCTGTGGGCAAAGGCTTGACTTGCTGAAACTTCCACAGAACTGATTCTGGGTGGGCAAGGACAAGGTCAGAGGGTTTTCAGGCAGTCAGCACAGTCAGATGGCTCCTGTGAGGAATATTTCACTTGCTCCTTCACAGTTCTTGCCTGCAAATTGTTCTTGTGCTCAGATGGTGCTCCAGCTTTTTTTTTTTTGTTGGTTTTTTTCTCTCTTTTCTTTCCTAAGTGATTCAATTTTCCGTATATTTATTTATAGGGTCACACAAACAACAGGTCTGCTTTTTAAACCACAGATCCTCCTGGAGCCATGTGCTGTGCTTACTCCATTCTGGTGTAAAAGCACCTTGCTCCTCTGAGGAAAACTCAGAATATCCATCCAGCTGTCCTGACCGAGCGAGGCATTTTCTCTGAACCCTGCCCTTTGTTCATTTCAGAATCTGCAGGGAATTTGGGACATAAATTAAAAAGCTATTTGATGCTCCTTGAGGTCTAGAAGCTGGTTTTGCATTTGCTCTTATTTGAATGCACACTGAGACAAATGGCTCTGGCTTTACTGAAGCTGCTTCCTTTAGCATCCTGAGGAAGCTTCCGAGTTAAAAAATAACTATGGCTCTGTTTCCCCAGCCCTGCTTTACCAGCAGAAGCTGGGGAAAGAAATGAAATCTCCTTGGATTTGCCCTGATGTTCTGTAGAACTAATTCCCATTTATTGGAAGCACTCTTCCACGCTAGATTCATGTTTAATTTTTTATTATGTGTTTACATTTTGGAAGGAGTAGGGATGGTGGTGTTGGAAATTCTAATGAGGGACAACACACCTGATTCAAAAGATCTTTCTTCAGTCCAGAGATTCCTTTTCCTCTCTCCTGATTTTTCTGCCTTCTCCTTAAGACTGCAGGAAGTTTTGCTTGGGTCATTCACTTGCAACAGGATGTTATCTGAATACAGAATTAATGTATGCAGGCTGTCACTTGGTATTGCTGCTGACCTGCTGCTGGAGATCTTCCAGGGTTGCAGAGTCCTTGCAATAGCAGGAATGTGCCTGTGATCCTGCAAAGCCAGGGGAGGAACATTGGGCTGCAAGTCTCTCCCATCACTGTGGGGAGTGAATAAATAGATCTAATCAACAATTTACATGTTAGCCCTAGACCAGGTTTATTTTTAGGCTGTGTCATTCAGCCCAAGAGAAGCCTCTGCAGCTCAGGCTGGTTTCTAAAAGCATCTCTAAGTGATCACTGAGGCTGGATTTTAAGCTGCATTTACATTTTGATAGAATCTGCTGCTTTTCTTATCTGAAACAAAACCCACCTGATCTTCATTAATTACCCTATCATTTCACCTGCTAACCAGGGTGCTGCTAATTACAGTTATCTCCCTGTTCTTCACCAGATAATTCACAAAAAATTGTTATCCGTGGCTGTATCTGGATTAGCTGGAGCTGTAGGGAGGTGGCACATGGTGATGGGATTTACAGGTGGAGTGAAGGTATTTTTAGACTGAGGGGAAGCTGCAGGAGTGGCTGCTCACCCGTTGGCTGTGCTGCCATTCCAAGGCACCTCCACAGCAAAACACACTGAAAACACTGTGTAAACACAGGGAAACCTGGTTAGTGCAGCCTGCCTGGAGCAGGCCAGAGCTGCTGGAGTCCTGGGACATCCCAGACCCTCCTGAATGCCGGCCAAGGGCTGGAACTGACCCTGCCTGAGCAGGGGTTGATCCCAGAGGTGTTTCCAGGCTCAGCTGCCAGGGGCTGTCTGGCAGTGCCTTTTTTAGGACAGAAGAGCTCATGGTGGCCTCACGGAGAGCTGCAAGCCCTGGGGTGGTGGTGCTGACTGCTCCCCCACCGATGCCAGCTGCAGTCTGAGTGGGGTGAGCACACCAAGGTCTTCTTTGAAAAGAGGCAGCAGAAAATGTCAGAGCTGCTGGGGAGCTGTGGGTCCAGAGGGCTGGAGCCAGGAGCCAGAGGCTGCAGGGAAGGTGCCCCATGAGGGCAGAGTCTTTGCTGAAAGAGAAGTCAAGAGGCTTTTGACTTGACTCCTGTTTGATCATCCTTGCACACGCTGATCTCTTCAGATGCTCTCTGGATTGCTTTGTGAAGGGGAAAGGACTTGTCCTGGAGGAGGAGCAGAGCGAGGCTGCTGAGGAGAGCTCCTATGGCAGCTGGCCAGAGAGGAGGGAGGTGGAGGCTCCTGCAGCCCAGGCTGTGGTCAGAGGTGTGAATTGGATGAGATGTTCACGCTCTCCTCCATCCACTGCGAGTGTTCTCAGGTCAAACACACCTGCACTGCCTGTTTGTGCTGTTTGCTGAACTTGATAAACTGATAGATGTGAGCTTGGGGTTTCTGGTTGCCTTTTTTTATTCTGAAGAGGACTAAAGATGGTTCACACGATTTCTTTTGTGCCTTCTGCAGCACAGGTGATGCAGGCAGGGATGGAACAATGGCACCTTTCTACTTGTCAAGTCTCCCTCCACCCCCAAGGTGCTGCCTGAAGCTTCAAGGTGATTTTCTTGCAGACTTAGAACACTGCACCAGCAGGGAGATCAACAGGCTCAGTGGAGACCTTGCTCCAGAAAAACTGTATCCATGGTCCCAAAGCTAAATGTGGAAGCATGGAAGTGCACACTGCAGTGATGGGGGAGCTGGAATGCTGGATGGGGAGGTTTCCTGCAGTTCTGGCACAAGGTCCTCTGGTTCTCCATCAGGACCTCTGGTTCTCCATTAGGACCTCTGGTTCTCCATCAGGACCTCTGGTTCTCCATGAGCCCCTCTGGTTCTCCATGGTTCTCCACAAGGACGTGCTGGTGCCCTGCCCAGGGCTTGCTGTGACAGCAGGCAGTGGTTTCTGCTGGGGCTGCTCTGCTGGCAGGGCCCTGGTGTTCCCAGGAGGGCAGGGCAGGGATGCTTCTGTCCCAGCAGGTCCATGGGCATGCAGGCACCATCCTGTGGCAGCTGCTCCTCCTCTGCATGGCTGCCAGGGCCAGAGCTCCTGTGCTGCTGCTCGCAGGGAGCCCTGCGGAGCCTGCACTCGGGGACAGGCTGGACAGCTCTGGTTCCATCGGTGCTGCCAGCCAGGCTGTGCTGGCTGTGTGTGTCTGGGGGAGGGCTGGCTCGCCATTAGCTTGTCAGGGTTTGCAGCACTGGCAGCTGGGGAGAAAACTGTTATTAAGTGTAACGTGGCACCTTGGAGACAGAAGCATGGGGAGACAATAAATACAGCCTTCCATAATGCCATTTTATGGTGTCACTTTTCAGAATTTATTAAGACTTAGTTGCAGCCATGCCTGCAGCCTCCTGTGCTGGAATCAGTAAATTGTGTTCATTATCCTCAGCTCTTGCTCTGACCTGCTGTGTTGTACAAGGGAGGAGATGCTGGGGGCATGGGGACACCCCAGCTGCTTTCAGCGTTTCCTTGGTGGAAACCCAGCTTTTCTGGGGTTTGCTGGGACACCCCAGGCAGTGCTCAGCAACGTGGGTGGACCCCAAGTGTGAGGTGGTGGTTGATGAGAACCTTGAGGACCTGCCAAAGTCACCACAGCTCCACATGGAAAACAGGGAAGGAGCTGGGCCAGGAGGGATGCCATGGGCACCCTGGAGCATGCTGGCACATTTGTCACTTGGCTGTGGGACCACTCCAGCAGGCTTGGATGTGCTGAGGATGCTGGAGGGTTCACAGGAGCTCCTGCACTGCAGACAGGGAGATGCTACACCCCTGTTTGGTCCCCTTGCACAAGCTTTTTCAAAGGAAAAACCACAAATGAAACTGTTCCTTTCTCCCATTTTTTGTCAGGACACATCCCAGCAGCAGCGTGTACCTTGTGTACCTTCATCCTTATCCTCAGCATTTAGGTCCAGGACGGAGGAAAACAAGTTCAAGCCCAACCTCCTGATAATTTATTATGTTCCTTGTGCTTAAGGGCAAAATTTAAGTTGCCAAAAGCAGATGTTTGCATGCTCTTTTTTTAGCTCTCAAAGTACTTTCTGTGTGCTTGATTGATGGACGTCCCTGCTACATTAATAGCTGGGCTTTGCAGAAAGCTGTTATTACCAGGAGAATCTGGTGTGGGTTTCAGTTTTTCTTCTTGCATTGAAAATCCATTATTAATGTCTTTTTGAGGGGGAAAAAAAAAGGTTTCAATTCAGGCATTTTGCTTTGCTTTCTCAGGCTTCTTCTCAATGGCCTTCACTGAGGTGCTTTTAAAATCAATATTACAACTGTTCTTTATATTTTACTGGGTGGTTGAGGGTTTCTGTGTCTTCCTATTGATTTCTGATTGTACTGCAGGACATTTAGATGCACACAGGTTGCTCTGTGATGGATAACTTCATATGTGTCTTCTTGATCATCACTGAGTTGCCTTCTGCATGTTCCCTGTTCTGGGTACTGCTGTGAACCTGGAGGGCACCAGGAGAGCTCTGAGTGCAATCTTGAGGCACCAAACTTGTGTTGATTTAATTTGGGTTTGGTTCTCAATCAGGCACAGGAGTCACATGAGCTTCTTTTGTGTTTCTTTGCAGAGTTCTTCGCTCTGGCTTCTCAGGCAGCGCCATGTTCTGTGTGGTAGGAGCATGAGTCATTACCCTGTATGGCCATAATGAACCTTCAGCTTCAAGCTCTGACCTTGTCCCTTGGGGCAGCTCTGCTGGCAGATCTCAGCATTTCAGTGGTGCAGTGCTACTGGATCCCAGCATGGTTTGGGTTGGAAGGGACCTTGAACTCATCTCAACCCACCCCTGCCATGCAGGGACAGCTCCCACCATCCCAGGCTGCTCCAAGCCCTGTCCAGCCTGGCCTTGAGCACTGCCAGGGATCCAGGGGCAGCCACAGCTGCTCTGGCACCTCTGCCAGGGCCTGCCCACCCTGCCAGGGAACAATTCCTGCCCAAGATCCCATCCAGCCCTGCCCTCTGGGACTGGGAGCCATTCGCTGTGTCCTGTCCCTCCATGCCTTGTACAAGTCCAAGTCTCAGTGAAGTAACACAGAAGCACAGACTGCATTTGTAACTGCTGTGAAGTTGGATTTACAGACAGAGGCTCTTGGAGCACATCAGCACTGATGGCACAATCTGTGTGAGAGCTTGTTGGCACCACAGGAGCCTGTGAGGAGTGACACGACAGCGGCCAGCATGGATGCTGCAAAATGCTTCTGTGGCTGCAGGTGGGCTCCAGCCATGCCAGGGCAAGAGCTCTGTGTGTGTGGGCACAGCCCTTCCCTGCCCTCCATGCTCTGGCACAGGTTCCATGTCTGGCAGGGGCTGTGGCCATCTGGAGTGGGCTGGGTGGCACCAACCTCTGTCGCTGCACTGTTTGCTCCTCAGGCTCGTCCTGAACAGGTCCCAGTCATGGAGGCTACACTTGGCTTCTAAGCAACTGTGCTTGCAGTTTGTCTGTCCGTGCTGGGGACCAGGGCAAACACTGGCACAGGAGTGTCCCAGGGCTCAGTTTGTCTGTGCTCGGGACCAGGGCAAACAAAGGCACAGGAGCCAGTCCCCGGGAGCAGCAGGGCTCAGTCTGTCTGTCCCGGGACAGGAGCCGCTGCCGTGTCCCCGGGAGCAGCAGGGCTCAGTCTGTCTGTCCCGGGACAGGAGCCGCTGCCGTGTCCCCGGGAGCAGCAGGGCTCAGTCTGTCTGTCCCGGGACAGGAGCCGCTGCCGTGTCCCCGGGAGCAGCAGGGCTCAGTCTGTCTGTCCCGGGACAGGAGCCGCTGCCGTGTCCCCGGGAGCAGCAGGGCTCAGTCTGTCTGTCCCGGGACAGGAGCCGCTGCCGTGTCCCCGGGAGCAGCAGGGCTCAGTCTGTCTGTCCCGGGACAGGAGCCGCTGCCGTGCTCCCGGTGGCAGCGCGGACAGGGACGCGGCAGCCCAGCCGCGTTTGCCGAGCCGGGGAAGGGGCAGGGCTGGCGTGCAAAACAATGGGCAGGCTCTGACCTTGCCGCTGGAACTCATTTAGCATTCTGTTGATGTTCTGGAAAAGAAAATATAATAGTATAATTCAAGCCACCTTCTCTTCCAAGCTGACCATGAGAATCTGGAAGAGCTACTGAATAATTAGGGGACCTTTTTCTCTTTGTCTTTCTCCTTTCTTTTTGTCTTTTTCTTTTTCGTTCTCTTTTTCTTTTTCGTTCTCTTTTTCTTTCTTTCTCTTTTTTGTTCTCTTTTTCTTTCTCTTTTTCTTCTTTTTCTTCCTTTTATTTTTCTTTTTTTCCTTTTTCTTCTTTTCCTTCTTTTTGTTTCTTTCTTTTTCTTTCTCTTTTTCTTCTTTTTCTTCTTCTTCTTTTTCTTCTTTTTCTTATTTTTCTTTTTCTCCTTCTTTTTCTTCTTCTTCTTCTTCTTCTTTCGTCTTTTTGCTGGAATTACTGCTCAGTGTTGAACTGTGCTCTAAATTGTCTTTAGTTCCCTTGAGCCTGTTGTTCCGAGTGTACTTAACACCAATATAAAAACGTAAATGGCAGTCTCGTTAATCACCGGGGGCCGGGGCACATTTCTGTGCTGTGTGTGGGCTCTTTGGCTGGTGGGAAGCCCGTGGCTAGGGCTGGAGTTTGTGGCTGGAGCGCTTCTGCTCTGCTCCTGTGCCTGCTGTAACTGTGCTGTGTGATTCACCCTGCAGGGTCTGGAACCTTTACAGAGGCAGGTCATGCTGCCACAGAGATTACGGAAATGTGGGTTTGTATAAAGGGAGTTTGGCTGGACCACAACCCTGCTGCTGGCACTCTGATTTGGCTCTGTGGTGTCCCAAAATGCAGACTTGTGGTTTTGCAGAGTACACCCAGAGCCCAAGCTCTTGTGCAGGGTCTGCTGCAAGGCTGTTTGATGATGTCTTTGTGGTAAAGATCTCAGCCTTCCTGGCAATGTAAATTCTCTTGGCTGCACGCTACAATTACATGGAGTTATTGATTTCTCTTTGAGAGGATTTCCTTCCTGAGGGACATTTCTGGCTGTTGTAGTGATTTAGTTCTTCTGCAAGTGCAGAATCCATAGCAGAGCAGAGCCACCCTCCTGCCCTCGAGTCTGCAGCTCAGGGTTGCGCTTCCTCTGCAAGCTGAATTCTGCTCTGAGGCTGGGACAAGGTTACATGGCTGTTATTTCCCTGTAACAACTGCAAATAAAGGGCATTTTCAACTTCCCACTGCAGAAGCTGGAAGTTTGGGACAAGCCTTTGTGCTGTGGCACCAGCATTATCTTGGGCATGTCTCAAACCACATGTGTGGATGCCAGTGTTAATGCATTTACACTCCTGAGAGTTTCAGTTCCTCCAAGTGGGGTATGATGGCAGCAGGATCATGCTAACACTTCTTCCCTAGAGCTGCAGTGTACAGCCTCTCTTTGCTTCCTATTCACTCACCTTGGAGTGTCTCTAAAAACCACGCCAGGCAAGTTCCTGCTGGTGGTCCTGAGGAAGCAAAGCCTGTTCTCTTCATCTACCACCAGTTTTATCCCCTTGGCCCTGAAATCACACCCCAGTAGTTGTGGCTCAGCTGGTGAGCCCCATCAGTAGAAGGACCTGACCCTTCAGAACACGGCCAAATGTTTCATCTACTCTGTGGCCAGAAAGTGCCCAGCTCTGTGTGCTTGGATGCCCATTTGAAGCACATCCCTGTGAGCCCTTGCATCTAACTCCACAGTGGATTTGGCACCAATCTCAGCTGCACACTGATAAAATGTGAGGCTGCTCATGCATGTGGTGTTATAAAACAGCATCCACCAATTAGGCCCAGGGAGAACGTCAATTTATTTTCCTGTGAACCAAGTGTGGCACAGCTCCTTCCTTTCCCAGTGATCTATCTGTGAGATAAAACACATCTTTAGTGTCTATCTTAAATACTGCAGTGTTGACAAGTTCTCTTGACAGAAATTAGGCTAATGTCCCTTACGACTGCGTTAGCTGTAGAAACAAGGCTTTAAATTGAAGCTTCGCAAAGCACTATCCCAACACGCTCTCCAAGGCATCTTCTTATTCCAGCTTTTATTATCCAAATTTGTTCTCACTCTGCCTTGGCAGGCAGCTCTTTCCCATCCATCCTGCTCGTCTGGCAGCCAGGCAGGTCGGATCAGGCACCTTCCAGCGCTGAGCTGGGGAGTGTTGGCCAAACGTCTGCGGACCCACGTGCCCTTGGCTCTGCAGGATGCTCTGGGCTGGGGAGCCACTAGTGCTGGGCTGTGGCTGTGGCCGTGGGTGACAGGAGCCAGCTGACACATGTGGAGCAGAGATGGGAACCAAGGCAGGCAGCTGCACACCCTGCCAGCAGCGCAGCGTGTCCTGAAACGCTCCCGCTGGGAGCTGGGAGAAGGGAGTTTGTGTCGTACATGTCTTATCTTTGTGATTTCAGCACTGGGTTACAGGAACAGAGAATGCTGAGGCCTGGTCATGAACATCCCACCTTGAGCTTCCTAGCCTCCCCCTGGAAAAGTTTCCTTTTTTGCTCCTTTACCCTCCTCAAGTTGCATGCTTTTAGCACAATGCCTCGTTTCCCACCACAGATTAACCATGGCCACCTTAAACCTCCTGATTCTCACACTGACCTTGGTCCTGATGGATTATTGTGTCCTTTCTGTGCCTCCCTGTTGCCAGGTTCTTTGGTGGCCATCTCATGAGTCCCTGAGAGAGGAGACAAGGCTCTCTGAGAGTGAGAGATGTGGGAGACACGATGGTTGATGATGCTCTGGAGGTGCTAACCTCCACATAGTAAAGAAGCCAGTGGTGCCTCTTTCTAAAAGGCATTTAATGCTTAAAATTCCACAAAATTAATATCATCCTCAGTTCCTTTTGTCAGGTTCTCAGTTCTCCTCATCAGCTGCCTTGTCCTTCTCTGCCTACGTCCTGCATTGATCTTCTCTGAATGTAGCCCAGATGAGCTTTCTGGAGTAACAAATAGACCTGAGGGGTGACAATTATTGAATGGATTGTAGCATTGGCTTGGGGATAAATAATGTAGCAAGTTGAAGAGGGATTAAAACTGGCTTTTGTAAATAAGCTTCTCCTGTATGCTGACTTGGGGACATGGTGAGACAGAGGTTGCTTCAGTGTCTGTGCAGCCTGGTGTGTTTGAGGGATGAATTATCAGAGTGTGGCAGGATACCTTTGGTCTCTCTGTTTCTTCTGCTCGGGCCTTTGTGGGATTAAACACTCTAAACTGCTGCAGTTCACACACTTCAAGCCCGGTATGAGACGAAAAAATAAGTCAAGTGCCGTATTGAATCCTGAGCACATGGCTGTGGTGCCTGGCTTAAAGCACAGAGAAGGGTTTGCTGAGAAAATGCACATAAGTTGTGCTCACTCTACAAAAGAACAACCCTTCTTCTTCCTGCCCTGTGATTATTGTTTTTCCCTGGTGTGTTTGCTGCTGTTGCACTGCGAGGCAGAGCAGCACTCCCAGGAGCAACTCTTGTTGGAGGACCCTTGGCCACAGGAAGCATTTCCCTCTTGCAGCAGATACATCAGCAGGTGCTGCAGTAGTGCCTCCATCACAGGCACTGTATTTCCTTCTCCAGCCCTCCTGTCACCCCTTCCTTCCCTGAGACCCTTCCTCCCCAGGCACTTTGCTGGCCTCCCCCTTCTCTTCCGTCCCTTCAAGAGTTCCCAGGGGCTCTGTTTGTCTGTCTGTGCCCTGTGTGTGCTGGCCACCCCTCCTGGCTTCCTTGTCCACCACAGGGACAAGGTTTGCTGTGTGTTCAGCAAGCAGCTGGCTCGGCTCTGGGCATGAGGCTGGGCCACGTGTGCCATCACCATCATCACCTTCATCATCATCATTGCCTTGGCTGTCAACGAGGGCCGGGGAGAATCACAGGGACCTGCTGTGGCAGTGCCAGCCAGGGCCCTGCCTGTCCCCATGGTCCTGCCTGTGCCCAGGGTGTTAAAAATAAGTTAGAAACCATTGTAAAATAATTGTTAAGCATGTACTGTTGGTTTGGTGACTATATTGCAAAAGGGGCAGTTATAAGAAATACAGTACCACACATAAGGAAATCACCAACCCCAGCCAAACCAGCCAGCCTAAATAAAAGCTACAATGGGCCAGTCGAGCTCCTTAAACCTTCATGCAATGAAAGGATCCAAACAGAAACCAATCCAGAAGCACAAAAACAGGATAAAAAGGGGCACCTGAGCCGAGGAAGCCGCTGCTGCCCCTAGAACAGCGGGGCCAAGGCATCGCTGCTGAGAGGAGCCGAGCGCCGCTGCTGCAGCGTCCTCGGGAACGGCCCTGCCTGGGCCTGGGCCCCCGGGCTTTGGGCCTTTTCTTTTTCTTACAATAAATGCTGAAATCGCTCTCAGGCCCAGGAGTCGGGTCCTGTTTTTAACACAGGGCCCTCCCTCCCTCTTGCTGCAGGAGCTGGAGCTGGAGGAGTTCCTGCCTTTGGCAGGAACTGTGGGAAGCCAGCCAGCCCGTGCTCCGGTTTGATCGGCAGCGCTCAGAGCGCTCAGCACTGGCTCCTCAGAAATCCCAGTGCCACAGGAGAGCCCTGTCTCGGGAAAAGGGACACTTGTGAGCGCTGCCCAGTCCAAAAGGATGGTGCTTTCACATTATTGACCAAGGGTTACTTCATGGAGAGCTTCCTTGTGAGGCTTTGTTCCCCACTAGCTACGGATGGAGTTGCAGGAAGAGGGATTGGACTCTGGCATCATTTTAAAAACGTTTTCGTTCTATTTGCTGAGGGGAACAAATGACAGAGAAGACCTCTCGGCACTGGGAACAAAGAGTGGCTGAAAAACCCTTTTCAGCCAAACAAGTGTTTGAGATGAAGGCCTGATGGATGGTGCTTAAAGACATAGTTATTGCAGCAAGGTTGGCATTAAAAATCACAAGGTGCAAGCAAGTTCTCCCAAGGGTTTCTGTGGGGGTGTGTCTCCCTGTAGTCTTGGTTGTGAGGAGGCGTCAACACCCCAGTGAGCTCTGTGGCATCAGCCACAGCAGAGCAGTAGCACAGCCAGCACCAGTGGGTCACTTCTCGCTTGCTAAAGGAGAAACTGGAATGGGATCAGCCCTTCTGGGCTCATGTCACTGCCTTTGGCAGAGGAACTGCAACTGGATGATCTCTAAGGTCCCTTCCAACCCAAACCGTTCCATAATTCTTTCCCTGCCCCCTGTTCAGGTCCAGCAGAAAGCAGTGCTGCTGCTTTGGGACCTGTGAGGAGCCTGGGCAGGAACACTCTTGGTGTTGGGGTGTATCAGAACAGGGTGGCTTTGGGGCTTTCCGAGGAATGGCTTTGCTGCCAACAGCAGTGCTGGCTGTTGGACAGGGGACAGATTCACCTTGGCAAGCCTGAATGCATTTCAGATGGCTTCTGTTCCTGCTCCACTGCAGCACAGAACAAAATCAGTTTTGGAGGGGATGTTGTACTTAGACATTGCTGTTCTGACATGTCGATTTCCAGGATATTTATTAACATAGCTTGGAATGTCACAGAGGGGTTTGTCAGATAAACTAACCAACAGAAGTGTCTTACATAAAACTTCCTTTGGTTTTGTTGAGGTGCTTTTAACTCTTCATTCAGTCTCTCAAAAATCCATCCTTCATTTAGGGAAGAATTGGGTCTTTCTGGAACATCTGTGGCTTGGGGAACAGGCCCCGGCTGCTCCCTGAGTGTCTGGGTGCCCCAGGAGGCAGAAGGAAGCAGCAGAGAGACTTCTTTGCTCATGCTGTAAGGACAAAACTCCTTCTTTAGGGTTTCCTTTGCAATCCCAGGAAGAGAAGGACCTCTCTGTCCTTTTCAGCTCTCTGAGCAATGACCAGACAGAGCAGCAGTGATGAAACCGGGCTGGCACCACCAGGACTGGTCCTGGGCAGGCAGAGGCAGCACAGCTCCTTCAGCCCGAGCTGGGCAGCGCCTGGGAGAGGTGGCACAATGGCACTGGCATGGTGCATCACCCCAGGGCTTCATCCTGCATCCCATCCCCTGCAGAGGATGGACAGATTATGAACATGGACAGCAGACAGGGATTTTATAAAAGAGTTTTCTCCAGATTTAATTGTGGTAGGTAACAAAGCCCTGCTGTCACTGGTTACTGGAGAAATCAAGAGGCAGTGACCAGGCTGGTGCTTCTCTGAGGAGATGCTGTGCCCAAAAGGCAACTGTGGCTTCCCAGCAGTGCCCTGGGAGTGAGAGCTGCACAGGGCGTGGGTTTGTAGAGCATTACTTCTAGCATCACGGGAGTTTGTACTTGGAGTGCGTACCCAGGTGTATGAGCTTCCTCCCAGCCAAGGCAGGGAGTGCTGGGGGTGCTGGGGCAGCTCCCAGGCCTGGTGCTGTGAAACTGTCTTGGTTTGTAAGACAGGTATCTGTCAAGGAAGGCAGGAACCTTCCTTGAAATGAAGAAAAAAGAAAAATGTAAGCCCCCACCCTTTCCCTCCAAATTATTATATTTCGAAAACACGGAGCTCTCAGGCAGAGATATGGGATAGGAATAACAGTTATTTACTAATATATATAATAAGGTAAACCAACAACAATAACTACAGTATTAACAACAGAACAGAACAGGGACCCCGTCTCAGCTGAGACGGGAAAAGTGGAGGAGAGGCAGTGCCTCACAAACCCCTCAGCTGGCACTCAGTCCCGGAGTTCCTCAGTTTCCTCAGGCTCTGAGGAAAAACACCTCGCTGGAATGGCAGGGATGAGCAGAGAGTCCCGGGCCGGTGGAGGAGATGGATCAGCAGCTCCGCAGTGGCAGCTGGGGCTGCAGCACGTCCGGCAGGACAGGGGAGCGGGGGGCCACAAACGAAGAAGAAGAAGAAGAAGAAGAAGAAGAAGAAGAAGAGGAGGAAGCAGAAGAAGCAGAAGAAGCAGAAGAAGCAGAAGAAACAGCTGCTCCATCTGGATGATGGCAAAAACCTCCTCTCCCAGCAGAAACAGCTCCGAGAGTGTCTGTCCCGCTCTCCCGCAGAAGGACCCAAAAATCCCCGCTCCCCTCCCCAGCTGCCCCCCAGGGCCCAGCCGATTCTTTGTCTTTTTAAGCACCGAAGATGTACCAACCATCAAGGCTTTTCTCTCAGCTAAATGGGAAAAATTCCACTGGCTAAGAAACAAAAAAGGACACCTAACCCCCAACAGAAATCTCTCCACCAGCTCTCAGGAGGAAATGACACAGAGCATATTAAGGATTAATTATATATTTTCCAGTGGCACTGAACTGGGAGAAGCAGTAAGTGCCAGACAGTGAACTAATGCAAAAGGCTGTAGCTCAGTGAAAAAGGGACAGAAAGAAATAAAGTGAGATTCAGGCTCTGGGCCTCTTCTTCCCATCAGTAATCCATCTCTTCCTTACCTGTGCCTGCTACATATCTTCCTTTTTTGTGTAAAAATGTTCTGTTTTGAAGTAAACAACCTGGAGAGTGGTAGGACTTGGCTTTGTAGGAAAGAAAGGAAAAAAAGAAAAACAGAGGCAGGCTTTGCTGCTTCCTTTCTCAGCACCTCTAGCCAGTGTCTGGGGTCAGGATGTGAGCTGAGCCCCCAGACTGGGCCTGGCTCCTCTGTTTTCCTCTGAGCACCCTGGTGTGGGACATGCCATCCACCCAGGCACAACTGGGCACCGTGTCCCCTGTGTGCCATGAGCACATGATGCCCTGGCCTCAGCCAGTTCCCCAGCCTGGCACTGGTGGCTCCTGGAGCTGGGGATGCAGCTGTGGGGAGCTCTGCTGCACCCTGGGATTTGTCTCCTGGTGGTTTTTAATCATTATTTTATTAACAGAGAAGGTGCCATCAGATAACTTAATGTGGGTGCTCTGTCAGTGGGATCATTTCAACACTGCAGCACTGCTGGCATGTTTTGCTGGAACATTCACCTATTGATTCCAGATTCCTTTGTTGCCTGTACTAGAAAGAAAGAAAGTCCCTTTTCCCTCACTCCCTTCGTGGAGGGAAACAAAGAGTAGAGGAAGGTAGATATTATCTGAGGCTCGCTCACATACTGAGGTAATTTTTGAGAGCTGCTGAGCCACTGAGTGACTCATAACGGGCTGGTTTTCAAACCTTTGATAGATTTTTGAATTCTCTTACAATGGCAAACAAGGATGCTCACTTGGGGACAAGCTGGGGATCTCCCTCAGCCAGCTGGATCACCTTAGTTCTGCTTACTCCAGCCTTCCCAGGGGACATTCCTCTGCCACAGGACACAGGGAGAGCCTCGTGTCCCTCTCAGGCTCCTCTTGCTGGGCAGGTGGCTGGCAGCTTTGTGCAAGGGGTGG
>VWYI01008710.1:166366-210001 GCA_013399455.1 Anthoscopus minutus | reverse complement strand
GAGTCTCATCTGTGCACTGGCAGGCTTTCACTCAGGCCGGCAGTGGCTGAAGCAGTCACGGTGATGGATTGCAGGAGAACTAAGCTTCTCTCTCTCTCTGCTCCGCAGCCGCTGGAGAAAGCCGCAATGAAAACAAAAGGAAAAGGGGGGCGGGGGGCTGCTCTGGCCTCCCATCCCCGTCCGGGAGATGCTGGGCCTGGCCCGGCATGGCTCAGGAGAATCTCGGCTCAGCACAGCCAGAGGTGAAGGTGATTAAAGGCAGAGCCTGGACTCTGCTCTGGCTGGAGGGGCTCCTGTGCCCTCTCAGCCCACCCAAGAGCCGCTGGGTGGGGGGGCGGCCCGGCCCGGCCAGGCCCCGCCAGGCCCCGCTGGAACCAGGCCGGGCCTCTTTCCCCCGACCCTCACAGCCCTGACATCTTCAGAAGCCGGAAGCCAAAGAGACGAGTTCAGAGTTTTCTGGGCTTTAAAATGGGTGTTCACGGGGGTGGATTCTGATTCTGAATGGCTTACAAAGCTGTCAGTTCTCAGAACTGGACATCTATTGGCTCTTTCTGAAGCTCTCAAGAGCCTCTTTCAGGAGAACTATTTCCGTAGATATTTCTCTTCTTTCCTCCCCAATATTAACTAATGTCAAACCAGAACACCATGCTGGAACACAAACCCACTGGTGGCCAGCAGTGTGTGGAAAGATGTGCTGGGAAGGAGCCAGGCAGGATGAGTCCTTTCTCCTAGAGTGAGGAAACACAGCTGGTCATTTGGTTGGCCTGGAGGAAGAGAGATGGGGCTCTTTGGACATCACTGCGTGCTGCATATTCCACACAGCAGCCCTCTGCTCTTAGTAGTGTGGTGCACAGTGTGCCTGGTCCTCCCTCTCTCATGAACCTGGTGGAAGCATGTCCTGTTTTCCATTTGTTTATTTATCATCTTGTTTTCAGCCTCTGCAAAGCTTGATATTGGTACAGAGCCTGGGAAACGTGCACAGAGAGGAGTAACAGATAGCTGTGATTTGGTTACAAGGCAATAATTTAAGTGGACAGGTTTAGCTGATAACATAAAGCACACGAGAGAAATCGCTTTGGTTTATAAATGTCAGCAGAGCCCCTGCGAGTGAGCTGCTGCTTGGTGCTGCTGCTCCAGCCAATATATTACAAGGAGATATAAACAGATGTCTGAAAAAATCTGCCTGACCAAGATTAAAAGAATGGGGTTATAAATTAAAGCCTTCCTCGGCGTCTCTTTAAGCAACTTTATGGACAGAGCACATCCAAATAAACGAGTGCTGATGCTCAGGGGGATCTCCAGGTGGTTTGGGCTGCAGAGGCTCAGGCACATGGCAGCACCCAAGTGCTGCAGGGGTGGGGACAGCTTGTGGGGACAGCAGGGTCAGAGCTGTCCAGACATGGGAGTAGACATGTCCAGACATGTCCAGCAGAGATCCAGACATGGGAGCCTGTCCTGGTGCTTCTGCAGCTGATAAAGGGATTAAATCAGGAACAGGAATGACACCATCCCTGCAGTGTCCCCACAGGACCAGCATCCCACTTGGAAAGCCAACGCCATTGCTCTGCTCTGACATTTATTCCCGATAAAGACCTTGTGGTTTGTGCAGTGACAAGGGTTTTATCCTCTGGGAGCGCTACCTGTTGGACACTGTGGCTGTGAGGCAGCTGTGTGACTGAGGGGCAGGCGGGTGGCACGTCCCCAGCAGGGGCACTGGGAGTTCTGCTCAAACCCTGCAGCTTTCTCTTGCCCCATCATCCCGAGGTGATGCAGTAGCACCTATTCAAACCAGGGTCAGGCTGGATATTAGGAAGGAATTCTTCCCTGGGAGGTGCTGAGGCCCTGGGAGGTGCTGAGATGCTGTGGCTGCCCCTGGATCCCTGCAGTGTCCAAGGCCAGGCTGGACATTGGGGCTTGGAGCAGCGTGGCACTGTGAGAGGTGTCCCAGTGGCACTGGATTACTTTTAATATTCCTTTCCACCCAAACCATTCTGTGATTCTATGATTCTGCAACTTGATTCTAAATTTATTTAAATTTATTTTAGCTGTGGTTAAAAAAATTCCAGGCATGGAATATTTTTTAAGTGCTAAGGAGTACAAACCAGTTGTGGGGGTGGGAGTTTGCTGCTTCCACCCCCCACAGCTGTAGCCCTTCTGGCAGGTTCGTGGAGGGGATTTCACAGCTATTTCTGCTCACTGGGTAGTTGATTTAGAGCTGGGAAATTAATTAGAATGGAAACTCTTCTTTCCCTTTATGAGGAGCAAGGATGAGGTCTGGCAGCTGTAGGATTTGCAGCTCTCAGGGAAGAGGGACCATTCAGTAACACCTCACTCAGTACCTACCTGTGGATATACGTCTTTTATTTGTCTGAGATGTCAAGGAGAAAAAATGTTACAAAATGGCTTAAATGTATATGTGTTGTGTTTTGATATTTTTTAAATTGAGTTTCATTTCCCAAATGCAACTTAATGCAAACAATAAGTAAAAAATTAATTTCTCTCGAGAAAAAGTTATTAACAGAATGATTCTGTTTTAGCAGCATGTGAAGCTGTATAATTGCTTACATATGTATTGCTCCAGTGTGTGCTCCCAGTTGTTGAATAGTATCAAATTATAGGAATCAAAGGGAATCAACTATTTTTAAGGGAAATGTCTAGAAGCTACATACTGAAACATGATTAAAATTCAGAATTTCCAGCTTACTTGTCTAAATCAGCAATTTTAATCACATTATTCAAGTCAACCCACCCTCAAACACACTTTTGAGTTCAAAATACCCCAAATTAAGACAGAAGACCTTCCTTGAGCAGCTGTAACATTTTAAGTGGCAATGTCTTTTTTTTTTTGCTGAAAGCAGAGCAGTTTTTCCTGGTTTATTTATTAAAGCAGCATGGTCCTGCTGTGAACCCATGAACTTGGGCCACTGTGCAGAGCAGTGATGACAAAGCCTTGGAGGAGTGTGCCAAGAATTCAGTTCCTAAAATATCTCTAAGTTTTACTCTGGGTTAGGATACTCTTAGACCCCATTTAGCATGTAAAAGAGGAGGGATTTGGCGGCTGCAGCCGCTGGGATTTGGCTGCGTTGGGTCTGCAGTTAAAGAGCATCAAATCTGGGTGTTATTCAGCTTACTGAAAATAGAAAAGGGGAAGCCCTTTTCCTGTGCTTTCCCTTTGGATGACCCTCAGACAAAGCTTCCACCTCCTCCCTGTGCCCTGGCCGGCTGATGTGTGGGGATGCTGCAGGAGCAAGGCTCCTGGGACAGGCTGTTCCTGCGGGGTGACAGCCCAGGGCTGCTGCGGCCGCTGCAGGGGCTGTGCCCAGCGCTGGGGGCACGGCCAGGGAAGGCTCTGGCTTTGGGGGAGGCAGCCCCTGCCTTTGGGGGCTCAGAGGAGGGCATTGTCCCGCTGTGTCCCTGTGGCCAGCACGCGATGGCATTTCATCCTGGGGCAGGGACCTTGGAGCTCGTCCCCACCTCCCTGCCTTCATCTCCCAGCAGAGCAGGGCATGGTTTGCTGTGTTTTCCTCGCTGGCACAGCCCTGTCTCGGTGAGCCAGGGACAGCAGATGTGGAGTTGGCCTTTTCATGGAGATCCTACAAACTCCTGGTTGCCAGCGAGGGGCACAGACTGGTGATGTCACCAAATTCCTGCATAGCCGAGGTTCTCAGCGTGGGCGGATGCTCTTACAGACACGAAAGAGGGTCCCGTGTTTCACCACTGTTGTCGGTTTAGAAGTAGTTAAATTTACAAGTGTATTTATTAATTTTTTGTTGTGAGATATGATTTTAGGAGAAAGGAAAACAGGCTCAAATTTAAAGACTATAAAGAAAGTTTTATTAACAAAACTAAAAGAATAGGAAAAAAAAAGAAAATCAGAATGAAATTTTTAGAATATTTTTTCTCCTGCTTATTTATTTTATTTGACAACATAAAGCAAAGCTTGGGATTTTTAAATTAGTTATTACTTTTATAATAATTTTTTTCTCAATTCCCATAGGGCAAGGAATTGTTTTTTTTAACACTTTGGAGATATGTTTACAAGAACACAGTTTTTACGTGGTTTTGCATTTTTATAAAATAGCAGCTGTTTGGTTTGGAAAAACTGCTGTTGTGAAATTTTTTTCATTTTTACAATTGAGTCAATGGGTTGTTAGCTTATGGGGTGTTATTTTTTAAGGATGAGCTTTTTAAAGGAAAAAAACTCTCTTCACATTACTTTTAAAAACAGAAGATTTTTTTTGGTTTTTGAGACACGGAGTTTTTTATTTTCATTTTTGGTTTTTTGTTCAAAAGTTTTTAGAGCACTACTGTTTTTTTAAAGATCTGTTGCTTTTGGTTAGGTTTACACTGAACACATTATCATTTTTTTATATTTGGGGTTTTTTTTATGAATTAAAGGAAATGCTGTAGTTATTATAGTTTATTTTTATGGTATTACTAAAAGAATTTTCTGTTTTAATACTAGGCCATTTCCTCATTCCCCTTTTCTTTATTTTGATAGTTAATTTTTTTTTAACTGCTTTTGTTGTTTTCATGTTGTCACTTTCTGATTTTTTTTTTACTTAAGGGAAGAATTGTGGTCTGCAGGTTTTATTTGACCACGTTTTTATTTCATGTTGTCACTTTTTGATTTTTTTTTACTTAAGGGAAAAATTGTGCTCTGAAGGTTTTATTTGTGTACTGAAAGGGTTAATATTCCAGCTGAAATGAATAAAACCCAAGCGACTCCAAGTTATGCACTGTTATGCACTGTTATGTATTGTATGTTGTATGTTGCATCGTTATACTCTTTGTCGTTATGTATTGTATTGTTTGAGGTTATGCTGTTGCTTACCTGTTGTTTCAGACTATTTGTGCCAAATCTGTACCCTTACATCATCACAGCCCCCTGTATTCCAAGTTGTACATTCCCTTCTCCCCCGAATCCCAAATTTCCTTTTCCCTTCTGTGGGGCTAGGGCTCCGCTGCTCCCTCTGCTCGTCAAACCACGAGACACCGCCCAATATAGAAACCAAGTGGGGTTCCATGGTGCTGGGTTGCAAGTGGAAGTCCAGTTGACACAAAAAGGCCCTTAGAACAACGAGCTAAAAATCAAGGCCTGTGAAGGACACTGATGTAGGGGCGGAACACCCAGCTACCCGGGGATAGTCACTGACTTGTTGGCACGTTCTCGCAGTGATCTCAACGTGACCAAAAATAAGGACACTGCCTAGACTAAGCCAAGCAAAATGAGTTCCTGGGAACCTCTGTGAGGGAGGAATCCCAACTCTGCAGCGTGAGCGGCAGAATCGACGGGCACGTCCAACCCAGTGGTGACCAGAGGGAGCAGCGGGGTAGGCGACCCCTCCCCGAGCTCCCCACCTGAAAAAGGTGCCTAATAAAGGCACTAAAAGGAGTTAAACCGATCTCCTGCCCTGTGTTTCCTTCACAGCGAAGCCAGGAAATGGCTGAAGTATTTACAGCGATGAATTGCATTGCATTGCATTGCATTGCGGCCAAGCTCGGCTGTTTTTCTTTTTTTTTTTTCCTTTTTTTTTTTTTTTTTTTTTCTCTCTCTCTCCCTGTTTTTTCCTTTTTCTTTTCTCTCTCCCTGCTCGGCACTTGCTGGGGGGACCGTGGTGGAAAGCGGGGAGAGAGGAGGAGAGAGCGTGGCCCGGCCCAGAGTCCGGGGAAATCCCGGCTCGGCACGGCCAGGGCCGGGGGTGACCGGAGGCAGGGCCTGGACCCCGCTCTGGCTGCAGGGGCCCCCCTGGCCTCCCATCCCGCGCTGCAGCAAGGCCGGGCCTCTCCCCCCACAGCTTTGATATCTTCAGAAGTTGGAAGCTGAAAAAGGCAGTTTGGAGCTTCCCGGGTTTTAAAAAGTCAGTTTGGAGCTTCCCGGGTTTTAAAATAGAATATTCACAGGGGTAGATCTAGCTTTTTAATAGTTTACAAAGCTGTCAGTTCTCAGAACTGGCCAGCTATTGGCCCTTTCTGAACAGAGAAGCTCCCAAGAGCCTCTCTCAGGAAAACTATTTCTGTAAATGTTCCCTTTCTTTCTTCTTTAATATTAACTAATATCAAACTAGTGCAAGTTTAAGGAGCGGGAGGAGGTTGAGGTCTGTCCATGGAAAGCATTCCAAGTGTGGAGAAAGCACATCTAGCCTGTCCTCCCATAGTTTAAGACTGGGAGATATTCATATCTGTCCTCTCACATATCCAACCAGTGCAACTTTAGTGGACAGGACTGATGGAGAGAAAAAGGGTCTACCCTTTTGCAAACCTTGATTTAATAGGAAATCCTCCAAGATGGATTTTCCTCCTTTTTCTAAATGCATTTATACCAACTGGATGACTACAGGCTTTGGAATGCTTCTGTCTATATTGTGGCAAACATCCAGTCTTATGTAGGAGGCACCAGGTCTTTTGATCAGAGAAATGTCTCTTTGGTCTTGAACAGGGAGGGATAAATCCAGTTTTTACCAAGACCAGAGCTTTTTTTCTGTGAGTACACGTATTTATTGTACAAAACAATTATCCTTGTCTTCACTTCCCTTTGGCAGGAGATGCTCCCTGTCTCCTGCAAGCTGTTCCTCTCTCCCAAGTATCATTTAAGGTGAAAGAGAGAAAGGAAAGGCTAAATAGGGAATTGTCCTCAGGCATGATAGTGAGGAGGTGTGGTCAGCCTGTCCATCCATGAGCATCTCAGCTGCAGCCTCACTTTACTGGGCAGGCAGAATTTGGGCTTCAATAAGAAATGCCATCAAGACGTAGCAACCAACTATTGCCTCCTCTTCACCCCAGTGCTGGGCTGGTTGTTGAGATGTGTTTGTGGTGAACCGGTGGAAAACACTCTGAATTTCCTTTTTTTCTGCATTTAAAATATCCTATTTTCTCTGCATTTAAAACCGAAGCTTAATGTATTCTGTGTATTTTTGTTGGCAGATAGTAGTGATCATAAATTCCTTTTAATACAGCATTTCCACACCAGCACAGCCTTGCATGTGCAGCGTACCTGGCTGCACTCTGTGGGATGCTTTGATTTCCCTTTGGCAGCTGCATTTTATTCTGCCTCCCCCAATCAGCAACAATACCCCTTTCTCCCCCAAATCCACTCCTGCTGTGGAGTTTTCTCCTAGGCTCGAAGGGAGGAAGGAACAGTGTGTGCTGGGCTCAGGGTTCCACCTGCACCATGCATCAGAGCCAGCCTAGCAGCACAGGGGTGCCTTTGGTGGCTTGGGGTGGCCTTTCTGGGAGGGAAAGGCAGCACTTGAGAGGTGCTGCTGGGTGGGATATTCCATGGATGAAGCTTTTCTCCCAGGCAGGAGAATGTGCCTTCAGCTCCCTGTTTCCCCCAGAGCTGGAGCAGTGTTCATGCTTTGTCATAACCTGGCCTTTGTAGGTCAGGCTGCTCCTGCAGGGTCACACGTGCAGCTGAAGACAGGAGAGAGAGAAGCCAAGTTCCCAGGCAGAGAAAATGTGGAAAGTGACACCAAAGAAGACAGAAGAAAAAAGAGGTACAGACATGCAGGGTTGGATGGGCTGTGGGATTCATGACTTTTATTAGAAGCCAGGTTTCGTGGTGCACTCAATTACTGCTTCTTCCTGTGTGTATCTCTGAGTAGGGCCACGCAGCCCAGCCCCAGCAGCAGCCCCAGCCTGGCAGCAGCAGCCCCAGCCCCAGCAGCAGCCCCAGCCTGGCAGCAGCCCCAGCCTGGCAGCAGCCCCAGCCTGGCACTCTGCTTTGGGCAGGGCATGGGGAGCATCTGCCTGTCCTGCTACTGGGGCTCCACCCTTATCCGAGGATCATGGGCTCCTCTTCATCCTTCTCATTGACCTCCATGTCCTCGATTCTGTCCTCCACATCAACCTCCATGCCCTCAACACACTCTTCCACATCCAGCTCCATAATTTCTTCCATATCCAGCACCATATCCATTTCCATTTCCTCCCCAGAGTCTCTGGCTGCCTGCCAGAAGATCGTGGGCTCCTCTTCATCCTTCTCATCGACCTCCATGCCCTCGATTCTGTCCTCCACCTCAACCTCCATGCCCTCAACACGCTCTTCCACATCCAGCTCCATAGTTTCTTCCATATCCAGCACCATATCCATTTCCATTTCCTCCTCAGAGTCTCTGGCTGCCTGCATGAGGCAGCACAACCTCACACTGAGGTCCCTGTCCCACAGCAGCCATCCCTACAGGGCTGCAGCCTGCCCGGGCAGCCAGGGGTGCCCCTCTCCCCCCAGAGCAGTCAGGGGTGCCCCCTCCCCAGGGCAGTCAGGGGTGCCCCTTCCCCAGAGCAGTCAGGGGTGCCCCTCTCCCCCCAGAGCAGTCAGGGGCGCCCCCTCCCCAGAGCAGTCAGGGGTGCCCCTTCCCCAGAGCAGTCAGGAGTGCCCCCTCCCCAGAGCAGTCAGGAGTGCCCATCTCCCACCAGGGCAGTCAGGGGTGCCCCCTCCCCAGAGCAGTCAGGGGTGCCCCCTCCCCAGAGCAGTCAGGAGTGCCCATCTCCCCCCAGGGCAGTCAGGGGTGCCCATCTCCTGGAATGGCACTGTACCTCCACTGGGACAGGAGTGCTCATGCTGCTGGAGTTGGTGCTTCAGTTCAGGCAGCAGGAAAATTTCAGGCAGCAGGAACAGCTCAGCACCCCTGGACAGAGTGAAGAGTGAGTGAGAACTGAAGTTTCTGGTGAAAAGTTTGCAATTTCCAGGTCCTAGAACACTCTGGGAGCTGTGATGTTCCAGAAGTTTCAGGGCCACTCCACAGTGGGAGATGGGGATCATTGAATGGTCAAATCCTTGAATGGCTTGGAAGGGACCCTAAAGATCACCTGGTTCCCAGCTGAGCAGCCTGGCACCACAGCAGATTGCTGCAGACTGTCCTGTATGAGACTGCAACTGCCTTGTCTTTAGATACCCTCCGTTCATAGTGTACCACCCCTTCCCTAGGGGTAACACCCTCTGACCAGGTTCAAAGAAAGAAGTCAAGCTCTAGTTAGAAATGTTTCAGGGAGACTTTGTCTCTTTTGGTAAAGTGGTGAGATGGCTCTCTATCTCAGATTGAGCCAAAGGTGGAAAGCATTTGTGGAAGGCTTACTGATGTCCCTAGCATCATTCACCCATACTGGCCATGTTTTCTTTGGATGAAGTTCAGGAGAATTTTTAGTCCCTAGTGTGTAGGGAATAATCTTTGGCAAAGCTTTCATGCAGTTGGGAGCAAGAAAATAAACAAGATGGTTTTTCTGAAAAGAGCACATCTGCTGCCACATCTTGGTGTTTTTGGGGTCATGCGGGTTTCCCACTGACTCAGCACTGGATTCTGCTCACGTTCATGGGCTGGGCCAGAGCTGTGTCCCCAAGAACAGAGCTGTCACCAGCACAGAGAGGGTGACCTTGTCTGGAAAGGTCAAGGGCATGGCCACTGTAGTTTTACTCATGTTCTTCAGCTGGTGTTCTTCAGCCTCACACTCAGCAGCTGCATTTCCTTTCTTTCTGTGCAAGAGGACTACAGCCCAGATAAGCAACCCTTCTAACAACAAGGTATAAACAATGTGTTTTTTGGAATTTCTGTGTAATTTTTGTGTGGATTTATCTTGCCCTGACTCCATGTTCAGTGCTCATAAGCTGAAATCTCCAGGTTGAAGCTTGCAAGCCACAATGATTTAGTGGCACAGGGGTGCAAGATGAAATTTCGAGGTATCAATGAATCAGCTGTTTTTATTGTGATAAGGACTTGAGATTTTGGGGTCAGCAGGCTGATTGTCAGGGTGTGGTGTAAACCCTACACAGAATCCAACACACAGACCAACCTTTACTTGAGCATAGTGGGCTTTTTCCATTCCTTTCCTCCTGCCCTTAGCCATTGCTAGAATGTCACAGTGAAAATAGAATAGAGGCAGTTGTTCACTCTTAACATGTTCTGGTTTGTTTTCTTTCTCCTGTGAGGCTGGGCAAGGTCGATGTTGATGCAAATTCGTTCACATCTGAGGAGCTCAAAAAGGCCTTGGCTAAGATGAAGGAAAGTGAGAAGGCAGAAAGGAAGGTGAGTTTCTTGTTTCTGCAGGGGTGTGAACACACTGTTACACACTGCAGAAACACAACAGTTAAAATGATTGCTTGAAACACTGTGCACACTAATCTTGTGGTGAATAAGGACCTAAAATACCTTTGCTAACCCATCAGGGATACTGTTCCTGGATTTTCTGTATGAGTCTATGATCCTGTGAATAGTTTGGGTTGGAAAGGATCTTAAAGATGACCCAGTGCCTCCACTATCTCACAGGTTACTCCAAGCCCCATTCAAGCTAGCCTTGGACACTTCCAGGGATCCAGGGGCAGCCATAGCTGCATTTAGCATTTATCTGTTGCACTGCTGCTCAATTCACAAAAATGTCTGCAGGACCCAAAGGCAACTGGATTGCAGCTGATGGTATTTGCAGAGGTAGTTACCTTCCCTTTCACCACCCTCCATGCTTTCTGTTTCCAACCTAGCACCCTGAATAGCAAACCCCAAATGGCCATGGTGAAGCAGGGGCTGAAGTTTTCCTTTCACAAGCTCTGAGTTGTCCATTTAGTTACAAACAATCCACAACATGAAGTAAATAGGAAGGATGATGTGGGACTCATCAGGTGCTCACTGCCTCTGCCTTCTCTCCCTCAGCAGCATTTCCTTAACCCTCGCTCCTCCTGCTGCCTTGGTGCTGGCTCACTCTAATGAAAACTGAAAGAGGACCCAGGACTCTAAAGTTTTGGTGTCACAGAAAGGTTTTTTCTCCCCTTGTGTGGCAGCAGGGCATGATTTCATTTGCTGGGAGATTATTTCCATAGCAGCATTGCTGATTGATTGCAGGGCTGCTGGAAATGAGGATCATTGAAATGCAGAAATTAGTGATTTCACTCTATTAGGTGAAAATAAGCCATATTCTAAAGCCCCCTGTTAGAATTGCTTTTGTCCCAGCAACTGGGCTAAAAGCAACTACATCTAATGGACCTAAAGTATTCCATTTGCAGTCAGTCCTGTGGAGAGCAAATCCATCCTTGAAGGCGCTGTGTCAGAGGAAATGGAGCTGCACTGAGCCCCTCTGCTCCAGAGAGGGGTGCTTGGGGTGATTGGGGTGGGCTGGGATAGGATTAATTAGCTGTGGTAATTAATCATTCCATTGACACAGCTTTCACCTCCATTGCTCACTTGCTTTTCCCCTGATGGCTCCAGCCCTCAGCCTCTGCTCCCTCCTGGGCAGCAGGAAGTGCAAATCCTCCAGCCAGGGCTCGCTCTGTGTGCAAACCTGTCTTGGTGTTTGTCACAAATTCCTTTCAAAAGGGGCTTTCTGCCTTTGTCCTGCTCCAGCCTGGCCTCCCTGCTGCTTCTGTCCCCTGCAGAAGCAGGCTCTGTCCCCAGTGCCGCCAGTGCTGCTGTTCCTGCACCTCTGGGGCTCTCTGAGAGCTCTGACAGATCCTTTTCCCCCACCTCATGTTTGGTGCCAGCTCTCCTGGCTCAGGGCAGCCCTTGGCGTGCTGTTGCTGCGAGGGAGATGAGCTGTGCCCAGGACAGGCTGTCTGCTGGCCAGGCCCTGTGGCACAGCACTTCAGCTGCCCCCAGCTTATCTCTGCTCCTCCTGCTTCCCTGTCTGACAGCTTCTGTCCCCACAGCTCTCCCTGGGAGACACAGCCACCTTGGAATGTGTTCAGTGCTTGGAATGCTGAAAGCATCTTTGCCTGTGTCCGAGATCTCCTTGGAGTCACTGGGCACTTTGGGCTGGAGGGGACCTCTGGAGCTCTCCAGCCTCATGTCCAGTTCCAGAGATGTTCAGCTCTAAGTCCAGGGAGGTGGCTCAGGGCTTTTTACAGCCAGGATTTGAGAACATGCACCTGCAGGCATACAGAACAGCAGTGCTGCTGCCTGCAGGCTTGATGCTGAGCTGGAAGGACATGGGATGTAGAAATGGTGTACAATGGTGAAGAGTTGTAGAAGTGGTGCACAGAGCCCTGCTGCTCCCTCCTGCTGTGAGTAGCTCACAGGTAACTGCATTCCTGGGCTTCTCAGAAGGACCCTCCAACCCTGCCCCTGCACCTCTGATGCAAGGCAATAAATCCACTGGCACAGACGCCAGGTTCACTTTGGCAATTCTCCTTTCTGTGTCTGTCTTGTCTCTCTTCATCTCCTGTCTTCACATCTGCTTTCCTCCTTCTGTTTCCAAGGCCCGAGAGGAAGAGGTGAGGAAGAAGTTCCGGCCCATAGAACAACTGAAGGAGGAGTTTGAAAAACTGAACATGAAGATAGAAACAGATTATGAAATTATGGTTAAATTAATCAGCAAATTCAACAGCTCTGCCTCCACACTGGACGAAAAAGTAGCGGCACTTTATGATCTCGAATATTATGTTCACCAGGTAACAAGAATGTGTCAGTAACTACTCTGGAAAATCTAGGGGATGTGGTATCATAAACAGGGTTTTATTTTTCTTATCAGTGTCAGGTAATACAAATTGCTTAATTACCATAATCCTGGGACAATGACAGCAGAGGACTAGTTCAGGCTTATTTTACATCCAGGCTGGAATTCATCATCGCTCATGCTAGGAGCCAGCAGTATCCTAGGAGATGCCTGGTTTTTTTTGTTGTCTGTTCTCAGGGTGGTTTCTTACCCTCTCTTTTCCAACTCTTTTACAAAACGGGCTTTTAGCTTTTTAGTCATTTTTTTGATTAAGTAGAGATAACAGTAAGTCTTGGGTAAGTCTTAGCTAGCAGAAGGCTACTGAGTAAATATTTCTTTCTGTTTCCATGGAAATCTCCTGTACGTGAGGGTAGGTGCTTACACAGCAGAGTATATGACTTGCTACTAAGGAATGCAACTGTATTCCGCCGCAAAGACGATTTTGATTTTTTTTTGCTTTGCTGTGAGTAAGCAGAGCCTTGCTGTGCTAATTAGCTCTGTGTGAGCCTGCACATATTTCCTGGCATGTCACTTCCTTGGGTTTTTGCTCACACTTTCCCCCATTCCCTGTGATCCCTCTTGCTCTACTTTCAGGTCACACGTTCCTAACTCCCCCTGGATGCAGCAGCAGGCACAGAGCTCAGCTCCCCTGGGCATGGTGCCTTCCCTGGCAAGGTGACTGGGCATCCTGCTGCTCTGCCCTGTGGGAAAGACTTGGTTTCTCCCTCCCAGGTGTCTGGGAGAGCCTGGAGTGTGCTGGGAGAGTTTCCAGTGGCACTTTGTCGTTTCAGAGGGTGAATGGGACAGCTCTTGGGAGGTGGCAGTGATGCCCTGAGCCTTTGGGTTTCTGTTCTGCATTGGTATGTGGCTATTTGTTCAGTGTTACTAAGATCCTTTCACAGGGGAATGAAGACACAACAATCCTACTCCAACTGGGGACTCAAGGATATTTTTTCCAAACTTCAGGCTCAAAGTATAAACAAAGTGAAAGGAAGAGGGCGGGTAAGTGGGACTCCTGTGTGCAGATGGACCCAAACCTATAAAAAGTGTGTGATCTGGGGCCTGGGCCATCCCTCCCTTTTGCCTCCATTTTGGAGCCATCCAGACAAAGCTCCATTTTGTAGCACTGGAGCTGCCTGGGTGTGGCCTTTGAAGGCCCCAGTAGATACCCTTTATTCTACTTAATAGCAGAATAGCCTCTGGTTCAGCTCTTCCAGCCGTCACCAGTGCAAGCCCTCTCACAGGAACCAAATGTATGTCCACTCACTTTCCTTGCCTTTCCTTCTGTTTTGATGTAACCTGTGTGACTCAGGATAGCTGTGAGAATGGGTACTGAAAGAAAGAGTCAGGGCTGATTTTCCTGAGTAAGGCTGCCATAGCAGCAGGCCAGCCTGCTAAAAAGCCAAATGCCATGGAATGCTTTGGATTCCAGCATAAGGGTCTGGACTATTCCAGCAGAAAATCTCTGCAGCACAGGGGCAAACAATTTCAGAATGGCCGAGGAGCAGGGACTGGAGCACCAAAGGGAAGCACATGCAGCATCAAAGGGGTCAGAGAGGGGGAGTGGCAGGAGGCTGGTGGCAGCACAGAGGCTCTTTGTGTGCCCATCACAGCGCTGCTCTGTGCCCACGCTGGCGGGGCAGGTGGCTGGGCATCACCTTCTCCTCAGGCAGGAAGCCAGTAGGAAATATGACTTGTCTCTAAGCTCCTCTAAGGAGGAGAAGTATGGCTTTTCTTCCTCGTCTTCCTTATTTCATCTGAATGCGTCCAGAGCGTTATCTCTGCTTGAGACTGACTTTAGGAATGTAATTCCTGAGCAGCAGCCAAGGAACACTTGTGCTGCATAGCCCTGGGAGGGCTGAAGTCAGCTTTCTTCTCCAGTGAGTCCCAGCCCTGCCGTGGGAACAGGACATCACTCCAAGTGTGTCTGGCCCAGGGCTATGTGTGGAGCCACTTTGGTGCTGCCACCTTCCCCAGGCTCCTCCTGAGCAGTCCCGTGCCTTGCTTCTTCATAACCTGCTGCTCCTCTTGCTGCTGAAGTTCCTGCTGCTCCCTCTTGCGGGACACAGGATGGAGTGGAAAATTCCATGCCCTGGAGGCTATGCAAGAGAAGGTTGCTTCCTGCTCTGTGGCGTGGCCACAAGCACCCTGGAGCAGAGGGGTGTGGGGCAGCTGGTGCCTGGGAGCCGGTACCCAGCCTGGGGTGACGCTCTCTCCTGCTTCTGAAAAGTCAGCTCAAGGGCTCTGAGTTTGCTCAGGTTTTAGTTGCCAGCTCTGGTTTGCTTCTCCTCAGCCACGATTCATTTTGGCATGTTTGGGAGGCCATCTTGGAGAAGGAGCAGGAGAGTTTGCTGGCTGGGTTATCTGTAAGCATAAAACCCAAATGCATGTGTGGAGGGGGCAGAGCGTAGCTCATAAACAGCATTCACGGTGCTTGCACAGCAGTGAGCGGAGCCAAGACCCGTTCTCAGGCATTGCAGTACTCTTCCTCTCAATTATTTACTCTGCTTATCTTCCTCTCTGCTCTCCTCTGACATGCTACACCATCTCTCTGCTAATTTCCTCACCATCACGTGCTGCTTTCCCTCACTCTTGTTTCCTAACATTTTCTCTTCCACCTTCCCCTCCCTGTTTTCTTTCCCATCCAATTCAAACCTGCTCCCCTGTCATATTTGCTCTTCTCCCATCCCTCCCCTCGCCTGCTTTGCCTGTGTATTTTACTCAAGAGCTCTTTTGATCTTTGGTTTTTCTCCTGTGCCGATTTCAGTGGACTGAAGCGAGGCAGGAGCTGCTGCCTCACAGCATCTGCTGCTCCCCAGAGAGGTTAATACCTTCAAGTTGTTAAGTTTGGGGATTTTGTTGGTTTTAAAGCAGTGAGTGAGGGAAGGAACTCTCGTGACAGACTCTGGTTAAAAAAGATAAACACGTCTTCAGAATAAGCTTTACAGCACAATTTCTATTCTGCAGTTGTGTTGTCTCACTGGCGCTGGGGCAGCACCAAGGACTCTGGTGCTGCTGAGGATACAGCAGTGGTTGGTTTTACCACACCAGGTGCTGGATGCAAATTCCTGCCTGTCCATACATTCCCTCTCTGCAGAAGTCAACATCCAATTCCAGCACTAAACCAGTCTCTACAGAGGCTGAGTAATAAAAGGACCCGTTGGCAGCTGAAATTGGGTTGCTGCATACATTTCTTTTGTAAACAAAGACAGGTCTGCAGAAAAGTGAGAAACCTGGCAGTCCTGGTTTACAGGGACAGTTAAAAGAACAGATCTGAAAGGATACAAAGGCTGCTGCAGATCCTGAATCAGCCCCAACAGACATGCAGAGAGCAGCTTTGCAGAGGGACAGGTGGGTATTGTCCCCTTGGGATGCAGAGATGAGCTGGAGCTCCCCAGGTCCTGCTTTGGTTGGTAACAACAGACCCGTAGGACACAAAGCTTCTTCCTTCTCCTGGTACCTGAAATACCTGACTTAGGGCCAGTTTTGATGAAGAAGGGACATGGCTGAGATAAATATAACACTGAACATGAAGTCAGTGACTAGAAGAGTATCCCACGTGCCCTGCACAGCTTGTGGTGTTTGTCCTGTCTCACCCCGTCAGGGGGTCGGCTTGCCCTGCTGATAACTCATTTTTATATTCTGTTTCCATCTACCAACGATTGCTGTTGTCTCCCTGTCTTTCAGGGAGGAAAAATGTCGAATTTCTAAACCTGATTTTTCTGTACAGGCAGTTCTGAGCATTCATCAGTTCCCCTTTTAAACTGGAAAAAAAATCATTGAATACCAAAATGCATCGATTTGACTTTGGACTGAATTTTGTACTTGAAATACTTTGTGCTGTTTCTCTAAATTTTGTCTGTGAGCACTCAGAGCCTTTTCTGATCTCCTCTCCAAGAGGAGATGCCTGCTGGGACTGTGCCTGGCTAGCCCCTAATCCACTTAGGGCCAGAGGCTGATGAATCCCCACTAATGTGTAAACTTTTTCCAACTGGCAGTTAATCCATTTTTGTCTGCTTAGAAAAGTCATGGTGGGGCTGCTCCCTGGGGAAGCTCCTGGCTGAGCCCTCCAAGCAGGGACTGGCTTTTCCTTTCCTTGTCCATGGGAAGCTCCTGGCTGAGCCCTCCAAGCAGGGACTGGCTTTTCCTTTCCTTGTCCATGGGAAGCCAATGATGGAACTCACAGAGAGCTCCCAGAACTGCCCATGCTCCTCCTCACTCTGGTGCCACCTGTGCACACTGTTTGGTTTAGGCTCCTGAACATCCCTGACACCTGGTGCTACAATTATAGCATCAATTAATTAACTGCATTTTCAAAACATGCAATTCCCTGGGTCCCCAGTAAAGGCCTGCTCAGGGGAGAGCAGAGCTGGAGACTTTTGACATCAGCAGATGTACCGAGTTTTTGACACCACCTGAATTACTGAAATACATGTCAAGAGCAGTTTTGATAGCTATAATCAAAGCCTTTGAGTTTCCAGCCATGCCTTGTGTGTGTGGCAGTGTCCTCCCACGAGGACACTGTGCCTGTGCTCCCGGCTGGGCTCGTGGGCAGGACTGTCCAAGTTCAGCCACAGCCATTCCCTCAGCATTTTCAATTCCTTGTAAAACTCCGTGCTGGTTAGAGCAGGAAGGAAGGGATGCCTGGGTGTGAAGGGAGGTGTTCTCCAGGGGCTGGGGGTTTGTGCTGATGAGACCTGCTCTCTCCCAGGTGGACAATGCCAAGGATTTTCTGGCCATGGGCGGGCTCCGGCTGGTGATCGAGGGGCTGAACAGCAGCGAGGCCTCGCTGAAGGAACACTCTGCCTTCGTCCTAGGAGCTGCCCTGTCCAGGTGAGAGCTGCCCTCCTCAGCTGGATCCCTGCCTCTCTTCACCTCTCTTGGCTTCTTTCTGATAGCAGAGACTGAAAGCTGAGTTGTGGCACACCACGAAATTGTCTTGTGCCCTGCAACACCCATTACCCCTTCTCCTCGGTGCATCCTCATCTTGCTCACTGGACATACCCACAAGTAGTGTGGTGTCAGATCTGTGATTGCTTCTTGATTTCCCTGGGTTCTCTGTTTATACGAAATCCAATGGGGGAATAATTCTCCTTCCCTCCCCTTGACTGGCCTCTGCAGCGGAAGATGTGAAGGAGGGTAAAGTTACAAGCACCCTAGTGAACACCTTTGTCCTTCCTTTTTCTTGCTCCTGGGCTGCTTCAGGATGGCAAAGTGCTGATCTGAGCAGCTCCCAGGGTCTTTAGAGAGGGATTTGGGCCCCTGGACATGTGTCTGTGACATCAGAGGGGTGTTGATTAGATGTGGGATCAGGAATGAGATTGGCAGCCAGGATCCAGAGGAGACTGACCTGCAGGATGTTTGAGCAGCTCTGCCTCATGCAGGAGGGATCCCATGAGCTCCGTGGGTTTTTCATGGTGCCCCCTTTTTGATTTATGGGTTTTGGGGCTTTGCAGGGGGTGTGTTGCACATTCGGATGTGCAGAGGCTTTAGAAATGCATTGGATGGACTCAAACTTCAGGATCAGTGCAGAGTGAAAACTGAAGGTCAGGACTGTTTTATCTGCATATTTCTACACCTAAAAATACAGTCACCTTCTCCAGCATCATAAATTATTTATGGCTTTGTCTAGCACATGGTCCACAGACCTGCATTTATTTGGCAATCTCATATGCAATGCAGCTGGCCCTCACCCTGTGTGGAGTGATGGGGCCTCGTGGACAGGAGCAGGTACCCACATTTATACCAGGAAAGGATCCAGCTTCTAGTCTGAAACAGAGCCTGACTTGGTGATGACTGGAAGATTAGAAACAACACCTGCTCTTCATATTCTGTTGTATCTCAATCTTTGAAACAACACTGGAGTGCTTTGCTCAGGTTCTTTAGTAGCATGTGAACTCTTAATTATATGTTCTACACAGAGAAGATCATGCAGAGGGTCTGGAAACATTTGCAGGTAACTTGTGAAATTACAGGGGCTGTTAAAGAGCTTCTCTCCAGATGTAGCTGACACAATGTGGCCAAGACACTAAAAATTCATTGTCTCGTGGTACTTGACAATGTGGCAGTAGCCACGAGAGTCACACTTTTGTGTAGTATTTCTCACTCAAGTGCTAAAAAGTTCTTTGGAGAGAACCTCTCATTTGGTATGACAACATTAAACTGCTGCTTTGCAAACTTGTGGACCTTTTTTCTTTGAAGGACATTCTGGCAGGTGGTAATTTGGAGTGGTTTGGATGATACATTGTCTGAGAGCTCTGTTCCAAAATGTGAGGGATGTTATGCCTTGGTTTGAGTTTGCTTTTTCTCCCCTTGCTGTGCTTGAGCTTTCTCAGTAGACACCTACATGCCAAATTGTCTGCTGTGTGCTCACTGCTTAATTCGTTTGTTCATACATTTTCTCAGCTTACTCCATGCTCTAGTTAAACTGTCAGGGGCATTTCAGGTACTTCACACAGCATTTTGTGTTTTTCTGAGGGCTTGTTGTTTATCTCCTTCCCTCACGGTTGTTCCTGGGAGCCTCAGAGAGGTGGCAGGGCTTTCCAGTGAAGTCCCAGAGTCACAGCTCGCTGGGCTGCAGGAACATGATCTGCTCTGTGTGCCTGGGGCTGGTGGCAGACCCTGTGCTGGATGCTGAGCCTGGGAAGAGGCCATGCTCTGCTGCTCACCAAATGGGTCTGTGGCCACCTCCCAGGTCTCTTCAGCCAGGCTGGCTCAGGCCAGCAGTTCCAAGCCAGGCAAACATTCTTGGAAGGAAATAAGGGCATGATGATAGCAGCTCCAGAGCCTGGTGTGGGAGGTCAGGAACTCCTGGCACAGCTCAGTCTGGAAGAGGGAGTTTGGCCTTGTCTCTAGAAAGGTGTTTAACACAGGAGGAACCCAGTGGACACAGAGAGATCCCAGACATGCCTGGGTCACATCTGCAGCTTCTCGGCTCTCAGAAATACCCAGATCTTCTCCAGATTTGCATTGTCCTTAGCTCTGCTCAGCTAGGGATGGAAGAAGCAGCTGCAGCACGCAGGTCCTG
The DNA here is from genome assembly GCA_013399455.1 of Anthoscopus minutus. Classification (NCBI taxonomy): domain Eukaryota; kingdom Metazoa; phylum Chordata; class Aves; order Passeriformes; family Paridae; genus Anthoscopus; species Anthoscopus minutus. The sequence goes on along the minus strand of VWYI01008710.1, from coordinate 190,563 downwards.
CCTGCACGTGGTCCTGCCAGGACCTGGCTCAGAGGAAGCCCACTGGCTCCTCTGGCTGTGCTGGAAGTCCATTGGAATAAAAGGGTTTTCCAGGGGATCTGCAGCTTGAGCCACCAGGCCAAGGGGCTGGCCAAGACTTGGATCAGCAAAGGCAGGAGGAGGCACAGTAGGGCCAGCTCAGGATTTCTCCTTCCTGATATTGCTTCTATTTATTTGGCCTAAAGGAGGCTTGAAAAGCAGCCACAGTGCAGCATGATTTGGGGCACAGGGTCCCGGGGTCCAGCTGCCAGGATCCGACCTCCTGGCATCCATCTGCCACAGGAGAGGCAGATTTCTTCACCTGACTGGGAGGAAATCAAGGTTTCATCTCATGTTTCTCTTATATGTCCTTCACTTGAGGCATTTGGGTTTTAATTGCTGAGTCTGTGACCAAATCAAACATTGTTCCATCTGGTGGAGTTCTCTGAGCAGTGCCCTTATTGCAAGTCTAAAACCTCATCACACTCTTACTGTTTTTAAGCCTTTAACAAAATGTTTTTCCATTCAGCAGTTTGCAAAAGTAAACTTCATTTGAACAATCCTCAAGTGCTCTGATTGCAAATAAAAGTTAAATGCACTAACAAAAATAATTGCTAGGCATGTGGGGTTGTACATTTAGGTATCCATAATTCACTAACAGTATATGCCAATACACAGCATTATCTGGATTTCCAGTGATTGCATTAGCATAAAAGCATGTTAGCATTTATCCTGTGGTACTAACATTTAAATATATATATAAAAGTATGAAATATTGAGATCCAGCATTTTGGAGGCAAGTGAAACTACAGTCTGTAAAATTGTCCTGCATATTTTGAAGGAACACTCCAGTATCTTCGCATGACAATCAGCATTCGCACCGTTGGGTCCAAACATTACAAAAATGTCAATGTTTTATGCAAAGAGGAGCTATATTAAGCTAAAAAAGATTGCTGATGAGAGAAGTGTCTTCTGATGTCCTCTGAGCTATTTACAGGCAGCATCTCCCTTTGTTCGTGGCACAGCCAGGCCTCTGTGCAATCTCTATCTCCATGTTTCACAAGAGTGGAAATGTTAGCCAGAAAGGATTATGCTTGAGATTAAAACCTTCATTTTTGAACATTTTACCTACAGGAAACGTTTTTCCACACCAATAATTTGGACATTTTAGTGTTTTGTAGTAAAAGGATTTTTGTAATCCGTTTAGAAGGGGAATAATAATTTATGTTGAATGCCTTCTTGAAGCTTTATCCCAAATGCTCCCCGTGCGCTTAGGGGTGAGTTGGAGGTGAGGATGGAGAGAAGTTAAGCTGTGGGACCTTCAAGGCAAAGGGAAGCAGTCTTTATTTCATGGGGACAAGGCAGAAGGCTCAGAAGGTGAGACTTTGGCTCGGCCAAAGTGGGGAGCTGGGAGGGCAGCCACTGGTGCAGCTGCAGTGAGAGACTCGTGGCATTTTGGCCAGACCTTTAAAATCCCACTCGATGGGGTGGCCAGGGACAAGGGTGTCCCACTGATGGTCTGGGCTGATGTTTGCCATGTGTCTTAGGAGGGCATGGGACAGTCCCAGCACAGCCTCTGTCCCAGCACTGCAGGGCTCTCACTCTTCGCTTTTGGCCCTGAGGGCTAAAATAAAGCCACAGGACTTGGCAAAGGCCTGTGAGTAAACTCATCACTGGTGGTAACTGAAGCATGATCCTGTTGCAGCACACAAGGGCTTTCCATAGATTGTCTTAGCTGCTTCCCAGAGATGAAACCCCTTTAAGGATAACCATGAATATCCCATCCACCATTATTTGTGTTATCCAGCTCCGAGGCTCATTCAGAGCTTGCCCCACTCTGCTAAAGCCCAGAGAGGCACAAGGCTTGTGTTTGATTCTTAAGAGAAGCCTCAGAGAAGCTCCCTGAGTGATGGGCTCTGTTTCCACCTGCTGTGCTGGGGTGTCCAACAGAGCTCAGCACCATGGGGTCCACCTGGTTTTGGTTCTGCTTTTCCATTGTCTTTTCTGAGGGAGGAGGGATGTGGGAATGCTGTCTCCTTGCTCTCTCCTTGGTGGTGTCTGTGCTCCTAGAGCACAAAAATTCCCTGCTCTGTTGAAGAAGCAGCAGCTCCTCCAGGATGCCTCTGTCAAGAGGAAAGAGCTCCCACCAGATTTAAGGGGTTTGAGTTAGGTCCAGCTGTGCACTGAAGCTGGTTGGTGCTCACTGGTGTTAAATAACACAGAGGCCCAAGCAATAAACCCAGGAAAAGTAAAATTAAAGACCTTGCTTCAGTGCTGTCTTGTAAGGACATAAGAATTTCTGTGCAGAGAAATAAATCTGGTTAGCTTAACAAGCACTGTCCCTACCCATTTATTTCCAATCCATCTTCATCCCTTCCTCCTCCAGCATCTCCTTTTACATCCTGCAGTGTTTGCCCATCTCTTTGTCCGCTTTCCCTGATTTTTTCAGTGGCCTTGTTTGCCCACACCACATGTTTGCCATCTCCCAGTTGCAGTAATTCTAGCCCCACTCCTTGACTGCTTATAATTTCTTGCTTTGTGGATTGTCTGCTCTATTTTTATTTGAACTCCTGGCTTGTGTGGAGTTATCAGCCTCACTGCACTTAATTTCAAATTAATTTGATTGGGTCACCTCAGTTTTTTTTTCTGTAATGATAATGAACTCAACCTATTTAGCCTTTCTCCATTATGAATAACCTTAACAAAAACTGCACTGCAGTATAAATGAGTGTTTCATCATTGTGGTTAATTACACAGAAGAATAAATCCCTAAACATTTTTCAGCCTCTGAAATCTAACAAGGAAGTGTAATTAACAATTAAAGAGTAAACTGCCATCCTTGTGCCCTCAGGAAGGCAAGGAGGGAAAAGTCTAAAATCCAAGGCTTGCTCCTGGGGTTTTAGGGAGAAATTTTGGGGGCACTGCTGATGGCTGGGAGCGGCAGAGGGTGGGATCAGGTCCTTGTTGTGCCAGGCGTGTTTTCCCCAGGTGCTGCAGCTGCTGGACGAGGTGAGGTGGGCACACTCAGCCCGAGGCTTTAGGCTGAGGATGCTGAACTGTACAACACAGGGATTCTGGAGCCAGTCCCTGGGCTGGGCTGGGCTGGTGCTGTGAGAGGGGACACAGAGGCCAAGAATGGGGGTGAGCTGGGAGTGTTTGGCCTCACATCCCACGGCTCCCCCAGCACTGGGCTCCCCAGGGTTCTCCCTTTTCCCTGGGGCTCAGGCAAGTGGCTGTGTCCTCCTGTGTCCTCCACACAGCCATGGGTGCTCCCAGAGCCTGCAGGGCCTCCTCAGTCCACAGCTGCTGATGTTCTGAGGGCTGTGGGAGGTGTCCTGCCCCAAAACCACAGCCCCACAGAGCAGCAAGTGCTGCCCAGGGCTGTGACAGGCGTGGGGAGCGCCAGGAAGCTGCTCCTGCAGAGCTTCAGCAGGGAGGGAAAGACTCATCACAGCCAGCTCATGCATTATATAAAACATGTTGTTTCTGTCTCATCGTGTTTAGTAAATGCTCTCTGCTAAAGCCTTTGAGTTATTGTGGTGGTTTCCATTTAAAATACATGTTCAGGCTGGTTACCTAATCACTTTCTTCCAAAAAAAACAGCCCAAACTTGCTGTTTCCCAGTGCAGACATGGTTCTGTAGCTGGACAGAGCACATATTCCTCTGTCTCTTCAGCCACTGTTTATTCATCCTTCTTGCTCTCTACAACTCCCTGGCAGGAGGAGGTTGATCTCTTCTCCCAAGTAACAAGCAATAGGACATGAGAAAACAGCCTCAGGTTCTGCCAGGAGAGGTTTAGTTGAGGGAATTTTTTTTTAACTGAAAGGGTTGTGAAATACTGGAGCAGCCCTGGAGGGGTTGTGCAGATTTGGCACTTAGGGACACAGTTTAGCAGTGAACATGGTGCTGTGAGATTAGTGGTTGGACTTGATGATCTTGGATGTCTTTTCCAGCATGGAAATGATTCTATGATCCTATTCTTTCTGTTTAGCCTTTTTCCTACAGCCTCTACACTCTGCTAATGGCTTCAAAGATTTTCCTCCCTAACTACCTACATTATTTTCCCAGTTCTTGGCATGTTCTCTGCATTCCCTCTGAATAGTAGGTGCAAAACACTCACCAAGAGGAGGCATCTGCACCTGCTCTTTGCTCAGGGTGTGCAGGAGGCTGTGGCAGCTCCTTGTTGGTGTTTCAGAAGGGAGCTTGACAAAGTGCACTGATAGAACAAAGAAGGGGAAAATGGGAGACTGGGAAATGCAGGACCCAGCCCCAGGGAGGACCTGCTCCTAGCAGGGTGTGGGACAGCATTGGCTCTTGTGATTGAGGCATTGTCTGAGCCCCTGTGGGAGGATGCAGATCCCGTCTCCTCCTCTGCAGGTCATGCTGTGTGTGCCCTCCTGCTGATGGATTTTTGTGGGATTGCATTGCCAGCTGGCAGAACTGGGCTGTCAGAGGGGTCTTGGGGGCTGCCCTTGCCTCTCGTGGTCTCTCTTCTGGATTTAGCCATATTTTCTCCCCTACTCCTCTGCTTGTGCCAAGGAGAGGGCAGCAGAACTTTCCAAGAAGGCAAAATAACACAAACCAGCAACTCCCATGGCTGTCCTGACTGAAGAGGGATTGACCTCGTTTCCAGGTTGGTGTCCTCCAGCCTACCTGTTCTCTTAATACAGTGCTTTGATAAGTTTTCTCTCATCTGCCTATTCATGTGCTCAAAGATTCATTGGAGCAGGTGATTATTCATCTGTGCAGACAGTTCCTCAGGCCTTCCACCAGACTGCTGCCAACCTCAGCTGCTTTGAGGCTCTCCAGGTGTTCCAGCGGGGTCGACGACAGAAAACAACAGCTTACTAGAAATTATCTCCTTCTGATGAAACTCCTCATCACTGTTAACTGCTTGCTCTTCCCTCAGGTGCTGATATTCTGTCTTCTTTGTGAGCTGGGCTTTGATGTCCCTTGATTTTAGATGATCTTTTTTTCTGCCTGAAAGGAGATGTCCAGCAGAGGCCCTCAGAGCAGCCTGGTATGTTTTGGGAGAGGATGACTCCCCTTGGCCTGGCTGCCCAAGCAGCCCTCGGAGCCCTAGTGCTCAGGGCAGCTGTCTGTGGCCCCAGATGTCTCCAGGGAGCTGGGCCAGTGGCAGTCTGTCCCTGAGGGCGGCTGGGAGTCCCCCCAGGAGCTGCAGAAGCGCTCTCGCAGCCGCTTCCCACCCGAGGCACGGCCCCTCGGAGCCCTGAATAGATTTGAAAACTAATTTGCTGCTCAGAGCATCAATAGATGTACATCACTTGTCCTTTCTGCTGCATTTAATGAGTTTCCAAGGTACTGCAGCCAGTTCCAAAAGGCTGCCATCAAAGGATCTTGGCTTCCATAAAGCCTCGTGCCCCTCAGCGCTCTGCACTTCTCACATGTCTCTTATGGATTCAACACAGAGCACATCGTGTGATTTCTTGCAACCATCTTTTCCAGACTGCCTCTCCTTTTTTTTTTTTTCTGAATGCCTTGAATACAGGGGATGGGAGAGAGGAAGGGCTCTTCCTGCAGTGAGGTGGTGTTAGCTGGAGCCCAGAAACGTGGCTCATGCTGAAGGTGCTGTCACTGCTGCCCTCCGCAGTCATGACCCCCTCAGTTATTCCCTCCCGCTGCTCCTGTGACTGTTCCCTTCTGTTTATCACCCTCAAGCTGGCTTTGGGCATCCCAGCCTCGCTGTCACCCTGTGAGACAGCATCTCATTGTGGTGCCAGGCTGCCAGCCAGGCAGGTGGGCACAGCCCTGCAGTGGCAGCTCCAAGGGACAGATCACCAATCCTTAGCTGCATCTGCTGAGATCAGTAACTAGGGCTGTTCTTTTGTGTAAGCCACCAGATCAACATGGGAATTGCTTTATTGAAGGGGATGTGCAGGCCTGGCTGGCTGGAAAGGCCCCTGGCAGGGTTGCAGAGGAAGGAACACAAAACCCAGGTGCTAAGGGTGTGCTGACATGTAAATAAGGTTTGTAAATGTAAATATAGTATAAATGTAAATGTAAATAAGGTTGCCTGAAGCCTTGAGCAGCTCAACCCTGCCATCCACGATGAACCACAAGGGTTCTTGGGTTTTAGCTGTTTCTATTAGCACAGCAGGGAGCTTGGGGAGGGTTTCTGGGTTCTGGTCCATGCCTGGTGCAGCAGGGTGGCTCCTGCCAGCATCCCTCTGCTCCAAGGCTGCACGTGGGAGCCTGTGGGAGCTGCTCTGCACGTTCCTCCTCTCCTTGTGGAAGCAGGTTGTGTCGTATTTCCATACATACTCTGTCATAAAAGCCCCTAAATACAATTTTAGTTTGTTTGCATGACTTGCAACGAGCAGGAACTCACCTGAGTTGTTTTCCAAATTAATACCACTCTGCTTTTAATTAACAAGGTGTTTTTCCAAGCTGAGAACAGTAACGACACTGAGATCTCTTTTTTAAAAATGCATTTTCTTCTCAGGTACTTCATATTGAAATCTGTCTTAATTTCAGTTCAGCTAGTGTGTGAAAACACACGGTGAGGCATTATTAGTCCCTGAAGGAATAAAGACAGATGGAGCCCAAAATGGAATTGGCTTTATGATTAATTGAAACCTTCAAGAGTGCAGTGGAGTCAGGGCTTGGTCCTGCCCTGGCAGCACCTGGGGATCAATTCAGCTGGCACGAGGAGCTCAGGGGGAGACATCCAGGTGTGACAGCACCAGCCCCGAGCTGTCCCCTCCAGGGGACACCGCTGCCCAGGTGGCACCTGTGGGAGGGCAGGGGGGCCCAGGTGTGGCTCGGGGTGAGGGAGGGATGGTGGCATGTCAGGGTCCTTGCTGGGATGACGTGCTTGGCTGGTGAGCTGCTATTTCTGCCTCGAGCCCCCGCAGCTGTGCACGATGGCTCTCGTGTCCCTGCTGAGAGGGGAGGGGGGGACACTTTGAGGCATGGTCCAAAAAACCTGGGAGTGTGGAGGTATGAGTGTGACATGGGGGTTTGGGCTCTGCTCAGGGTTCATGCTCCATGTGTGACCTGCACAGTTTCCTCAGGTTTCCCATCCTTGCCTGTGAGAGGGAAGGGAGTAATGAGGAAACTCCCAGAGGTCCTGCTTGTGTTGGCTGCAGCATTTGTGGATGTTTCTGGGATCTGTAGCCACCGACATTTACAGCATTTTCTGCTGGATAGGAGGAGGAAAAGGTGTTACAGAAAGGAGAGTTCTCCATCATGTTTTTGGAGCAAGTCCCCCACTGTGCAAACTGGCTCATGGTGGTGCGTTCCTGGTCAGCAAGCCCTGAGCAGCTCCGGAGCTGGGGAGATGCAGCAAGTGAAGGCAAAGCTGCTTTGCAAAGGCAAATCCAGATCTGTTCTGGAGTTGTGTCAGCAATTCTGTTTGGACAGGGCATGAAGGGGGTGGTGAAAGGCAGTGGTGCTAGACGGAGGGGATTCCCAATGTCCCTCCTGGTGCTGGCTGCTCTGGCCTCTGCACAGGCTGTGCTGCCATGGCCCATGTGCCAAAGAGAGGGCTGTGCCTGCCTCCCCCGGAGGCAGCTCAGTGGGGCTGAGTGCTGACAACAACTTCAGGAAGGATTTGCTGTGGGAAGTTGAAATTGGCTGTGGACATCACGGTTTAAGGTGTGGATGTGGCCAGGGGCCCGTGTGTGTGTGCTCAGCAGGTGTGTGTGCACTGAGCTGCTCCTTCTGGGGCAAACCAGGTAACAAACAGCAGCCATGGGTCCCTCAGCTGGGAAGAAGGCACAGGGAACATCTCCCAGGTGCAGCCAGGCACCAGCACCCCTTCCTGTGGTGCAGCATTGTATTGGCAGACTGTGTAGAACTTCTGCTGTTTTCCGTTTTTAGGAACTACTTGAAAACATTTATTATTTTTCTTCCACCAAGAAGCACTTGTACAGTATTGTTTTACCAGTTTTCTCCTAAATGGAATACCATAGGACAGGGTAACATACTGGGAAAAACTTTTATATAATTTACTTTTTTTAGGGGGAAAAAAAAGCATGACAGAGATGAGAAATAGGCTTCTATTTTACAGCAGTGATACTTGAAGCAAAACATGTGAACCTGAATTTCCAAGCAGAAGGGCAGATGATTTTGATTTAGCAGTAATGAAGGTGACTGGGACCTTGCTAATTGTCCTGCCATGAGGGAGCAGTGCTGGAGATGAGCTGGTCCTGCAGATCTGTGGGGAGCTGAGCTAACTCCTGGCACATCACACCCAGCACCTCAGCAAACTTCCAGTGTGCACTCGCTCTAAGTGCAGTTTGAGCTTTGTTGTCCCTGAGCCCCCCTAGGATGGCAGCAAGTTTGCTGAGGTGGGTTTGGTACAGGGAGGGAGGCTCTGTAGCTGAGCTCTCTGCAGGACCTGGCCAGAAGTCATGGAGAGACATATAAGGCTGCTGTGGATTTTCTTTCCCTGGGGATTCTGGGGATTGCAGATCAGCAGATTGTGGATTAGTGGATCAGGAATTAGAAATGCATTTTTCATTCTTATGTTGCACACTAATGAACTGACAAATTTAATTTCTATAAACCCAGCTATTTCAGCTGGAATTGGCGCAGTTGTCTTCTGTCTCTTCTGGTACCTTGAGAATGGCTGAGTCCCGATCTCTCTGGGGTCACATCATCCACATTCCCTTCTTTGTGTCTAGCCTGTGGCTGTTCTAGAAGTGCAGAATGCTCTCCAGGAAGGGCCCATCCCTCGTGGGCTGTGTGTGGCTGGGCACTGCAGCTCTTGGCAGCCACATCTGCCTGTGCCAGTGCAAGGAGGGCAGCTCAGCCCCAGGGAGCAGGGCTGGCACCATCTGGGGGCTCCAGCTTGGGTGTCTGAGCTCACTGGCAGCAGCTCAGGGGTCTCTACAGGGCAGACACGCTGTCAAACCCAGCGCCGTGGCTCTGCCGGGCACCTCCGTGGCACGGCCCAGGGTGTACACCTGGCTCCAGGTGCGAGGTGTGCTGGGCTCACATCTAGAATCAGAATATCCTGAGTTTAAGGGACTCACTGGGATCATTCAAGCCAGCCCCTGGCCCTGCTCAGCTCCCCAGCAATCCCCGCTGTGCATCCCTGCAGCTCCGGCAGCCTCGGGGCCGGGCCCATTCCCTGGGGAGCCTGGGCAGTGCCAGCAGCTCTGGGGGAAGAGCCTTGCCCTGCTCTCCATCCCAAACCTCCCCCTGCAGCCGTTCCCTCCTTCCCTGAGCTCTGCCCTCAGCTCCTCTGCTGTGGCTGAGCCAGCCCAGAGCCCTCAGTGCTCCTCGGGTGGCCCCTGCAGACCCTGCCCAGCCCCGGCTCCCCCCTTTGGACATCGGGAGCAGCTTCGGATCCCTCTGACCTCGTGGCACCCAAAAACTGCCCCAGAACTCGAGGTGAGACCACTCCAGTGCAGAACAGATCAGGACAATTCCCTTCCTTGCCTGGTTGGCAATGCTGGGCCCGATGCCCCTAAAAAAGGATGAAAGAAGAATCCAATCGATTTGTTTTTTGCCCTTGGGCTTGTTCCTGTGAGTGAAGCTGAGGTCTCTTTTGCATTCCTTGGTGGGGGGGTCCTGGCTCCTCGGGCAGCCCCATCACTGTCACAGGCTGGGATGTGGGTGATGCTGGTGGCTGTGCAGGCTGCAGTGGGCTCCATGTGCCTCTCCAGCTGCACTCTTCTCCAGGGCTGAGGCAGCCCCTCCCTGCCCCAAACCTGTGCCAGGACAGCAGAGAGCAGAACAAGGCATTTCTGCCGTTCAAAGCCTGTGGGACCCCGGCAGCGCGGGAAGAGCAGCTCCATCATTACCCAGTCACTCCTCTGAGCTTTCAATGAGGACTAAACAAAACGGCCCTGGCTTTCCAGAGCAGGCTTTATTCCCTCACTCTGTGACGCTGGAAGGCTGAAAGGCGGGGGCTGTCACCAGGAGCCCCGGCAGAGCCGCTCCCGCTGCGGGGCCGGAGCGCAGCCCGGGACTGATGGGCGGGTTTGGGGCTGTGCCGGTGATATCTTGATTAACAATTAACGTGATGGAACCGGGAAATATATCTCGTTCCTCGCCCCACGCGGACAGGTGAGGATGGATATATGGTGCCTGGTTGATTGCTGTGCCTTGTTAGAGCCTATTTAGGGTTGATTGAAAAGCAGAGGCTTTGTGAGAGGAGAGACCTTTAATCTCCTGGCAGAGCCAAGTGTGTTTCCCATCAGGAAGCGTTCCTTCTCTGCTGCTTATCTCTAACCTCGCTTTAAACCTGAGCCTGGCAGAGACCAAAAGAAAGGCAGGATCAAAACAAAAATAATTGGGATCGCTGGCTTCCGTGGGCAGTCGGGAGCCGTTATTCCTACTTATCAGCTGGCTATTCCCATGTAACTCTTTCGAGAGACAATTCAGCAGTTGCAGCATCTCCTTGATGAAAAGCACTCCAATGAAATAACCATGGCAACAGTTGCTGAGGGCTGGCGTGGCAAGGGACGGAGATGTGCTCTCCAGAGGGCTCCGGGCCCAGCCTCCCTGCCAAACGGTGCTGCCGAGCGCCGGGAGGTGATGCAGGGAGAGCTCTGCGTGCTGGCTGCCGTCCTGCAGGGGTCCCAGCTGTGCTGGGCATGCAGTGGATGCAGTTACAAATCACACTTTGTTAATCGTGGGCGTCTTCCCCTCCAGATGGAAGGGGAGCTCGTAACCCAAAAGCTGAGGGGGAATCATGAGGATGCTCCATCAGGAAGGAAAGGCCAAGGAGGGTATCTCAGGGAGGGGCACCCCTGTGATGCCAAAGCCACAGAGGATTTCCCAGGGTTTGGATGATCTGGGAAGGCTGTGTCTCTCTGCAGTTGTTGATATTTATCGATGTCATATATCGATGATATATGTCAATGATACCCACTGGTGTCAATAATAAACACTTGGCATGCCTAATTTAAGAGCAGCTTCTTTTTAAACTAGCTCTAAGGCTGTGTTTGAGGCTCTGCAGGAGAGGGAACAGAGGCCACATGGTGTTGCATGTGGAGGAGTTTGGGCATTTGCCTTGAGGAGTTGGCTCTTGGTGCATGGCAGGAGCCAGCAGAGCCTGGAGAGTTTGTGCCAAAGGTCCTTCACCCCTGGCTCATGCTCTCCCCTTGCCCAGGGGTCTTCAAAGTGCTCACTGTTAGGACCACCCATGTCCTACTGCTCTCCAAATGCTCTGGTCACAATCTTGCCTGGGGAGCAGCTTGTTTTATGGTATGAAGGCCTCTCAAGTAGCTTTGTGGGCATGATGTGCTTTTGTTAGGCACTATTCTTTCATTGTTGCCTTACTTAATTGGACTTTTATAAGCGTGGAAAGTAAAAGGAAGAAAAAGAAAAAGCCAGAAGAAAAGAGGAGCCTGCTGAAAAGCATCATTTGTACAGATTTCTGAGAAAAGGGCAGTAAATACTCCACCTCTGCTTAATAATAATAATAATAGGCAGACTAAGTAGCTCTAAAAATATAAAATAACGTGGGCCTATTTGGAATAGTCAACATCCTTATCAGCCTGCTGCCATCTCTGCAAACAAGTTTCACTAGAGATTCTGGGCATGATTTTCAATGGCTCAGAGCAGCTGTAGCTTCTTTGACTTCAGTGAAAAGTCTGAGTGCTTGGCACGGCGGCAAACCAAGCCTCTTCCTTTCTGCTTCAAATTGGGGCTTGATTCTAAGTGAGATGAATTTTCTCCTCCTGATAATTCTGTGCATCTGAAGTGATTACAGCTCCGCGTGAGTGCTCTTTTAGGAGATTTCAATGCAGCGTTTTCTTCCGTCTCCAAAAGGTTCCTTCAAGCCTTATGATGTTGGAGAAGGGGAGGGAAAAATAAATCCTGGTGGAAGCCGTTACATCTTCCTATGCAGATGAGAGATTAAAACTTGTATTTCTATAAAACCCTCACGGGGGCTAAATCGGAAAAGTTCTGTTAAGGCGAGCGGGTTTTGGCTGGTGGGAACGTGCTGCTAAATTCTTATCTGGCGATGGGGAGGCAGAGCAGGGAGTGGTATTATTTGGAGTTCTTAGAGTGAGCTTTAATGTTTGCTTAACTCCACTAAAAATAGACGCCACCCTCTTTTCCTAATAGGCGGCATTTGTCACACTTGATTCATTTCCTCTCCCAAACTGAGCTCCCTCATGAATATTCATCTCTACTCCCCAGGAATCTGCCTGTCCTCAGAAGCTGTACTCGAGGCGACCGTGCCGTAACAATACGAGTCAGCCTTCCAGGGCTTCCGAATGCCTGGTGCCATCCAGAAAAGGGTCTCGGCGGCTCCCGTGGATTCCTGCCTGCTCCGAGCAGCGAGTGCTCGTTATCCCCCTCGATGAGACCCTAAACGAGCCTCCCGTTCCTGTTGTCATAGCAGCGCCGCAGCGCCCGGCGCAGCCGAGGCTCCGCGGCTGCTAATTGTGCCATGGGAGGATCACTCCGGCAGCTTTTCTAGTGGGGATTAGGCCAAAAGGTCCCCTCTGAACTGTGATGAGTGCGGCTTCCTTCAGAAGACGCTAAAACTTGGTAGTCAGAGGAGATTTGTGACGAGGGAAGCTTTGAGAGCAGAAAGGGAGAGCAGTCCTTACAGAGCTCTTCCGTTCATGCTCTGCCACTGCTTAAAGCAGGAGGAAGCCAGCCAGAAATGCCAAAGGAGGGTGTAAAACGGCTGATTCCTCATTAGGGAAGGCTGTCAGTGCCTCTGACTTTCTAAACTCGGGGATCCAGAGCATGTGGACAGTCTCTGCTGCTGCCTTTCGCTGCTGGAATGGGAGAAACCTGCTCCTGCCTGGTGAGTTTGAAGAAGCAGCTCCTGTCGGTTCCTCTGGTGCCATTGCTCGGCACCTCCGAGGAGATTTTCAGCCACGTGCTAGAAGAGTTTTATAGGGGTTGCTCTGGTGTTGTGGGTGAGAAATGTGCACAGCTGAAGGAACGATCTCACCTCGCCTTTCCCCCTCGGGCAGCTGCGTTGCAGCCACGATTGGTTAAAGAGGGCACAAGAGGCAGAGCTGGGTGTTTGCTGCTTGACCCTGAGGTGATTTATCAGCCAGGATGCTCTTGTTAGCTGGTAGGACCTGTGCGAGGCTCAGCATCCCTGTCCTGGAATGGAGCAGCAGCACGGGGTTTGCCTGGAGCCGGAGGGCCCGTGGCTGTGCCATGCCCAGGGATGGGGGCTCACCTGCGGGCTCACTGCTGGCCCAGTGGAGCCAGCAGGGGCTGCAAACAGTCGACTGTTCCCACGTGCCAGGGGATGGGAATCAGCTGTGCCTGTCCCCAGGGCCCTGCTCTTGGAATGCACAGGGCAGAATTGTCCCCTGTGCCTCTCACTGCATTTATTCCACATTGCTGAAATGCAGCCAGGATAATCTGTGACCAAAACATGAGTGGTGGTTTTAGAGAAGGAAAAGAGGAAAAAGATCCTCACCCACCTCAATCTCTTCCCCCAAAATTAAACATTCCTCTGGCCAAGCCCTGCAAATGAGTTTTTGTTGTTTGTGCAGTGAGGAGCCAGATTTTTAAAGGCTGGCTTTCAATTTTACAGCCATTTATTATAGGCATGAATAATTGTTGGCACGGTGCTTCCACTGCTGTTGTTTGCTCTTAAGGTTGGGCCAATTACATATGTAAGCCCTTGATTTACAAGCAAAAGCAGAACTAAAGGAGCTTTGTGGCCTACATTTCAGGAATGAGTGATGTGTGTCTGTGGTCAGCTGTGGGTTTCCAGATTTGTGTGTGAAACACAGAGGTCCATGGCCATGAATGTGTGGCCCACATTGTCCGAGGCACAGTGTGACAGGGACTGTCACAGCTCAGTGTGAAGGACACAACCAGGGAGCAGCGTGGGAGGCCCAGGAACCTGCCCAGATTCATCCCATGGCAGGATTGCAGAAAGACACTGCTGCATTTGGGGAATTCTCAGTGAACACACAGAAAACACAGGGAATCTGCAAGATGGGCTTCAACAAAGCCTGTCCAAGTCCTGCTTCCCAACAGGAGAACTGCTCTATCACACCTGCTGTCCAGTCAGCCCTCCTGGAGAGAAGAATCACAGAATCCCAGAATGGTTTGGGTTGGAAAGGACCTTAAAACCTATCCCATTCCACCCCCTGCCATGGCAGGGACACCTCCCACTGTCCCAGGCTGCTCCCAGCCCCAATGTCCAGCCTGGCCGTGGACAATTCCAGGGATCCAGGGCAGCCACAGCTGCTCTGGACACCTGTGCCAGGGTCTCATTTTCTTCCCAATATCCCGTCCAACCCTTCCTCTGTCAGTGTGAAGCCATTCCCCCTTGTCCTGTCACTCCAGGCCATTGTCCAAAGTCCCTCTCCAGTTCTCCTGGAGCCCTCTAGGCACTTGAAGGGGCTCTGAGGTTTCCTCAGATTCTCCACTCCGCCTCTTTTAGCCTATCTCCAGAGCAGAGGTGAATCCATGAAATAGCTGCTGTCCATTGTGGAACTTAAAAATGGCTGATTGAGACCAAACAAAGGGTTTTTTTCTTGCTCTTGCACCACAGGCAGAGAATGGGAAGGAGGTAGGTCAGTGTGATGACCATTCTCTATGGGCCGATGGTTTCCAGACATCAGGCACAACTGCTGTGACCTGGACTCTGCATTGCCCAGCGTGGGGAAGGTGTCACTGTGGGCGAGGTGGGCACAGCACAGCGTGAGGGAGGCTGTGGAGCTGTGCTCATCCTCCCTGGCCTGGTGTCCTTGCTGCTGGGGGAGCAGGAAGGGGAGGATGTGAGTAAGGGCAGGATGTGAGTAAGGGCAGGAGCAGGACATTTCTGCACGCTGATGTCATTGTCACAAATCAGTCGTGGATGGTGGCAGTGGGAGGCAGCAGCAGCTTGGCTTGGGAAGAGGCCGGTGTGTGACAGCCCAGGGCTGGCCAGAGGAGCACCCTGCACTCGTGTCCTTGCTCATCACACAGCAGGTGGCTTCTCAGCCCCCTGGGCAGGGTTTGTGTGGTCAGCTGGAGGCCGGGGCCACCTCCCTGGTGTGCTCAGTCTGGGTCCTGCTGGTGGAGCTGGGCACGGAGATGCTCTGCCCCAGCTTGGCACAGGCTGCTCCCAGGTAGAGTCATGGACATCCATCTGGGCAGGAAGCATTGGTGCAGGACCAGTGATTTCTGAAGTGATTTCCTGAAGCTTCTGAAGGCAGAGGCAGTGCCTGGTCCTCCCAGGGCTAGCAGGCTCTGTGGGCAGCAGAGGCTTGGGGAGGCACAGCCAGATTTGTTTACGAGGCTGCAGTCGGCCGGGCTTTTACATCCCAGCAATTACTGGCAAGCCTGGGCTCCTCCTGCGCCTTGGCAGCACACGTGTGAGCTCCTGCTTGTGTCACCTCCCTGTCCTCTCCTCGGGAGTCTAGCAGTGGGAAGTGATCATCACAGCTCACATTTGCCTGGCGTATGTCTTTCCACAGTTGCAGAGTGTGGAATGAATTGAACTCGCTTCCTCCTTCACCTTCGCTTCCAAGCTGTTCCTGGGTGCAGGCGGCTCCGCTTCCACGCTCAGCTCTCAGAGCTTTCTTCTGCCCTGGGGATGGAGCCCTTCTCTCCAGAACCTGCCTGGATGCTCCCCCTTGCTGAGATGTTCATCTCACGATCTTTTGGGCTTTTCCTAACCCTTTCCTTGCCAGGCTGAGGCTCTCTGTCCAGTACCTCCTCGGCTGTGGCAGAGGAGGGCTTTTTGTCTTTGCCTTTAGGGTCATTAAATCTTAATTAGCACATTCTTTGTCAAGGTATTGGCTCTCTCCATCCATCAGTGATGTAGGGCACACTGCTGATGTTCTCTTCTTCCTGCATAATTATCTTATTCCACTGCATCTTTTATGCAGAATCTTCTCTTCTGGAAGTGCTCCTCTCCCTGCTCCCACTCTTCCTGAGCGCCAGTTTGGCTCTGGTACCTGCCATGGCTTTGTTTCTTACACCTGCCTATGAATTCTTTGCATTATTTCCATATTTTATTATGTCCCCCTAAGCAGGGTTAAAATAATCCCCAGGAGTGTCCCCCTGAGCTGGCTTTCCAGGCTTCTTCTCCAGCCAGGGACAGGGAATCCTCCAGCTGGCAAATTGTTTCATCTAAGGCTGGAGTCAAAGGCAGCCCCATCTCCCATGAGACAAATCATGGTTTTTGCTCACTGCTGCTGGCCTTGAATTCCTCAGATGCTTTTCAGAACAGATGCAGCCCCCTTTCAAGTGACCCCAAAGGTCTGGGCAGTGGATTTGTCTTTCTGGATTAGCCAGGTCAAGTCCCATGGGAAAAAAGACACAGGGTTTCCAGGGATGTGCAGACCACAAGTCAGGATGTGCTACTGAGGGAGCCCTGGAAGATTTTATGGGCTGGATGTCTTAATTGTAGCTGTCTGATGTTAAAAGGATG
Source organism: Anthoscopus minutus (assembly GCA_013399455.1). Classification (NCBI taxonomy): domain Eukaryota; kingdom Metazoa; phylum Chordata; class Aves; order Passeriformes; family Paridae; genus Anthoscopus; species Anthoscopus minutus. The sequence goes on along the minus strand of VWYI01008710.1, from coordinate 174,214 downwards.
AATCTGTTACTTGGAAAGGTTTAGGGAAATGTTTCCTTCTTGATTTGTATTTAGGAAATGTAAAGGTGTATGGTGAAAGTTTAAAAACCAACAGCAACAGTAATAACAGTAATTATAGATGGGCCCGATTTTCTTTTATCTTTTAACTGAAGCTGCTAGAAAAAAATGCTGTGCTGATAGTTGGCAGGGACACTGATGTGAGTACCCACTTATTTCCAAAAAACGCTGTGGGATTTTTAATGACCATCAGCAGCACAACCTTGATTTTTAAATGTCATCCTAAATGTAGCAGTTACAGCCTCCTCTGCCGTGGCATGTGGGTGGGTGAGTAGGGATGAATCAGAAAGCAGAAAGAATTGCTGGTGCTTTCTGTGGCTCCCAAGTTTTCCTCGAGGGCCTCCCGGCCAGGAACTGGCTGGAATTGTCGGTGGCTTGTGTCGCAGTCCCTGGTCCCGTGGCATCTCCTGCTGTTGCTCTCCCCTCTGTTAATCCATGATTAAGTTTCTTGATGTAGAATGAGCTCATCAGGTTTCTTCAGGAGCTGGTATTCCACAGGATATTCTCTGTTTACCAAAACAAGATAAATGAAAAAAATGTTTCCTAGCTTTTGCAGATGCAGCTTTTCCATTCTCTCTCTGGCTAGAAACGTTCCCCAGGCTTTGCTTTCAGAGCTGAAATCTCTGCTTGGCAATTGCAAGATGGTGATTTGCTTTTGTAAATGGGGCAAAGTCTTGGTTTTGAGTCATGACTCAGTGAAACAAATCTACTTCTATTGACTGAAACGATTGTAATAGCACCGTTAGAGCCGGTGGGACCGGGAAGAGCCACAGTGCCCCTGCAGTGAGGGAGGATCCGGCGTCTTCCCCGGCCTGCCAGGGAGCGGGACGGGCCGGGATGGGCTCGGCAGCAAGGAGCAGCGAGGAGTTTGGGGAGCATCTCCTCCCACCTGGAACCTGGGGTGGGCTGGGAGCAGCGCTCTGCCCGCCCGGGGACGGCAGAGCTGCGAGCAGATGGCAGGGTTAAAATAGGAGCTGCTGCTGCAAGGGAGAGGAGTGAAATGCCTGTTCTCACACTTGGCTCGTGGCTCGGGGAAGAGCTGCGGAGTGCCGGCGCTCCGCTGGCATTCCCAGCAGGAACGCGCCAGGCAAAGGCTTCCTCGGGTTTTTGGTATTATTAGCACTTGTCTTAAAGAAAAATCAGCTCAAGTGAGCAAGCAAACAAATAAAGCGAGTAACAATGGAAGGGCTGAGCCTCGGGGCCCCTTCAGCATCTCTCAGGATGATTGGTGGGATGTGTCACATCGGCACCGGAGAGCGGGAGCGTTCCGAGCCGAGGCTTTTCTGGTGGTGCTTTCAGACAGCTTTTTGCAGTGTTGTCATCTCACCTAAGGCGTGTGAATAGGTTTTGTTGAAATATCCAAGTGACTTGGCGTGCCTGGAATGATGCCCAGAGTGGTTCAGCAGGCGTGGGGGGGTTCTGTGCAAAGCTGCCCCACTGCAGGCTCTGAGCCGCTCCTTGGGGGTCCTGCAGCAGCAGCAAGGGTTGGGAAGGACCTTGGGTGTTCTGGCACCATCCTGGGCCACAGATCTGGAGCCAGGAGGGTGGAGGCGGCAGAGAACAGGAATGTGAGGAAGAGGAGGAGCAGGGAGGCAGAGGCAGCACTCACACTCCCACCCTGGCGCGGCTGCAGAAGCTCCTGGGAGCACTTCAGTGTCCCTGTCTATAAATCAGGGGGTGCTTTGAAGGCTCTGTGATGAACAACATGGGATGAGCTCGAGGCTGTGGGATTAATCCTGCACTATTGTTCTTTCTTGCTGTGTTGGGATTTTTAAAAAAAGGAATCAACACAATTTTTGAGGGCTCTGGCTAAAACAGCACAGAAATAAATGAGTTCTGCTTGCACTTGGAGAGCATCTCCTCATTTTTATTAATGTAGCTTCTGATGAAACACAGCCCATCCCTCGGCACCGATCCATGTCTGACCTACAGTAAATAGCAGGCTTTCAGCAATCCATGGGGAATGTTTTGTAAGTGTGGCACGCAGAGCCATAAGGTTGATTTACCCTCAGAAACAAAGCATCAGTTTGGGTGATTGAGCACTGGGGGGATTTCCTGGGATGCCTTTCCCTGTGCAGCACTTGCGTGTACCTTCCTGGAAGGATCAGTCATTCACCACACTGAGCTGGGAGAGAGCTCACACTGTTCCTGTGGCCACTGCAAGTGGGACAGGAATCACCTGGCCCAGCCCTTGTGTCACAGAGGGGTGACAAAGCCTCAGAGGGGCCTGCACGGCCCATCCTTCACCAGCAGAACAGAGGAGTCAGGTTGACCTCGACATGGGGATGGCAATTGTCCTGAAAACCCCCAAACCTTTGCATTTTATCCTAAAATAGTCTGTGGGCTGTTGATTAAACCCACAGAAACTGAGCTGTCATCTCAGGCTCTTGAAGCTGCACCCACCCCTTGCCCTGGTGTCTGTGGGAGCTCCAGGTACAAATCCCCCGTGGAGCAGCCCAGTGAGGGCTCAGTGACAGCGCTGGTGTCCTCAGAGCCAGGGGCTCGTGCTGGCACAGAAATACAGAGCTGGCAGAGCCAAGGGTCAGCAGAAAAGAAGGGTTCTGGGGCTGTCCTTGGAGGCCTCACTGCTGCTGGGGCAGTGAGATTCCTGCCTGGGCTTGCTCTGGGGCTGTGTGTGATCTCCTCTCTGCTCTTGTGGGACCATTTCTTCCTATGCCTATAAATAGAGCCAGTCACTTTGTTGTTTGTCTATGTTCAGCAGAACAATCTGGTGTGATTGGTTTAGTTCTGGCACCTGAGATTTTACTGCCAGAGTCGGTATTCACTTGTCTCTGCTCCCTAGAGAGCTGAAGAAGAGGAGAGAACTCAGTCCATGTGTTCCCTTTGCTTTCTCCGTGCTTTGGGCAACTCCTGGCTCCTGCTGACTCCCACAAGTGCCCCAGCTTCTGCATCTCACACCTGGAATGCTGGGTCCCAGCTGCAGGGGCTTCCTGCAGCCCTGTGAGGTGTCTTGCTGCAGCAGATTAGTTATTCTGTATTTTTATTTAATTACTTACTTTTACAGCTCTTTGCATAAATCTAATTATCCATCTGTTACGCTGTGTTAGGGCACAGCAGCTCCTCGGATTTCTTCCTGTTCTAAGCACTAAACTTGCCCTGCCTGGGCTCAGCTGAGCTGGGTCTCCTCCCTGCGGGGCTCCCAGTGGCTCCTGGCCACACCAAGCTCTGCACTTCCAGCTCTGCAAAGGGCCAGGAGCTCGCACGAGGCAATTCCCACTTGCATGGTGGGGCTGGGAGCAGAGTTCAACCCGGTTAAACCTGATCTCCCTGCGCTCCCAGGGAGCCTGGGGCTCTGGTGGGATGGTGCAGCCCTGCTGCTTGCAGAGGGGATGCTGGAGGGCTCACAAGGAGCTTGCCTCTCTCTTGCCTGGGACACAGACAGGTGGCTGGAAGCCAAGCCGAGGTTCCCCCAGTTTTTCCCAGGTGCCTTCCACGCTGTTCCTGCGTCTCTGGGATGATTCACATGCCCGGGTTCAAGCATCGCAGAATCGCAGAGTCACGAACTCAGCTCCGGTTTATCCTCTGCAGGTCTGTGCTTCTCAGCAACAAACGCTGGGTAACCTAATTGCTCACTAAAGGCTGTGCTGTGTCCCTGGAATCCAGGATGGCACCGCAGCCCTGCTGCTCTCCCAGGGACGCCGCTGCTCCCCCACCACGGCGGCGAGCACCCGGCTTGGTAGAAAGTGAGAAGGCAGCATTGCATTGAAGTGGAGATTTTCATCTTCTTGGGGTTTTTTATTTTTTTTTAATATCTCTCCTGTATTCTGGGCTTTTGAACATCTAACACTGCTTTTATGCTTCACATCTCTCATATGAAATTGTTGTATTGTGTTGCCCATTGAAACCTAGTTTTCCTTTTGTCAGGTTTTCCCCCTTCACACCTGCTTTCTTCTCTGCTGTATTTTGAACGGTGTAACTACTTAGGGCTCCATTTTTCTGGGAGGTTTTCAATCTCCTTAAGTCGTAGCTCTGAAGGCCTTTGTCTGTGATAAACCCAGGTCTGAGCTGGTGCTTGGAGAAGAGGATTTTTAGGCCAGTTCTGCTGCATTCAGCCCTTGGGGGAGGCTTTGGGGGTGACTGTGCCTCATCCCTCCTCCTCCTCCTCCCTCCAATAGTCACAGGCAGCCTTGGTGGCATTTGGGTTATTTTATTATTATCCTGTATCTCACACTGAGCATGCAAATGTCCTTTTCCATAGCTGGGGACTGGGGAAAGCCTCAGTTAAATGTGTGTTTTGTGTCATTTACTGGCAGAGCCAGGGGGCCCTTTTAGAGGGCGAGGAGGCTGCAGGGCTGTTGATATCGAGTTGTCCCAGTTATCCTCCTCTTAGGAAGGAAGCTAGGAGGTTTGGAGGGAGATGTGGATGCCTGGGAAGTCATAGATTCGGAGCCATCTGGCTCACTGCAGCTGCTCCGTGGTCATTTCCCACAGGGACAGTTCACAGCCAGTGCTTGGAGTGCAGGAGGAAACCGTGTTCTCTTTATGTGCTGCTTCTCACTTGAACTGTTTTAATGCTTTTATTTTTTTTAATCTTAAACCTGCAATCTGAAATTCAGTCGTGCAAGTATTAACGAGCTGCTGATCACCCTGCCTCTCTTTTCTGCCCTTGTTCTGAGTCTCAGATTTACAGCTCGAGTTCAGGCTGGAATTACTGACACTGTAATGATCTGTTTTATCTCTCTATCTATTATTTGTCAAATAATTTTAACATGACTGTGCCTACAAGAGCTGTCAGAAATCCTCCAAACACTGAGAAGGATGAGAAGTCATTGGCCTTTTCAAGTGTGACCCTGCTTGTGTTGCTTTGTTTCCGGGACTCAACAAAAATGACCTTTCCCACTGCCTGTCAAATCGTGACCCAGGTGTGAGGGTTTGAGAGCCCCAGGAGCCAGACAAGGCACATTTCAGTCCTGCTGGTTCGCTCTGGTTTTCTCTATTAACAGATTTTGGACAGAAAACTGGGGAGGGGATGGGAAAGAGGGGGAGGGCAAGGTAAGCAATGCTGCTTCGCTGCCTGTTTCTGATCCTCAGGTTACAGCACAAGCTAGACTACACTGAATTTTTTAGGCTGTTTTCACAGACTTACAGACTTTGATCCCCAGCTTTGATTTCCCGGGCGACACCTGGGAAATCAGAACCAGCAGAGCACTGGTTCTGAGCAGGGAAGAGACCCATTAAGTCTGGTGATTATCACACCTTTGCTCCAGCACCGTGCTCTCATCAGAGCTCAGCTCTGCAGCCTCTGCCCCTGTGCCTGGGGAGGTGCCAGGGCAGAGCTGTGCCAGTGCCCAGACAGGGTCAGCCCCTCCATCCCCCTCCTCTCCACACCCCTGCTCTGTCCTTCCCCACCTGGCTTCAGCAGGACGCCCAGGAGAGGAGCTGACTCTTTCTTTCACAAGGTCTCATGCAGTTTCTGCAGCAAGCAGGCCATCAAATGAATATTCTGTGTGTGTCCTTGTCAGAGCAGTAGACATGAGGGCATTTGCCTGCCTGCCCTGCTCTGTGCCTCCAAGTCCCTGGGTCCCTCTGCACCACTTGGCTTGCTTTCTTTTTCTTTTTTTTTATTTTTAATTTAAATCTAATTTTGCTGCCTTATTGTAAGTTCCCACCTAACTCCAGAACTGCTGTCGCCTCAGGGCTGTGTTGCTGCTTTTCAGTCTTCCCACACCGATCGCATGTGCAGTCTGCAAAAACTTTGAGAAGTCTCTCCTAAATCTGTGCACTTGGGGTTGTCCTAGGAGGAGTGGAACAAGGGTATTTCTTAGCAGAGAGCACTCTTCAAAATCCCCTTTGTCTGCAAAGTGGGAGCTGTTTCCATGCCATGAGCTCTCAGTGAAAATGGCACAGAATGTGGGTGGCGTGGCTGGGGGGCACAGGGAGCTCAGATGTGCAGCCAGGGCCACATCTGGAGGGGGTGTGCTGTGACCCCACAGCCAGGCTGGGCCCCCAAGGGCAAACTGGGGCTGTTTAGCACCCAGGGGTCTCCTGGGAAGCTGCATGGGGCTCGTGTGGAGTGCCTGCAGCCTGTGGCTGCTCCTCAGCCATAGGGATTGGGGCTGGTTAACCTCATCAGTGCAGCCCTCCCAAATCTGCTATCACTGCAGCTTTATGGGATGTCACCCCAGCCCTGGCCCAGCCTCAGACTCCTTTCTCAATGAATTCTGCTGCAGGTGCCACCATCCTGTCTCCATTAGCAGATTAGCACGGTTGAATTTCCCATGTGAGCACTCCACAGTCTGTCTCATTGTGTTTATTTTGTTCAGGCTGCTTTTCCCTGGGCTTGACAGTGTAATTTGTACAGATCTCTGCTGAGTTTTCCAAACCTTCAAACGAGCTTTTTGTTAGCTGGAAGGCAGGACCATTGATAGCAGAGACACAGCAACAGGAGCGTTGAGAAGCGAGCGGCACACCCGCCAGCCAGGAGGGCTCCCTCACCTCCAGAGCTGCTCCTTGGCAAAAGCTCCATGGTTCAGAGATTTTAATTAGATCAAATCCTCCAGGTGACCAGCCAAGCATTAAAGGCATACCAATTTCTCAGTTGTGTCTCTTGCTGTAAGAGTTTTTCATTATTTATTTTAGAGAGATGTGACAAAAGAGCTTGGATATCCCGAATGTGCCGTTCTCCTTGAATGGCAGCAGGAGGTCTCCAGCCCTGGGGATTGTCCTTTCTGTGCACAGTTACTCAGCAAAGTGCCTTCCTGCAAGCTGCTCCTGCACCTGCTCCGGTCTCCATCGCCCTGAGGGACTTGCCTGTGAAATGGGATCAGATTTTTGGACCACATGCTCTTGGGGCCATGGCTGTGGCTGCAGGTTTGGCTGGAGATGGATAAGAGCCCTAGTTGTGAGCTGGGGAAAATGGCCTTGGGCCCAGGAGTGTCCTGGGCGCAGCTGAAGTTTTAGGGCTTGTGCTGTGTGCCTCTGTTGACTCCCCAGATCAGTGCCCAGCCATTCAGAGATGCCATCCATGGCTCATTCCACAACACATTGGGGTGGAAAATCACATCCTGTTTTTGCAGGAGACTCTTCTGGTCCTCCTGGCATGGGGAGGTTGGGGCTGGACTCCTCATGGTAGAGGTGCCAGGTCCCACCTGGCCTAGGCACTGCAGAGGCTGTTTTGTTTCCAGGGATGCTGCAGGGCTGGTACCTGGGGGTCTGAGAATTGTGCTGGCAAAATCTCATCTGCAGGAGGATCCCAGAGCTCCTGGGTTTGTTCTTTCTCCTCCTGCCCTGTCTGGCAGGTCCCACCCCGGCAGGTGCCTGTGCTGTGCCCGGGGATCCTGCTGCAGGAAGTGCGTGGGGAAGGAGAAATCAAAGGTGGCAGCCGCTCCCTGCCAGCTCCATTTGTCTCTGGTTTTGTTTCTTCATGACCCTGCCTGTGTCTGTGCGTCCCGTTCCAGGGAGGAGCTGGGCCGCGGCTCCCTGGAGCAGGGGGAGCTGAGGGGGCTTTGCCAGGCACGGGGCAATTGCTGCTGCAGAGCCGAGCAGAGGCTGCAGGGCTAGGGCTGCTCCTGAGCCCCAGAGCCCCGGGATCGGGGGTCACACCTCAGCTGGCACCTGTGCCCTGCTGGGAGAGCCCTGCCAAGGAGGGAGCCTGCAGCCCCTGATGCCTCCACCGCCTTCCCAGGCGCGTTGGAGCCCTGTGCCAGCGGGGATGGGGAACGCTCTGCCCCAGTCTGGGGGTCTTTCCGTGTGTCTGGGGGTCTGCTCCTGTGTCTGGGGGTCTGTCTCTCTGTGTCTGGGGGTCTTTCCGTGTGTCTGGGTGTCTGTCCG
>VWYI01008710.1:40314-165540 GCA_013399455.1 Anthoscopus minutus | reverse complement strand
TGGGGGGTCTTCCCCTGGGTCTGGGGGTCTGTCCGTGTGTCTGGGGGTCTGTCTGTGTGTCTGGGTGTCTGTCTGTGTGTCTGGGGGTCTGTCCCTGTGTCTGGGGGTCTGTCCCTGTGTCTGGGGGTCTGTCTGTCCCTGGGCAGCTGCTGACATCCTGACCTGAGGTTTCAGCCTGTGCTGGCAGGCACAAGGGTGCGTTTATCCCCAGCAGTCCTTGGAGAGGAGCTCTTGCTGCGAGAGGCGCGTGGGTGATCAGCAGCTCGCAGCAGGAACTGGGATGTGGAGGCTGCTCAGGAGTGGATGTGATGAGTGAGAGGATTCATGAGGCAGGGAGCCACAGGGAGGGCTCCTTGCCAGGGGAAGCCAGGTGGGATGGGGCTGTGGTGGAAGGCCCAGGTGCCCCAGTGTGCCCTCCCACTCCTGCTGCCTTCACTTCAGGTATGTTTGAGCTGACTGCAGGGTTTTACCTTCTCCATGACCATGATCCAGGGTTGGTGGGAGCTGGGGGATTTTGTTTCAGGATCAGGTTGGATTGACCCTTGTTCATGTCCACTGTAGGGTGGAAATATAATTAAATAGAACCACTGAGGCTGGAAAATCCCTCCCAGCCCAGGGAGTCCCAGCTGTGCCCCATGCCCACCCTGTCTCCAGCCCAGAGCTCCCAGTGCCACCTCCAGGTGTTCCTGGGACACCTGCAGGGATGGGCACTCCAACCCTCCCTGGGCACTTCCAATCCCTGAGCTCCCTTTCCATGGGCAAATTCCTGCTGCTGCCCACCCTGAGCCTGCCCTGGCCCAGCCTGAGGCCGTTCCCTCTGCTCCTGTCCCTGTTCCCTGGGAGCAGAGCCCGGCCCTGCTCTGTCCTTTCCTGGCAGGAGCTGTGCAGAGCCAGAAATTCCCCCTGAGCCTCCTTTGCTCCAGGCTCAGCCCCTTCCCAGCTCCCTCAGGGATTCTCCAGCCCCTTCCCAGCTCCCTCAGGGATTCTCCAGCCCCTTCCCAGCTCCCTCAGGGATTCTCCAGACCCTTCCCAGCTCCCTCAGGGATTCTTCAGACCCTTCCCAGCTCCATTCCCTGCCCTGGACATGCTCCAGCTCCTTCAGGTCTCTCTGGCCATGAGGGTCCAGAACTGGACACAGCTCTGGAGGTGCCCCAGCAGTGCCAGCCCAGGGGACAGGCACTGTCCTGCTCCTGCTGCCACCCCAGGGGGACACAAGGCAGAGCAGGTTCCCTCCTCCCTTGCCCTGCCCCACTGCTGACCTGCCTTCTGCTTCCATCCCTGCAGCAACCCCAAAGTGCAGATCGAAGCCATCGAGGGGGGTGCCCTGCAGAAGCTCCTGGTCATCCTGGCCACAGAGCAGCCCCTGGCTGTCAGGAAGAAGGTGAGGAGTGGGGCTGCAGCTCTGGCATTGCCCGAGCTCTGTGTGAACGCCCTCAGGACCTCAGTGACATGTGGGGATGTGGGAGCCCCACTGCTCCCCAGGCTGCGTGGGCTTCACTTCCAGGGGTGCTGGGGGACCCTGGCTGCAGCCCAGCCCTGCAGCTCTGGCTGGTGCCTGCACTGCCCTGGCTCTGTGGGTGACCCCCAGTGCCAGCAGTGGCACCCACGGTGGCTTTGCCAGCCCATGGGGACAGGGCCACAGTTCCTGGGGGCATGGGCGAGGTCCCCGTGGCAGCACAGCCATCAGGGGCTGACAAACACGGGAGCTGACGTCTGGAGAAGCTAATTGCTGCAGCCAGCCCCTTTCCTGCCTTTGGCAGAGGCTTTGGAGCAAGGAGCAGCACCAAGAGCCCCCAGCCAAATGTGCAACACTGTCCATCGGGCTGGGGGCTTCCTCGCCCTCTCCTCCCTCTCTGCCTGCCTCCCTGCTGAATTCCCTGGAGCATGAGATCCCATTACCCTTGCTTTAGCCCTGATGCCACCTCTGTAAAGTCACCTGGCTGCTCCCAAGGCCCCAGCCCTGTTTTCCACAGGGACCTCCTGCACAAGGGGTCCAGCTGGGTGGGGGGAACACTGGCTCTTCCATTTGCCTGTAACGAGCTCCTTAAAATACATTCGCACCCTGGGGAGAGTCCTCCAGCAAGAGGAAGGCACAGGGGGAGGCTGTGGAGCCCTGCTGCATTTGGCCGTGGATGTGAGGAGATCCTATGGGATGTTCCACGCTCAGGAACTCCTCCTAGGAGTGCCTGTGGCTCAACCCAGAGCTCCCTTTGGGGTGGGCAGGGATGCCTGGGTGTGCAGGGGCTCTCACAGCATTGCTGGGAACCCGAGGAATTCTTTGCAGTGAACCTCAGTGCAGCCCCTGGAGAAAGGGGAGGGGTGGGCTCGGTGTGGTCTACGCTCACACACAGCTGTACCAGATCCCCCAAGGGCTGAGCCCTTTTCCAGGAGGGCATCAGGGAGGATTCCAGAAGTTTTAATTCCCAGTTCCTGTGCTGTGTACAGTGCTCTGTGTCTCCAGATTGGGTCCCAAGGACAGCCCAACCCTTTCCTGCACAGGGCAGCAGCCCCGGGCTCCCCCTCCCATGGATTTTCCGCCCTGGTGCTCAGAGCCCTGCACGGCAGCCAGGCCCAAAGTGCATTTCTTCCTTCCACCGTGCCCTGGCCTGCATTACAAAGGGAGACAGCAGCGATTCAGACCCACCAACAGCAAGGCAGAAAATGGAAAATAGGAAGGAGAGGGAGCAGGAGGACGCGGCTGTCAGCTCAGATCTGTCCTGTGCAGCCCAGGCCCAGCCCGAGCGTCAGGAGCAGCCCTGCCCCGGGCTGTCACTGTGCCACCACGGCTGCCAGAGCCACACAGCATGACAGGCTGGGCTGGCCCCTCGCGGCCTCCTGGGCTCCCAGCCCAGTCCCTGGGCACTGCACCCTGACAGGACCTGGGTGCTGGGGGACATCATGGCCCTGTCCTCTGACTGTGCAGGTGTGGGGGCATCACCCCTGACATCCAGATCACCTCTCTGGGATCAGGCTGTGCTGAGTGGGGCTGGACACTCCTCACCCCGTCCCATGGCTGTGTGGGGGTGAGCAGGGAGAAGTAATGGGTTGGGCTCTGTCAGGGGCTGGCCACAAGCCCCTCAGTGATGGCCCAGACTGGGGTTTGGATGGAAGCAGACGAGATCTGGCAGCCTCACAGTGCTGGGGAGGATTGGGATTGCAAACAGGACTGCTGGAGATGTCTCTGAGCCAGAAGAGGTTGGGATGCATTCTCTGTGGAGCTCGGCACAGATGGGCTGGGGCGAGTTTCTGCTGTCCCCACAGGGTGCCACCAAGAGGTGCCACCGGAGGGGGTGGCCATGGCCACCGTGCTGATTGCCCTCTCTCTCTCTCCACCAGGCTCTCTTTGCTCTGTCCTCCATGCTGAGGCACTTCCCCTATGCCCAGCAGCAGTTCCTCAAGCTGGGCGGCCTCCAGGTACTCAGGAGCCTCTTCAGGCAGAAGGGGATGGAGCCCCTCCACGTCCGTGTGGTCACTCTGCTCTACGATCTCATCATGGAGAAGGTGAGAGCTGGGGTGGCCTCCAGGCACTCCCACCTTCACCCCAAACCCAGCCAGGCCTGAACATCCTCACGAGGATGAGGAGGAGCCAGCACAGCATCAATGGGGATGAGTCTTGTCAGCCCAGTGGCCAATGCCACACAAGTGCCTGGGGGAGCCCAGGGCAGTTGACACCTTTGTTTGCCTTCAAGCCATTGCCACCATTCCCTCCCGAGGGTGTTTCAGCAGCAGAACAGCCAGGACAGAGTAGGGAATGCTGGCCCTGGGCTGTGGTGTCCAGCTAAGGCCAGGGGACAGGCCAGCACTGCTGCTGTGTCCCTACCTGCCACAGAGCCCTGGAGCCCAGCCCACCACGTTCCCTGTTTTATTTTCAAATACCCTGGATTACTGCTGTAAATGTCAGTTTAAAGCCTGTCTTTCCTTGCCATGGCTTGTTGTTCAGTCTGTGCATTTCCCTGACTCCAGAGAATGGGAATCAAATCCACTCTGGCTCAGTTTATGGCCAATTTGCCCTGCGGATTATGGCTGCTCTAATACCAGGGTTGCAGGCACGGCAGAGCAGCACCTCTCGCTTAAATCAGTTATTGTCCAGGAGACTTTGTAAAGGTGCAAATTATTTTAGCAGGTCTGAAATCTTATCAGGTGCTGACTCTAACATGATCCTGTCAGCTCTGTGGCAAAGGAGCAGACGAGGGAGTTTTGACTCAAGCCATTCCCATTCAATCCTGCTGCCCGTTTCCCAGTGCCTCCTCCCGCAGCCCCTGGTGCCTCCTCCGTGGCTCTGGGGGAGGCACAGCCCTGCAGATTCTCGGGTTTATGTTAAAACAACGATTTTTAGCTGCTCTTTGGAGTGGGGGTGCTGTACCCTGGGTGCTGGGGGGTGCTCCGGGCTGGGGTGTCAGGTTTGGGGTGGGCTTGGTGAGTGTCAGATGGGTTGGTTTGCAGTCATAAACCACCCTGGCAGCTCTCAGTGCAGAACAGGAGTCACTGAGGCTCTGAACAGCTCCTCCTACCACATTCCTTCCTTTTCACCCCAAATCCTGCCTGCACTTCAGGTCAAGAGGGCCAGGAGAGGGGAGGCCTCCTTGGAGTTATCCCTGTGTGGAAATGCCATGCTACCAACACCCTGTCCACCACCTGAGCCCCAAAGGGTGATGTGGGGGAGTTCCCTTCCTCCCCCTGGCCCCGGTGCTGCTCTGGGCTGGTCTCTCTGGCTGGGAGGGATTCCCTGCAGATTTCAGTGCTGGGGTTTTCTGGACCAGGCTGGGAGGGGAAGGCCTGGCTGTGGCTGGAGGAGACTGAGCTGGGGGGAGCAGCACGAGTGATGATGTTCATTAGGAGCTGCAGGCACCTGTCAGCAGCAAAAGGCATCAGACCAGAGACTTTGCAAGTCCTGCTGAGCTTCCTGCCCCTGAGCCCCCTCCCAGGCTGTGTGGCACAGAAACTCCAGGCGCTGGGAGCCAGGACACAACCTCAGCCTGGCCTGTGGCAACTCCCTGGCAGGTGGTACAGGACATGCATCTACTGTGTCACCTCCTGGGAGCAGTCCCTCTCTGACAGGGACACTGATCTGCGTTCCACCACTTCCCACAGATGCTGCTTGAGGACTCACAGCACGGAGAGCAGATGGAGGAGAAAATCCAGCAGTACCGGCAGGTCCGGCTGGTGCCCGCAGTGGTGGAGCAGGGCTGGTGCTCCCTGGTGCCCAATCTGCTGCCCATGCCCGAGCACGACACCCGGGAGAAGGTCCTCAAGCTGGTGGGGGTGCTGGTGGCCTTCTGCAGGGAGCACTACAGGGGGGACCCTGCCCTGGGCAGCACCCTCAGCCTCCTGCGCAGTGAGTACGAGGAGCTGGCGGCTGAGGAGCAGAGGCAGGGGGACAAGGACGGCTACTTCAGGGAGCTCCTGGGCTCTGTGAACACCATCATCCAGGAGCTGAGGTGAAACTGGGGGCTCAGCCCAGTTCCAGGGAAGCTGGGGTGACAGCAGGTTTGGATACCAGTGGTGTAAGTGCGCTGTGGAATAAACTGCTGGAGAAAACGAGATCCCAGCACTGCGTGCCAACAAGTTTGTTATTAAGATACATTGGGGAGTGGGGAATGGCTTCTTTTCATGGATACTGCTGGAAAACAGAACTGTGCAGTGGAGGGAAGAAGCTGGGGCTCAGCTGGGGAATTTGGGATTTGCAGAAAGGGAACCAGCAGTTTTTCCTGTGTGTTTGTGCCACACCCAGCAGGGGATGTTTGAATCCCTGCCCTCCCTCCAGGCCTGGCAGAGCCCAGCTGGTCCCATCCATCCCCCAGCCCTTGCAGGGCTCTGCCACCACCAGGGGTGGGCACAAATGCCACCAGATCCCCCCTGTGACCCTGCAGCCACCGAGCTTTGTGCTCAAATATTTGTGGCTCACATGTACGGTGTGTCACTGTTAAGTAGCAGGGCTAATTATAACTATTGATTCTTTTTTGATCTTCCTCTTTTTGGGGTTTGTTCAGACTGTTTTGCTGGCTGGCATTAATTTTTTTTTCCTATTTTTATCTGAAATGCTTTTCCCAGCCAGCCTTGCCAAGGCTTTGCTTTGTAGGTTTAAAAAAAAAAAAAGTATATACATACATATATATATATATATCTGATGGAAACAGCCAGGACAAGCATGGAAAGGGGAATTTCTGCTGGAAACCTGAGCCTTGGAGCTCTGCCAGGTGAAGCAGGGATCCAGCAGAACTGGGTGGGATCAACCCAGGGATTTCTCAGGTTGGCCTTTTCACTGTCTCCGGCTGGATTTGAGGTGGGGATTGTCTAACACCTCCTTAGGGGATGAACCAGGGAGAAAACCCCCACCAGCCCTCCCTGTCCAACCCCAAAACCAAAACCCTAAAAGCCGTAAAAGCCAAGTTTTTGAGCAGGGGCTCACTGGGGCCACCTATGCTGCCCTGGGGATGGGGGGTGCCCATGGTGGCTCCTGCTCAGTGCCACCAGTGCCAGCCCTGGGACAGCCCCTATGGCCTGGGATGGCAGCAGGAGGTGCCTGTGTCCCCTGGAAGGTCCTGGTGACACCCCTGGGCTGTTTCCTGCACAGTGATGCAGCCAAGGACGAGGAGCACTGAAAGGAGGCCAAGAAATGATGACAAAGAGCAATTTCCTGGCAGTGCTGCTCCTTGGGCAATGGGTCCTGGCACGGCACTCGTGGGGCAGAGGCTGGGTCAGGTCCTGGGCAGTGCTGGCACTCAGGGTCCCCACACGCACCCCATGTCCCCCTGCCCAAAGGGCTCTAGGCTCTGCAGGGGCATCTACCCAAGGAAGGGTGGCCAGAGGGGACCCCTGGGCTGCAGCCACTGCAGCTCCTGCAGCTCCTGCAGCTCCTGCAGCTCTCAGGGTGATGTGTGAGCACTGGCAGGGCAGCACGGGGAGGTGCTGACAGCCACAGCGCCTCGCAGGGCACCGAGAGCTGCGCCATGGCCAAGGCTCAGCCTGGGGGGCTGCAGCCCAAAGAGGGGCATCCTTCCTCCTTGGGCAGGCCCTGTGTCCCCAGAGGGTCACAGAGAAGGGAGGAGAGCCCTGGGCTGCTTTCCCTGGCCACAAATGCCAGCCCAGGCCGGTGTCCCCATTAATGAAAGGTTTGTTTCCCAAATGGTGCTACTGGGCCACAGCCCGGGGTAATGACAGGGCTGCTGTGGCTGCCTGGCCTGGCAGGGCCAGGGCCAGGGCCAGTCCTGTCACACCCCCATGCAGAGCCAGTCCTGCTGTGCTGGGAATCCCCCTAATTCCTTCAGCCTCCCCCAGGCACAGCTGGGCAGGGCTGGAGGGGCCTGGGGGGTCCTGGGGCAGCTGGAAACCGTGGGACCACTGGACCCCCTCCCAGTGTAGGTCTGGAAGGTGGGATGGGCACTTCTATCCTTAATTTTGGAGCTGACAGGGCCTCCTTATTCCTCCAGCTTCAAGAGGGAGTCACAGAGGTGGCCGGGCCGGGAACAGCTGCCCCTCCTTCCCCTCGCACCCACAGGAGCATCAGGAGGGGCCGTGCTGGCTCAGTCTGGGCGCCCCAAACCCTGGCACCCTCTGGGCAGGGAGGGGCTCGGAGCAGAGCCCGGGCTGTGTCCCCCCAGCCTCCACCATCAGGCAGAGCCCCCAGCAGCTGATGTGCCTTAATGGGTTTTTGCTTTTCTCACCCACTTGTGGGGGTTTTGAACGCTCTCGGCCCTCCCCACCCTCTCTGCTCTCTCCTCAAATATGAGTTTGAGGTTTGGCTACCGTGGCCTGGTTTGGACCCAGCACCTCTGTGAGCAAACACAGCTCGGGGTGCCCTGCTCCCCAGCACATCCCAAAGGGAGCAGGGAGAGCTGGAGTGGGCACTAATGAGCTGGCGCCGCTCATTAACGGGCATTAAATCGTGGCACGGAAACTTCACACGCAATTAAAGCGGCATAAATTCAACGTGGCTCCATTCACCGCGGAATTGAATTAAGAGCACTTGAAATCTGGAATAAGACTTATCTCCTGAGGATTTAATGTGGTTTCACTAACACACTTTAGAAGATAACGTGGGTTCATCTTCCCGAGATCCCTGCACTGCCAGGTCGGCCGGGCTCTGGCACAGCCTCAACGGAGCAAGGCTGCACTGCAAAAAAACCCCCCAAATCTCTTCAAATCACTGCAAAAAATCCCAAACCCCCTGGCGAGTCCCCCATCCCCACGGAGGCTTGTGCAGGTGGGGTTTGGCTCCTCGCCCACCGCCGGGGGAAGGAGGGAGGGAGGCGGCTGCAGCATCCCCGGAGCTCTCCCCGCCCGTTCGAGCCCAGCATCGTCCTCCGGCACCAGCCCTTCCCCAGCGCTTAATTAGAGGGAGCAGTAATTACTGTAATTCTCTTCAATTGGCTCTCTAATAAAGTCACAGCTTCGCTGGCGGCCGGACCCCCTCGCTGAGCCGCTGCTCCAGCGCCGCTTTCACCCGCAGGGCTGGGATCCCCTGGCACGGCGGGATCGGCGCTCCTGGGGTTTTGGGGTTTTCCTGACCCACCCGGGCCTTGGGCTGGAGCTGAACACCCGGGAGGGGCTGGAGCCGGGGCTGGGGTCGCTCCGGGATGAGGAACTGCCCTGCCCTGCCCTGCCCCAGGATCCGCTGCTCCTCAGCTCCGGTGTCACCACCGCGTCCCCAACACTGAAGCTGGGGTTTCACCACACAAAATCCTCCCTCTGCTAAGGGGGCAGGCGTTTTCTCCCCTCTGGCCGCTGCTGCTGCACTCCTGAACGGAGCAATTAAATGTTCCACCAGTAATGATTCACCGCGATGCCCTTCCCTGCTCCAAACCCAAACGCAATTCCCAGAGTTGCAACTCTCAGGTACAAAAGAAATGGGAGCTGAGGTTTTTTTGGCCTCCTGTCCCCATCTGTTCGTGCTGCTCCTGCACGTCCTGGGCCTGTAGCTCTCACCAGGGGAACCACATTTTAATTTCTTGATGCTCACTGTTTGTGGCACAAATTAAACTAACACGTATTTAAAAGCTAAATACGTATAAATTTGTCTGTGCATCTTAATATAGGTTGTTTCTTACAGCTCATTAATAGATTGTATTGGGGGGAGGCATTGGATGCAGTCCCCAAACAGCCCAGGGAACGTCACCTTTAAGATAATAATAGGAGAAAATACCCATATTGGATAAATTCAGTAAATAATTATCTCTAAAAGAAGACCTACAGTCTGTTAACCCCCCAAAGGCAGTGGAGCACGGCTCCTCTTCTGAGCCTGTTTACATGTTAAGGCTATATGAAAATAGCCTATAATTCCACTGGTTAATAGCTGCACTCAAGAGGCCAAAATACTTGAAAACATAATCCATTTGGCAAAAATATCTCAAAAACTATTTAGCTTAATTCCGATCAGCATTACAGTAACACGACAGCAATAACCTTAATACAGTAAATTACGAACTGATTGAGATAAATAAAATTACAACATTACAGTGCCAAGGCTCAGCTCTAAAATGGAGCTGCACTTTAGACATTGACTCCAGCCCAGGCTTTTCCAGCTCCACAGGAACAGGCACTGCTTCCCTGCACCTGACTCGACTGGGACGTGTGAAACACACTGAAATTCATAAAATTTAAATAAGACAGCGAAATTATACCTTGTAGCTATAGTTATCACAAATAATGTACAGTCTAAATTGCAGCCTGAGCAAACACGATTTCCTGGGTGCCTCTGGAAGCCCAAGGCGGGATGCAGAGCAATTATGAGGAATGAGCACAAAGCTGATTTGCATCTGAATGGCGAGGGGGGGGCGAGGGGCGGGCTGGGCCCGCTCCATTCATGGCACCACAATGCAGCAGCTGGGAAAAGCAACTTTATTAGTGTCCCGCAGCAAAACACATTAGTAATTTGTAACCAGGCATTACAATTCCCGTCGGCGCACACCGGGGGAGGTTTCCGCAGGGATCGGCCCCGGGAGCTCCCTTGGGAGCGAAGCCCCTCCGAGGGAGCCGTGCCAGGAGGGCTTTGAGGGATTTTTTTTGGGAAATGCACAGAGGGCTCCGGGGCGGCCCAGGAAAAGCAGCATCAGAGCCCCAGGGCACCGCCGAGCCCAGCTCCAACGCGACCTCAGCAAAGCCCAGCCAGGCACTGGGGGAGCGATTTTCCAGCTGTTTTCCAGTTGTGCCTGCTGGAATTTCAAACTCCTCTGAGCGTGCTCCCTCTCCACCCCCACAGCAGAGATACACTAGCACATACAATACTTTGATTAATTGTTTTTGAGTAAAAAAAATCTAACTTTTCTCTCTCGATCACCATGATAAACTGAGTCTCTGAGTAGCATGATCCATAATTAGTGTTAACCGTTAGTGTTACTGTAAAATCCTCTTTGGTTACAGAATGTTTCATTTAAAGCAAGATTATAAAAACCAGTTTCCAGCTAGAAATCCACCCCTGTAATCTAAAAGCCATCTAAATTACCACACTTCTGCAGGCTGAAGATATACTGATAGGACTTAGAAATCTGAGTATCTCCCCAGGTAATCTAAACAAAGTTATCAAAATTATATTAAGTAAATACATTTGGAGGAATAGTAAATTTTTGAAAAATCCTTAGGGTATTAAAAGTAGAGTTCTGGGAGTAGCAGTAGTGGGCTAGAGAAAAATCCCCCCCTCCTCTAGATACTCTCCATGGCCTTGAACTCGCTGAGGGCCTGCACAGGGTTCACGTGCTTCTTTTGGGATGCCCTCTTGATTTTCGTCTGGGTCTCGTCCTGTTTCTCCCTCTTGACCAGGGGCTTCTTCTCTGGAGCCTTCATCTTCCAGGAGACGGCCGGGAGGTTCAGGGAGGCCATACCCTGCGACTTCTGGTACTTGGTGGATGCCACGTAGGAGGCCTTGACCGTCTGCACCACGGCGTTCATCAGGTTCTTGGCAGCCTGGATCAGGGACATGGCACTGTCCACCTGCCAAGGGACACAGAGTCACACACCAGGGCACCCCAGCTTGGAAACTGATTTATCTGGCTGAATTCTGTTTTTCCTTTGAAGCCTGAGGCTCCCAGTTTGAGGCAAGATTTTTCTTTGGATGCTCAGTGGTTCCAAACCTGACTTGTGCCACCAACACAAAAGCAGGGTTTGCCCCCCTGACTGCATTTTCCATATTAATGGCAATGGGAACCATTTGTATTCTGCACTTTGCTTTTGTGACTAAGCTTTAACAGTTGACGGTTCTCTAATGAAATTAATAAAGCTGTAGTAATATCTTAACCACCATTAATAAATATTTAAATTGTCCCAGAATACTCAGTTGGATTGGGAAGGAAGGAACACAAGTGCATCACCAGCCTGGCCTAGAGCCCTTTCCCAGCTGGTTCCTCATTTACAAGAGCATCAAAACAAGGAAAAACATGAATTTGTCAGGGGAAAAGAGCTGAGACCAGGGCTGGGTGGAAGAGAGGAGCACAGTGCTGACCTCAGCTGGGACCCCCTTCTCCAGGGGCCAGTGCCCTGCTCTGGGTGGGATCCCTGGCTTGCCAAGGCCAAGTGGGCTGGGACAGGGGTTTGGTCTGGGGCAGGCTTGGTTCTGGTGGCTTTCCTGGGGCACTGTCCCCTCCCTTCCACCCCATGTGCCACCTCAGATCCTCTGGCAAACCCCTGTGCTCTGCCCTCCTCCTCATGAGCCTGCAAACCTCAGCCCTGGAGCATTCCCAGGAATCCTCACAGCAGGAGGAATCACTGAGCAGTGAGGTGCTTTTCTGAACGAGCTGCCAGACTCTGAGGTGCCAGCTCTGCCTGCCTGGCCCCTGGCTCTGCTCTCACAGCTCTGCTGCTCGGGCAGGGCTTAACCCTGGGCAGATTTCACACAGGTGATGCCTCTGCACTGGCTGAGGTCTTCAGCCAATTATCCCATGGGGCTGAACACTGCTGCTGGCAACCCCCAGTGGCCAGGCTGGATGAGAAGGGATAAAACCAGCAGATCGGACTCCAAAAGGCAGCAGGGGCTGTGCTCCAGCACCCCCAGGTGGGCTCAGCTCCTGCAGGGACATCTATTGCTGCTGCTACTGCCCCAGAGCTCTCCTTCCTCAGCTCTCCCTGAAATCTGTGCTAAGATGAAGCAATTGAAATATCAAGCAGGGCTTCGCTGGGAAGTGTCAGTGGCACAGGTGCCCAGAGCAGCTGTGGCTGCCCCTGCATTCCTGGCAGTGCCCAAGGCCAGGCTGGATGGGGCTGGGAGCAGCCTGGGATGGTGGGAGCTGTCCCTGCCATGGCAGGGGTGATACTGAATGGGTTTTAAGGTTCCTTCCAACCCAAACTGTTCCATGATCCTGTGGTACCAAAATGGCAGAATGTGGGATGTTTGCTGGTCAGGATGCAGGGAGCAATTCTGGACTATCAGCCAAATCTGTCCCTTCTTCCAACCTCCTTCCTCAGTCCTGACACGGCTGGGCAAAAGCACCAGTGACCAAACGTGCCTGGGCAGGGCAAGGAAGAGCATGCCAGGACAAATTAAGAATTTAGCTCCACTTCCTGCCCCCCAAATATCTGTCATACAGAATCCTCTTAGGAGGAAGCATTTCATGAAGTACATTGAAAAAAGTTATTTGCAAAGTAATGGATGGAATAAGGAAGCAAGCTGGCCTGGGGCCGCTTCCAGCTGTCAGAAACCAGAGCAGCCACTGAAAATCCCTGCACTCTTCAGGGCACAGCCATCCTGAAACATTAACATCTCTGGAACATTGCAGGACCCCAGCATGTTCCAAGGCTCTGCAGAGACGTGGGACAGGCTTAGCTGTGCTGATAAAGTGATTTAACCTCACTAAGAGTGAAAAGCAGTCTGGAAAACAGATTACACAGAGGTGAGGTGAATGTGTCTGCAGACACTGCTGGGTAAGGAAATGTGAAGTGTGCATGTTCACAGCAACACAAGCTCTGCACAGGTCACAGCTCTGCCCGCTGCTCCCGCCTGGGCTCTGGGCATGGCACAGCTCAGCTCGGAATAACCCTGCCATGGGGCAGAGCTGCCTGAGGCACGCTGTGCCACGCCAGGCTGTGCTGTGCCATACCATGCTGTGCCACACCAGGCTGTGCTGTGCCATACCATGCTGTGCCACACCAGGCTGTGCCACACCAGGCTGTGCTGTGCCACACCAGGCTGTGCCACACCAGGCTGTGCTGTGCCACACCAGGCCATGCCATGCCAGACTGTGCCATACGTACCCCGGACACGACGAGCTCCCCGCCCAGGTTCTGCACCTCGGCCTTGACCTTGCTGCAGATGTTGAGCTGGTGGCAGTAGAGCGCGATGCGCTGCAGGTACGCCAGCAGGTCCTGCTTGCACGCCGAGTCCGGGCACTGCGGGACAAAGCACGGGAGAAGTCAGGAAAGGGGCTGGGCTGGAGCCTCATCCCCCATGGGTGCAGCTGTGTAAGAGATGAAGGCACTGAGGGAGAAGAGGAATGCTGATGGGAGCAGTCACAAAGGAGGAAAAGGGCACGCAGGTGCTGTGCATGGCAGGGAAAAGGGTATGAAAGGTTGTACTGGGGAGTAATAAAGTGCTGATGCTTGAAAGCATTCTCGGTGTCAGCTCTGCAGCAGCACAGCTGGGGCAGCAGCCAGACACAAAC
Organism: Anthoscopus minutus; assembly: GCA_013399455.1. Lineage (NCBI taxonomy): Eukaryota > Metazoa > Chordata > Aves > Passeriformes > Paridae > Anthoscopus > Anthoscopus minutus. The sequence continues at coordinate 151,954 of VWYI01008710.1, read as the reverse complement.
CTGGGGAGGGGATGGGCAGGAGACTGCTGGGCTTTCAGACAGCTGAGCAGCACAAAGGGCATCTAAAAGGCAGGAGCCATGAACAAGGGCAGAACTGGACAGGCTGCCCTGCAGCAGCCCTCCCAGGGTGGAGGAAGAGCAGGAACAGAAGGAACAGAACTATTCACCCTCCCCGTGATGCTTTAGGTTTTAGCTTTAATATTTTCCAGATTCTGTACTGCCTTAGTGTGTGACTCTGAGCTCCATGTAAAGTGTCAGCAAGTTCTCCTCACAGTCCAGTCAGACAAAACTATCTGAAAATCCTCCTATCTATTTAAAAATCCTTTTCCAGCCCCAGAACCATAGACACCATTGCAGCTTCAGGCCCAAAAAATATAAACAACAGTGAACTGAGGAGAACAACCTGGGAGGATGGGGCTTCATAACCTGGAGCTGTAATTGGACAATTAACCCCAACATGGAAATGGACCAAACTTATACAAGTGTGAAAATTTGTGACTCAGAGTCCATCTTGCATCCATCTTGGGCAGAGCCATGCCCAGGCTCTTGTACCAAAGGTGCATCCTTTGAAGGCCTTTAATAAATTCCTGCTTTATTCCTTTAACTCTGCCCAGCCTCTGTTCCAGGCAGCCTCTTTAGGCAGCACCCAGAGCAGGTGTGTCAGCTGTAAAAGGTCCTTCCTATAGCACACAGGACACAGCAGCAATGCTCTGACTCCCAAGATCTCAGGCTGTAACCAGCAGGTGTTAGTTACAATTCCTCCCTCAGTGCTCAGTCTTCAGCATTCCAAGCTTGACAGCGATAAATCCAACTGTGACTCAATTACATGCAGAAAACAGAGATTCTCCTGACTTCTGCTCCACTCTTGTAGCAGTGGGGAAAGCAGGCTCCTCAGAAGGCACAAAATGACATTTTTAAGGTGCTGGCTGCAGCACTCAGCTGTAAGAGAAAGGAAACTTTTCCAGCTTTGCACAAAAGGCTCTGCAAGAGTCCCTCTGTGCTGCCCCTCAGGCATTTTCTGGGACAGAGCCCAAGAATGAGCCATGGATGAGCCAGGCTCAGGCTGGACTTCCAGACTAGAGGGGAGCCCAGCTGAAGAGCAGCCATGGCCCAGAGCAGGCTCTGCAGGACAGAAGGGCTGTGGGAAGGGCCCTGCAGCCCCTTTAGGAGCAGCAGCAATGGGGAGCCAGCAGCAGGTCCCCCATGGGCCACCTCAGCCTCAGGGGCTCACACACCCACACACACACAACACCTCCAGCTTCACATCCATGGGATTTACATCCACTGGGTCACACCCCATCAGGCCTGCTCTGAACCCCAAAGAAGCATCACTTGTGCCCCACAGAGAGCTCCTGCTCGTTGTTCCATGGAAATGGCCACTCATCATCTCATCTTCCCACCCAGCATCCTGGACAAAACCACCATTAGGCTCCCCCTGATCCTTATGCTCTGCTCTAAGGCAGGCTGTCTTGTGGCCAGCACTGCTTCAGCTGTGGCAGTGGAATTCAGCTGGCATTACCCAGGCACAGGACTGCAGGCACATCCTGCAGGGATATCCAGCCTTCCAGACAGCTGCACCCCAGCCAGGGTGATTTAAGAGCTCTTTTTCACACACTCCTGTTCACAGCAAAACCCCATTTCACCAAGGACCCTGATCCTGTGCAATGGACCATCTGATGAAGATTCATAATGGACATGGCATGACTGGAAGACTGATCTTCAACGTGGCACTTCATTACTTTGTGCTTCACTCCAGCTGAGGGCTGATGCATTGGCCATGCAGCCTCTCCTCCCCTTCGAGGGCAAGGTAGAAATCTCCTGGCTGTGAGCAGCAGCCTCTGAGCCCTGATTCTCCCTGCAGACCTTCTCTCCTTAGCTGTGAGATGGGACAGAAACTCTTTTCTTTGTATAGAAGAGGAGCAGATTGTGGTGCACACGCAGGGAGGTGCAAACAGGGTCCCACTCCCTCAGAGCATTTCCTTCCCAACAGCACCTGATCTGCCAGAACAGGCACTTCCCTCTGCAGTGAGGGTGAGTTCAGCTAACACACATTTGGGTTTTCCCAGGGCCAGAACCAGTGGCCTTTGCAAGGCAAAGTGGTCTCTGTGCTGAGCAGGGGTAACTCAGCTGCTGCAGTGATGTGCACACAGGGCTCACACACAGGGGCACTGCAGTGGGACTTCTGCATGGCTTTATGGGCATCTGACCCCACCAAGAGACATAAAACCACCTTCTTAGTCCCAAGGAAAATGATGGAACACCCAAGGTAATTGCAAATCTCAACAAGGGCACGTGGCTTCCATCAGAGAAGCCCTGCCTAACGAAGAAAAGCTTGCAGATTAATTTTTTAAGCCAATCAATATTAGTCAGCACTACAAGATGTTTTAGAGCAAGTCCACAAATAGCCCTGGCCAAAGAGCTAATGAAAAGCTCAAATTGCCATTTTGGAAACTGCTCTCCATCTCACACAGTGACTGAGCAGCACAGAAGCAGAGGGGCTCAAAGGCTGAATGCTCAGTACAGCACATCAGGGGGATGGCTCCTCAATTCCAGCTGCTCTGTGGGGCTGTGAAACTGCTCAAGGAAAGGCAGGAGGCTGCTACACCACCACCAACAGCTGAGGAAGGCAGCAAAATCTTCATGGAATAGGAATGATAACAGGGTTGTGTACATCAATATGGTGTGAGATGGAAACCCACATCCTCTCCTGTGTGTGCTATTTCTGCAGGCAGGATCGAGGACTCAGCTCAAAGACAGATGAGGTTTAAATGGAGATGTAGCACAAGATAAAAAAGAGCATCAACAAAAGGCACTGTGGGTGCCTGCAGGAGCCCTGTTCTTTCCTAGGCAGGAGCACTTGGATAAAAATCTAAAAACCCAAAAGGCAACAGTTTGAACAGTGATCAAGAATGATGACACTATTAGATTAACCCACAGCCACAACCCCCATCTGCAGAGCTGCCATGGGAGGATTCCCACAGCCCAGGCCAGCAGGGAGTGCAGTGCAGATGGAAATGAACTTGTGGCGGGACACCCCACCTTCCCAAAGCCCCCAAACTGAGCAGACTCAGGGAAGGTTACTGGCAAAAGCTCAGCTGGCTGCTCCAGGTCAAATCCAGGATCCCTCCTGGACACAGCGAACACCCCCACTTTCACTTCCTGCTGCCCCAGCAGAGCCTGCAGAGCAGCAGAATCACCCTTTTCTGTTTTTGCAGAGAGGAAAGGGGAAGACAGCAGAGCCCTGGTGGTGTGTGCTCATGGACACAGCCTATCCCCAGGGGCTGCAGGAGAGAGCCAGCAACTCCAGAGCTCCTTCCTCCCACTGCCTGTCCCTTTGGGAATGGGCCCTGCTGCCCCGGGAATTCCCAGTAAATGCAGTAACACACATTATGCTGAGAAATGCCAGCAGCTGTTATGGGAGGCAGCTCCTGGCAGGGTGGGCACTGAGCACAGCAGCTGCCACCAGCCTGGGCCCAGTGTCCCCACCCCTGGGACCAGTCTCCCCAGCAAGAGGCTGCTGGAGCCTTTTACTGGGAACTGGGGCAGCCCCAACCCTCACCCCCAGCTGCTTCCCACTGATGAGCAGAACTCATCTCACCTCAGCCTCCAACCGCTACAAGAGGAAAAAGGAACAGACATTTCCTTTGGCTTTGTAGGTGTTTGGACATTGAGAAAATAAATAATGGAGAGAACCCTTGTCTTGCTGCAAATCCTTGTCATCTGTGTTGGGCTCAGAACTGCTTCACCTCCCCTGTTCCCAGCAAGCAGCTGGGAGTGAGGGATGGAAACCTCAGGGAGCACCTGTGGCTGGGACTCTTCCCAAGAGCCAGGGAATTCCTGGCACAGCAGCTCCTGGAGTTTCAGAGGAATGTGCTGCAGAAGGGCCTGGTGGCAGAGCTGGGAGCTGCTGGCACGAGGGGTCCCAGCTGTGGTGCCAGCCAGCACAGGGGACACGAGCTCCCAGCCAGAGCAGGGACAGCAGCACCAGGGCTCGGCGCGGCTCTGTGCTGTCACAGTGCTCCACATGAACATGCTCCTAAGGAGTGTGGAAGCACAGCTAATGAAATATGCAGGCTCCAAGTATTAGCAGGGTATGGAGTCAGGAAGAAGCTGTATTCTTGTCAAAATGACTAACTGTACAGTGCTGCTCATATTTATCTTCAAACATGTGCTTAATCTGTTACATTTTTAACGACCTTACTGCTACTAGAAGTAGTTTTCTTATGGTACAGAAAACCAGACACCAACTTTGCATAAAACATGTGAATTAAAAAAAAAATTACACAAAAGCATTGTAAACCTTCAGCCCAAGCTCCCCAGAGATCTGGAACGCAAACTGCTCCTTGCTTCATTTACCTACATCAGTAGCACACCTGGTTCTTGCAGAAACAAGGCTGTCCAAGTGCTGCAGCAAGGAGAGCCATTTGAAAAAACACTTCTCAAATTTATCTCCCCATTGAACATCTCTAAGTGCATCATTAATAAAGGAGGGTGCAGACAAGCACCTCTGAATGCAACATTAAGAGAGAGTCCTGCACGGCAGTGATTTACTTTCAAAGTGACACTGGTTCAGTTAAAACCTTGCAGTACAAATTTCCATCCTGAAAAGGCCTGGAAAGCAAGTGACAACTGAAGAAAACAAAGTTTAATCCATGGTCTCAGACTTAACCGCCTTGCATTTCAGAGTCTCTCTTGAAGGTGGAATATCATTACTAATGTTGATGTTTCCCTGCTATTTGGGTATGGGCTGAGGCCAGAGGGGCTCTTGCTTGGCCCAGTTTTTAAATGGCTCAGGACAGGCATTGCATAAATAAATCCCTGAGCTGGCCATGCTCATTCAACCCTGTAGGAATTCCTTCCAAACACTGGGACAAGCACAGCCACACTTGGGTCCCTGCAGGCCCTGCTCCAGGTCTTCATCAGCTCTGACTGGACAGTGAAAAAAACCACCAGAGAGCTTTGACATGTCCCCACTCAGTCCGTGGGGCATCTGAGAATTGCTCACCTTCAGAAGCTGCCTCAAAAGCAGCACCAAAGGTTGTGCAACAGGCAGGTGCCACTGTGCAGGTGCTGTCCCTGCAGCCTGTGCTTTGGGAAGCACCAGGAGTGCTCTGGGTGTGACCTGAGCCCAGGCTGGCTCCTGCCCAGCACTGGCACTGCCCTGGCTCTACGTGACCTGGAGCAGGGCTGGCACAAAATGCCAGGTGCCCGACTCCAGCCAAGGAGGTGCTGTGGCACTGCTCAGGGAGGCAGGGGAGCTGGAAAGGACAGGATTCTCTAGCAGCAGATCTGGAAAATCAGTTAAAACACCCCAAACCCAAATACATTTCCATCTGTTCATCATGCCTGCAGTACTAAAAGTTCTGCTCTTATCCTTGGTGCTGCAGTCTCACGGAACTGGGACTTACGTGGTCAGCAATGGTCCGGCCCAGCTTGTCCATCCTGGAGCCAGCCTCTGCGATCTTCTTGGCTGCACTGATCACATCTGATGTGTTCTTCAGTGGACCTTTGCCCCTGCAAAACAGAGCACAGCCTCCCTCCTAGCACCAGAAAACCACAGCCGTGAATTCTATGTCCCTTTTCTCATTCTGTTCCACACAGTGCTGGCAGTGACTCCTCACCCAAAGGGCAGGAGCAGCCATTACAACACCTTCATTTTCAAGAGTTACCCCCTTTCAGCTCTTCCCCACACTTAGCTTCAATCTAGGAATAAAAACATCTTAAATTTTTCTGCTTTGAGCAACTTAATGATGATAAGAGATAACATTTTAGAAGACGGATTTGCAATTTTTATGGAATAGAACATGAAGTTTAAGAAATAGCGTTATATAAAATCTGGTAAATTAATTTCAAAAGGTATCAAAAACCCTCTCTTTCCTCTGCAAATAACTGTACGAGGAACTATTTCTGCAGTATGGCAATATTGAGAAGCCCATAGAATTTAATGCTGTAAAGAACTGAGCAAATATATATATATATATGTTCCTGGGGACAAGGGTCACCCTGAAGAAAGAAAGAAAGAAAGAAAGGCAGGCAATAACTGCTGTGTATCTGTAGATCAATTTAAACAGTTATTACCACCCAGCCACTGCACAATAATGCATCTCCCCAGTTAATATGCAGCTGGAGCAGGGCACCATTTAAAGGAAATTATAAGAAGTAAGACTCAGGAGAACTTGCACTGTGCCTCATTGAAAGCCCAGCAGCTCGGAGTGAGCACAAATTAAAAAGCCTCACCTGGTGAAGTCTGTCATTTCCATCATAATCATGCACATCTGTTTGGCCAGGACAATGATGTCATTGCCACTGTCGTCCCATTTTGACACTTCAGCATCCAATTTACTCTTTTCCTCCTGGAAGCTGGCGACCTGCTCAGCAATCTTGGCTTTCTGCTCTTGAGGGAGCTGAGCCATGATAGCCTGCAAGAGAAGGGTTTTCTCACATGGCCTCCTGCTGCCTTGTAGAGGCTTTTTGGAACATTTCACTAATAACCAATTTCAGTCATGTAGATAGGGGATAAAACTTTAATAGCAATCCTCTACCTAGAGGCTTTACAGAGCCATTTGCTTCCATTTTGAATCAAAGTTTATACTCTCTTTTTTTAAGAAAAAGTGCCCAGAAAGACAAGTTGACACTTAATATATAGGCCTTTGCATGATAAAGCTGTTAAGAATCCAAACAAATTTGCTACATATTACCATCCCTCAAAATAAAACTGCATGAAGAAGAAGAACTTGTCTTTTATAGAAAATTTCAACGTTTTAAAATTAAGTTCCACTTGGGTATTGAGGATAATAAGAAATATTACCAGTCTCTTCCTTGCAAAAAGCTAGCTGTACTCCTTTGAAACATGTCTGCTGAGGAAAGAGTAAGTGAAAATAAAGAGTATGTGCTTACTCCCAAATAAAATCTCTCAGACTGGGTTTACAGCCTGTGTAAGACTCCATGGCCTTGCCTTCATAAATAGTGGGAGCACAGATGCCTCCAGGAGCAGGCAAAAAGGAGCCTTTGCTACTAAAAATCCTCTGGCAGCAGCTGTGCTAAGAGGTAAAAGAGCAATGTCTGCATGTAAATAGAAGGGGAAGAAGGTCCAGGCACAGAAAGTGCTTGTGCAAGGGAGGGGAGCATGGAAATACTCCCAGTCAGTGCAGTTCCCAAGCCAATGTGGCACAAGTTTGATAAATAAGGTCTGGCTACTTCTTGCCTGGCAGGAAAAGCCTCCACAAAAAATCTGCCATGGCACTTTCCCAAGAGTGTAAATTGTTATTGATCCAGAGGGGTTGTGTCAAATAAAAGCAAAAGGCAAGGCCTGGTTTTCCTTCAATGCACTGATTTTAGGGTCTCACCTCATAATGATTATATATTGCCTATCAATGCTTTCATTTTTGAGTCATAGGAAATGCAGTTAGTTGAAATGATTTCATTTCTGAGTTCCTCCCAATGCTGTCTTGATAAATGCTCAGTGACCACACACAGACCAGCACACATGAGGAGACATTTTGTGAAGATTTTTTGCTCATAAAGTTAATGTTTGTCTGTTGAAAATAACATTAATCCACTGGAGTGATCTGCTCTGTACCTCCCTGCAGAAGCTCACCCGACTACAATGTCTGTGATATCAAAATGTGACATAGCTTCTTGCTACTAAAAGGATTTTGATCTTTCAGAATACCCAAAATACTCAAAATAAAACAGACATTTCCCACATCCATCAGACCAACTGCAGTTCACTCAACCTCCTTTTCAGGAGAATGCTGCAAACAAAGAACGACACTTTTCTGATCCAGCATCTTTATCACCAGCCCCCCAAATTTAACCTGGGTTTTCAAAGCAGGCTGAAGTGTTTCTTGAAGGCAGGTCACACTTTTATAATGCTCAGCTTTGTGCCTTACCCTTGCACTCTGCCCAGCAATGAGCTGATCATCCTCAGTCTGGATACTGGTTCTGCTTCGGACGTCAAAATCCTCAGTCTCAAAGTCAGAATCATCCAGCTCTTCAGGAGTCTGAGGAAAAAGCATTCAGGCTGAGTCAAACTACAGATTTCATGGCTCTGAAAATCAACAAGAATATTGTTTTTCAAGCAGAGAGAATGGAAATCAGTGGAGGTAAAAGTTACTCCGTATTTTCAACAAAAAGGTAGATACAGAGACTGTATCCAGCTCTGAACACGTGTGATTTTATGTGCTTGACTTCTCCTGTTAAACACCTTAGGGATCCCTAGAATCACACAGCAGTAACTAAACAGCTGAGATTTGTCAGGACATTAATGCACTCAGCACCTGAAAGACAGAAAAAAGTTCTTGCAAAATGAACAGCGCTTTTGCAACTTGATTAAACGTAAAAGCTTCACTTCAGAATCTGAAGCTGGAATTACACACAGCTCTGAGGGCTGGTTCAGAAGCACAGACAGTGTCTTCAGCACAATTATGAATCAAAGCATTGACTAAATTAACAACAGATAAAATATCTCAAAATTTATCCTTATCCCTCAGGAAAAGCAAAAAAATTTCAGCTAGTAAGGGCCAGCTTTTATGCTGCAGGCTAAACACATCTGACCTAGTTCCTGCTTGCTTAGGATTTATTTTTGCTACTGCCAGTCTGTAGCTGGCAAACTTTTTATAAAGCCTATCAAGTTTAAACAGCATGTTTGTCAAAATACTACATCTTTGCTAAAGTGGCACTTCACAACAATTCTCCAGAGCTGGGTCAACAAAGAACTTCACTGATACATGCAATAAACTGTGATTAACAGGTAAGATGCAAATAAAATCCCTGTTCTTTAGACTATTTTTCCTGTGATTTGGATTTCACAGACTTGTCTTCCACTACAGACACTTTGTGATACAGTGAAAATAGAGATGGACATGCAAAATAATTGCCAAAAAGCCAAAGTGAGTAGGGTGACAATCAAGTCTTTGGGTATTTCAGCCTCCTCTCCAGGAGAAGAACAGGCTGTATACACAAAATCAGCAGAGGGACACACACTGAAAAGTAGTTCAGTGTATCAATAGTTTAAAAAGATATGAAAAAACATAAAGAAAGAAGTTCTGCTGTACATGATGCTGTCTGTGACTCTTCTCTGCCCATCCCTCCCAAAGCCCAAGGACACACAAAGTGCAACTCTGCCTTTCAAGTGCCACCAAGGGCAGGAACTCCTCTGGGGTGATGAGGGGGTGCTCCCTGGGCAGCAGGGAGGGGGGTAGAGCTTCTCTTCAGTAAATACAGATACACTGAGATGAATAAACACAAAAATGAGTGTTGCAGTGGCCTTTCCTGCTGGTCCCTGTAAAAAGCAAAACCCCCTGACAAAGCTGAAGTGAATGAGCCCCTGTGAGCAGGGTAACACCTGGAGAGCCCTGGAATCCCCATATGGATGGCTCTTTTATCCCAGAATAAACTCTCCGGATGACAAATGCTAGTATTTTAACTTCATTCTAGGTGGCTGCTGTGGCTCCCTGGCCCTGGAGCGTGGCACAGGGGGAAATGTCAGTGTTTCTGCACTGCCAGCCTGGGAAATTGCTGCCCACTGGGACTGGCAGCTCCTTGTCCTGAATAACAAGGGCTTCAGCAGGGAGGAAGCACATCCCTTTGTCTGCATAGCAGGAAGGCATTGACATCTCCATCTACCATCTATAAACCCTGAGCTTGTCTGGAAAAAATTCCACAGGGAGCACAGACGTGGCTGTCAGCTTTTCTCCTGGTTCCTCATCTGATCCTTTGCTTTGAGCAGCAAACAAGGAAGATGCCATTGCAATGGGTACTGTAATCACATATCTTCTGGGGCTGTACATTCTTGATTTACTGACCACCAAGCTGCACCTGCCACGGTCACCACTCTGACAGACCAGGGCAGTTTCTCAGAGTCAAAGGAATACAAGGAAAAGAAGAAAAAAGGAACAAAACCGTATTATTTGTCTTTGCTGTGTCTGACTCCTGCTCATTTTTGCCCCATTTAAGACCCAAGAAAGAGGTCCATGGATCAGCTTCAACCAGAACTTCCTTTTCTGCAACCCTTCAGCCAACTGTGCCCTTCTGTGTCTGGCCTACCAGAAACTGGGGCTTCCAAGTCACAGTCACTGCAAGCACGCAGGACTCAAGGCCTCTGTGAGCTGCCCGTTCACCCAGGTTAGCCAATTTACAAATTACATGGAACTACAGACCCAACTCATCTCAGCTTCCTTTGGACTAACTAACATGAATTCCCAAAATTCACTTAATGAAGAGCCATTGGGTTTTATTTCTAAGCGGTCAAAGCATCAACAAGCATCTAGAGTTCTGAATTAATCTGCTGCTGTTAACTGAAAGGTCACTGATTTTAGCACGTTAAGGAGCCAGGCATTACCATGAGATTACAAAAGATGGTGATGGGTGTTTAGCATCACAACTCGGGCCATCAGCGATGCTCACATGTGCCTGATGGACCTGAATCCAAATGCACTGCTCAAGTGCGACTAGCACTAAGACTCTGAATGTTAACAGGAGCGAAATGAAAATCTCCTGCCTGCTCTGCCAGGGCCGGCTCAGGAGCGGCAGGGGAAGCTGTGGGGGAAGCTGTGCTCACCCGGATCATCAGCACGGCTTTCCTGATGTCGCGGATGCCGTCGTACACCAGGCGGGAGGCGTCGATGAACTCGTTTTCATCCATGGGCTGCGCAGGGTCGGAGCTCAGCGCTTCCACTGCAGCTTCCACTTGCTCCGTGAAGCGCGGCATGACTGCAAGCAGAGCCCCGCGCTGGTCAGTCCCACCCCAGCCACTCGCTGCTTCCCACTCCTGCCTTGCTCTGATCCTGGGAGCTGTGCACTCCTTCCATCCAAATCCCAACACTTGGCACAGGAGGTGAGGTCTCGCTCCAGCTCCGTTTCTGCTTACGCTGCCACTGTTGGGTGTTTTCCCCTTGCCCAGTGAAAAGTTTATCACACCCTTCTAGTGGCCAAGGAGAATACACCTGGGGAAGCCCCTAGAAACTATGGGATAAAATCTGAATTGTTTGATGTTCCCTGCAGGTGTACATCATTTTGGGGGGGAAAAATAAGCCACACTACCATCAGGAAGCTCAAGTTTAAGTAGCACTGGAATGGGGGCAGGTTGCATTGCTGCATTTCAGTGATTCATGGTGCTCCAGGAAGAACATGCCAGAACCAGTTAGAGTCTTCTGTTTCTTCAGTGTCACCCTTGATTCTTCATCAGAGTAATTAATTCAAAAGCAACAATGAGTGCCTGGCACTGAAGCAGCCAGGATGACCCTTTACCCTTATGGATGTCACCAGTAGTTCATAGGGAACACCCTGATTTGGTGTTTATGTGTGGGGCACCTACAGCGCCCTTTCAACAATTGTAAAGATAATTTACAAAATTTACTCTAATTATTACCCAAAATTTATTCTGCTGGAGGAATGTGATCATCCTTCTGGACCCAGAACAGCTGCAGAGCCTGCTGCAATACTCCAAGACGAGCACAGCACAAATTCAAGCCCTCCCTCGCGTCTGGGACTCATTCCCGGTGTTTTTGCTTCCCACAACCCAGCCCATGACAGCGAGCACACTCAGGGACACCTTGTGCACTGCCGAGCTTTGAGCCAGTCAAGGCAGCAAAATCACACTTCTCACTTTGCAACAGCTTTGCAAACAACTCCCACTAATTTGCACGGCAGCAAATTGAGTCTTCAACAGATTTTACAGCTGCCCACAAGTTCTGCAGCAACAGCAGTTCAGGGCTCCAGGGAGCAAGCGACCCTTACCTGTGTTGGACAGTAACTTGGTTGCTTCCAGCACCTTCTCAGTGTACACTCCAGGCTCGTAGTTGTCCATCTCCGAGGTGACCACGTGAATGACGCGAGCGGCGCGGCCCCGGATCGCTCCGGCCGTGCGGTCTAAGCCATCCACGTCTTTTTCTTGGAGAGCGATGACACATTTGTTTACATCTTCTAAAATGTGATTCTCTGGTGGAAAAAGAAGGAGGGTTTAGATGGTAATGTCTTTTCTGTCGTAGTCATCAGCATGGCAATTGCTCAGCGTGGGACCTGCTCTGCAGAAGCTTATGGAGATGCTGTAATTAACGTGAAGGTCACTACAACCAGCAAAGAGCTGCCCTTCCACAGGAGGTGTCAAAAAGCCATCAGTCCATCCACCAGCTGGCCTCCACACATCCTGGCCCTCTTTGTACTCGATTTTACCAACAGGAAAGCTGAGTTCTGCTGAGTTCTCCCCTGCTTTCTTTCCATGTTTCTCCCCTGGACTGCCCCAGCCCTTATTTCAAATACCTGCAAACCACTCCCCTGCCAGCACACGTGGGGCGATGGGCACCTCCCCAGCACCACACCTACTCCCCTCAACACTCCAACAGGCACTTGGTGCGTGTTTCCAGCTTCCTCCACAGTGTTTTCCCACAGCCACATACATTCCAACAGAGCACATGACACTGTCAGTCACCCATTCCCATCTGAGACACATAATATATGCAGTGAATAATGCAGAAAGCATTCCAGCCACACGGCACTCACTGACTGCTCAGAAAACAAACAAAGAAATAAAGGCGAATCCTCTGTTTGTAAATTAGCTTTTTTAATATACATGTTCTGGTTTTGTGAAGAGATATTTTCCCCATTCATCAAGTCCAAGAAGCCCAAAATGGGTAAAACCCTCTAAGAAATTTCTGAAGATGCCCAAAGAAATTTGGATCCTTATTTGGGGAAATCTACTCTAAAGACCTCCCAAACTGTTTTTAGAGACTTCCAAACTCTGTCAGAGAACTCTTTAATGTACCAAGACTAATGTTTCAGAATCATCATCCAACACCAGCATTTCGGCTGCCTGGTAAGAAACCAACTTGGAAACATTTCTGCTCTGTCACTTAAAATAGTTTCCAGTGTTAATTACCATTGACTTAATCATTCTACACTGCCAACCCATGCAAGTGGTTTTTATTCCCTCTGCAGGTAGTAGAAGAGCCATTTTGCAAGAGTTTGTAGAGGCAAGAAGCTCACAGTGTTAGCTGGGAGAGGATTTGGAAGAACTGCCCGAAAGGATTGCTGCGGGAAGTTACGCCTGATTTACATAAAATTAACACAGCCAGGTGCAATATTGCGAGACTTCTGTAAGTAACCTGGACAAAGATTACACTTGTGAAATCCCTCTGAAGCAACTCAGCCTGAGCAGGTTCAGCTGAGGGCAGAATGTAGCCCTGAGAGAGGGAAGAGCAGGTTCATTAGTGATTTGACAAGTCAGTGAGCAGGCACAGGAGCCACAGCGAGCACAGAGGGGATTTAAAGAGGCAGCCCCAGAGAAAAAGCTCCAGTGCCAGGCCAAAACACAGACTGTTTATTGCTTCAATTCCTAAATGAATAAATTAAGCCACAGACCATTAAAAAGCCTCTTTGGATTATCCGAACTTTAATAACATGGACAAAATGAAGGTGAATATTTAAATGTCTGCTGATCGTTTAATGCCTTTTGCAGATGAGAACTGGCCAGAAAGTCCCTTCTAGAGGGAGATAACCCACAGGGCAGCTTGCAAAGGGCCCAGGGAAGTGCAGGACTGTCAGATCTATCTACTCTGGTGATATTCTCCAGCTGGATGATAACAGATAAGATCTGACACTGTGCTGAGATTTTGTAAATACACCCACTGCTCCCTGTCCTACCAGCACACAGAGCACAGCTCCCACCAGCACCTCTGGGGATGGTAGAAGGCTGTCCCACATCCAAACCCCCCTGTCCTCCTGCCAAGCAGGAGATACATCCCACAGCAACAGAACACAGCACAGGCAACAGCAAAGGCATCTTATCCCACCAAAATAGCTACAGGGAAAATGGTGTGGTTGGGCAACAAGGTAAAAGGAAAGGTATTTTTTCCATATAAATGATTTTTAGACCAAACAAGGAAATACATTAAACTGTGAAAAGCTACGGAATAAAAAGGCACCCACGGCTGTCAATCCTCAATCCATGCCCACCAAACACCTTCCACCTCCACCCACCTCCACATTAAAGGGATTAAGCAATGCTTTTCCAAACAACCCCAGCAGCCTGTGAGGGAGTCTGAGGGCTACAGGAGATCAAAAGCAAAGATCAGCAGTCGGGAAAAGAAGCTCCAGATTCATAAACACAACTGTGCCTCTCTGCTGCACCTCCTGTGGAAGGTCTCAGGACCATTTCCATGCTGAACCTCTGCTGCCAAGGGGCACTGCAGGAGCCAGGTCAGGCAGCACATGGAGCCAGCACTGGGGAGCTCATACACTTGTAAACACTGTGCTCATCCTGGCAATATTCACTGGGAGGCTCTTCAGAAAGAACAGTTCCACTGAGATGGGCAATCTGTGGCATAAACCTCTGTCAGTAGCAGAGGAACAGAAGGCAGCAAATGGAATGGTTTTTTAAGAGGGTTTCAAAGGAGATTCAGGCAATTTCAGAACATTGAATTTGACAATTACACGGTGCTATCAGCAACTGCTCTAAAGAACAGAGATAGTGGGCACACCAACACACCCAGACTGTTTTGGGAAGGCACTGATAAGAGGGATAAGAATTACAGAAGGTACAGGAGAGCTTTGAAATGAGGAAAAATGAAACAGGCAGACTGTGCAGTCAGGGAAGCAATGACTGACAAAGTGCACAGCAGAACTCTGCATGTTTGCAAACAGCATGGAGAGGGAAAAGGGGGAAAAAGCCTCTTCACCATCTTCAGTACAAGCAGGGGCATCAAATGAAGCAAACAGGCGACAGTGCAAAACAAGAAAGTTCTTCCCATGGAGCACACTTCAGCTGTGAAATTTGCACAGGAGGATGGAGGTGCCAGCAGTTTATAATGGTCAAAAGAACAACTAACACCAGCTTAAATGAGAAAAATCTGTCAAGGACTGCTCTGGAGATAGCACCTCTGATGCTGGAGCTCCCTGAGCTGCACATCACTCATGGCTGGGAGCACACAGACATCTCCAGGCTACAAGGCTCCTGTGCCATCCATGTCCCATGCTGACAGCGAGCCTCCCCCAGACCCTGCCCTAGCTCAGCAGGCCTCTCCTGCTGCTGCACTATGACAGTGCTGTCACCTGCTAGCTCACCTGCAGCACTGTGCACTGAAGGATCCTCCTTCTCTGATGTTCTGCTGTTCCCTAAAGCCAGCATCCCTTTCACCAAGCCCTTACTCGTGGATAATTGATACAATTCTGTAGCATGAGCTGAATGGTGAAGCCTTTACTCCAGCACACCACACAGTAGGGATGTGGGATGGCTTACATACATATTTATACATGCACACATTCAAGCACTCACAAGAACTCCTTTAAATTCTCCTTACATCCCAGTTAGTAACTGATACAAACATCCTAATAACCCCAAACAGCACTTGATATAAATCATACCCACCACGACTTTATCCAAAGAGAAGTTCAGATTCTAGCAGATAAATTGGAGTTGTGGCATTTATATGGAAAACATTTATCAAAGTTCAAACAAATAATATTTAAAAGAGTATTTATTGCTTTAATATTTTTCTACCATCTCTTTGACAGCATACACATATAAATAATTACTGAATGCACTTGAATGTCTGGAGTTGTCTCAAACTGCATTTCCTTGGCTCCATTTTGGGTGGTGAGCACTCACTCAAGGTGAACTCTCCTGAGTCCACCAGCCCAGGGAAGAAACCTTACTGCCAAGCTCCTGAGCGTACAGCCATGCAATAAACTTGGTTATTTAACCAAAAACCCAGTTCTGTTCTAATCTGCATCCCTGCTGAAGATGGGGCTGTCTTGCCCACAACTCACTTTTGTCTTGTGGTGCTAAACCTGAACTACAAGGGAAGGAAAGTGATTTTGCTGAGTGATGCAACTTCCTGCTTGTGGTGACTTCAGTCGTAGAAAGCAGCCTGGAGCTCCTGGGAGCAGCCCAGCACTCCCCACCCCACGAGGAGGAGCAGAGCTGCCACAGCAAAGCTGCCATTCCCCAGGGTCCTGCAGGAGAGCCCTGGGCTCAGTGGCTGACCCCTGTCAGGGCAGAGCTGCCAGGGGATGGACAGCTCCACACAGGCTGTGTTTGTACACCCTCACAGCTTTTCCTTCTCCAATGTTTCTACACATGTGGGTGAGCTTCAAGTGGAGCCTCGGACCTCAGCACATGATTTCCTGTGAGCAGATTTCCTGCAGCTGTGCAACTCCAGCTGCTGCTGCCCCTGTGAGCACCCACAGGTGCAATGAGCTCGGATTCTGAACTGCCCAAGTTTGTGCTCACTCACTGCAGAGAAGAATTTGACTGAGACCCCAGGGAACCACAACACAGCGTGTATGACAGCGCAGGTGACTCATCACAGGAACACCACTTGGGCTTTTGTTTGGTTTTTCTTTTCTTAACCATAAAAAAAGTACGATCTCTTAATTCAGGACCTTAATTTTTCACCTACATTTTCTAACTATGTTCACCTGGTACTTCTGACTCCACACACCCTCCTGTGAAATCTCCCTTTAAAACTGGAGGTTTTAGGTCACTTGAGATACCCAAATCTGCCTGCACCACAGAAATTAGATTCCCAGCTTGCAGCGCTGATTTGTGAACACTACTGCAGACACAATTCATGTGGTTACATCGCCATGTCCTCTGACTAGAGAACAATTAAAGTATATAGAAATAAAAATGCCCCCATTATTTTTAGGTCACAGCAGCTGATAGTGGGTCTCTATCAAGATGCTGATAAAATGGATTATCTTGGCAAGCACTTTGCCAAAGGTAATTATTAATCTATTATAATGATCCAATCTCTTTTAAAAACTCTTAAAACTTTACTAAAGCTGACATGGTATGAACAGTTTTATTTCAATTAACTCATACAACCACACTTTGATATTCAGTTTTGTTTACATGGCAGAGTCTAAAGTGACCTGAGGGATCATTTTTTTCTGCTAGTTCCTACCTCAGACATAAATACGTTCTATTTCCCCTAGAGTTACTGGTGAGGCTTATCTACAGCAGCTAAATGGTGGTAATTCATCCTTAGTTCAGCCAGCAATTCCAGATCTTGGGACAGAAAGTGTCTTCTCTTTGAGACCAGATCTCCTGCTGCACTTCCACACCTTGCTGGGCACAAGGAGCCCTTCCATGAACCTCCCAGACCCCAGAGCACGTGTCCAAAGCAGCCCCTTCCAGACCTAAGCCCTTAGGAGGAGGATTCCTTCTCAGCCTGGAGCCCTGGTTACCTGACACAGCCAGGAAGTCATCGATGGAGGTGATGTCATCCACGGCGTCCGTCAGCACACGCACCTGCCTCTCCCACTGCTCCTTGAACAGATCCATGTTCTCCTGAGCCAGCTTGCTTTGGGGCTTAGCAGCCAGAGCCAGTGCAGCATTGATGACCTGTAAAACACCTCTGGATTTTAAAACATACCCCAGTCAAACGATTACCTCCTGCTGTTTATCCAACTCAGCAGCAGACAAAGCAAGTTTAGTAAGTTTTGAGGAACTTGATGTTTAAACACAAAAGTGTTTAATTTTGTTGCTCTCACATCCAACTCATACCTGCTTCCATGTTTATTATGGATAGTTACGAGAAGCAAAACCACTTGGCAAGTTTTCTCAAGAGCCGGTTTCACCTGTCTTTAGCAGCTCGTGGTAACAAGGTGTTGCTTTCCCAGTGAAGGCTGTGTTGTTAAGTATTTCAGACAGGATGACATTTAGTACACTCAAGGCTGAATTTGCTACTTGCCAAAACCTCAGTAAAAAGGTCAAAAAAGGATTAATCTTATACAGACTGAAGTAGAAACGATATGCAAATACAAAACTACAGATAAATTTTGATTTATCGCTTTTCCCTGAAGCTTTACTCTGGATCTTGCCAGTAATTGTTGTAATGACTCCAAGTTTCTGCTGTGCCTCTGAACAAGCCAGATTAGCCAGGGAACAGGAGATGCTTCTCCTGAATACCCTCTTCTAATTTTCTTCAAACTCCAAGACCAGAATTTACACCAGATCCTAGTTTTTCTTAGCAGAACAAATGCTATTTAAACGACCACAAAAGCCTCTTTGGATGTGGGGAGAAACCAATCTCAACAGCCTGGTCCTGCTCTTGCTGCAGCAGAATGACCTGGAAATGTGCCAGGTGTGAGGAACCACGGCAGCCAGAGCCTGACAATCCCAGCCCTGTTCCCAAGCACCTGAGAGTCAGAGCTAATTAACTCACAACTTCAAGGTGTCATTTTTCTTCTCTACTTTAGGACCGTATTAATTTCACAAACTTGTCGACCAAAATATGCAAGCACCAGATGTTCCCGCTTTTCCAAAATCTACTTTCTCTACCTGCTTCATTTACAAGTGTCACAAAGCATTTTAAAAGATATATAACTCACTAAACGTGGGCATGAGGGTGGTGTCGAATGTACTGAGATGGCACTGAATGAATCAGGCAGGAGAGGGATGCCAGTGTCAGCAGTGACAGGAAATCCACACCGGGGCTGGGCTGCTCCCCACGCTGCCCCTGCAGGTCGGGGTCACAAACCCAGCCCAGCTCGGTGGGTTTGGGGACAGTGACAAACACAAGAAGCAGCACCTGAGCCTGAGCAGCACCTGCTGAGGGCTCTGTGGGGATGAACACGCCTCTGAGCCCTGCAGGAACAGCACTGCCCCTGTCCCCAGCACCACCAAGGACTCCTCTGCTGCTCCCCTTCTTCCAGCCAGCCCAGGGTCACACCTGTGTGGCACCTGAAGGAGCTGGGATGTCCCTTTGGAATGTCCCTGTGGCTCTGCCACCCTCATACATGCAACTGAAAGTCCTGAGAGCCCCCAGAAAGCCTTGCAACACCCAAGAAAATGATGTTCAGGATTTTAAAACAGAACAGAAATAGAAGTTTTAGAGAGCCAAACCGGTCCTCTGTTCGAGAGCCTTGATCTGCAGTCCAGTCACTGCCACCTCTCACCCCAGCCTGATGGATGTAATGAATTAACTACCTATCAATCAAAATCTAGATATCCAAGGTTTCATTAAGATGAATATGAACAAGTGTCCTGGAAACAGGAGAGATAAACCAAACAATGCTCTAGAAATCTGCTCTGTTTTACCCTGCTAGGAACTGTCACTACAGAGGCAGAGATGGTGGTGAGGTGATACCAAGGGTCAGGACATTTTATCTGCTTTTCTCAGCCTGCCTTGGCCCATATCAGATATAAAATGTCCTGTAGGCACTGAGACAGGGCAGCATTAATGCTGCAGGAACATATGGCCTGGGCTGCTGTGAGATGTTTGTCTGGACACAGCAGCTGTCTGGACAATTCATCCTCACCACCAGCTCATGTCAAGCCCAGATGCCCATGCTCAGCACCTCGTCACAGGTAATGGCAGAGCTGTCACACACACAGGGCTCTGCAACTGCTCCATAACCTCAAACTGTGTGTCCTCACCAAATCCAGGCACAGAAGGCACAGGCTGCATCACCCTCCTCTCAACAGGCAGCTGTCTCAGCCAGAAAAAGGGTGGGGTTTTTATACATTACAGCAGAAATGTATGGCCAAGCTGAATGTATTTTATAAAAATTATCAAGCAAAAGCAGTGTTGATCTCCCTTACAGACAGACATTCCTGCAGCAGGGAAGCAGCCAGCAGCACTGGAGATGAGGAAGCCTGGGGATATCAAAGGTTTCATGGAACTAAAGACAAACGCACAGCTCAGGAGAGCCACACAGGTGTGAGTGTGCTCAGGGGGGACTTCCGGGCAGCAGACACAGCTCAGCAGCTCCTTTTTATTGCACACACTCCATATCTCCATGTGCAAAGTGGCCACAACAGGCAGCTTTAGCAGGGGTGATAAAAGCCTTCACTCTGTGGAGAGTTTAGCATTCAGGTGGGGAAATCATCCTGGAAGTGTTTCACACCTGTGACTGAGGAAATGTCCCAGGGATCACTGACAACACCCTGCACGTGATCTATTCCAGGGAATATAGTCTGGTATCCAGCACAGAGTGATTGATTTATTTTCCAACAGGTGCTTAGAGAGATGTGGGAAAATTACAGGGATGCTGGATCTTAAATAGTCTGTGTATGTAGCAGGACTATGATCCTTTTATTATCTAAAAATAAACACTTTCAGGGGCAGGAGGAAATACTTTTTTGGGGGAAGGGATGGACCACAATACGCTTTCCCTTCTCCAAAACACATAAAGCACTGAGCAATTACTTTAAAATATCAGTTAACTCTCACAGGATGGAGATAGACAGAGTTAAAACCCCAGGAAGATCAGGACTGGACTATCTGAAATGTAACCACTTCCATGTGAAACATTTGGCAATTTCAGGGAAATATTTTGTATTTCAGAGCTTTTCAAGATGCTGCCAGAGCACTGTGATCACAATGACTCACTGAAGTTGTACAAAGGAGAGAATCAAACAGGGACATTTTGAGCCTATCCAGAAGGAAATGAAGCATGGCAAGAAAACACACTATTTTTATCGGTGCTTTGTTTCATGTAGCAATTGCAGTGTTCGAGTCAGACAGCTCCACGCTCTGGATGGAGCTGCCTTGGAGCCTCTCCCCTGCACCTCTCAGCTTCCCATGGCAGCAGCCAGGGCTTGTCAACTCCTGGGGAGGCTCAGCATTCCAAAGATTGGAATTGATGTCTCAGTCCGCACCTTGAGTCCTCTTCTCATCCCTTCCATGGGAAGAAGCTGCTGCTTTTCCCTGGTTTTATGTTCCCTGTTGTAAGCAGAGATGTCAGAGTGTGGCTGTGTCCTTCCCCCTTGGCAGGCCAGGGCTCTCCAAGGCCTGGGTTGCAACACTGCAGCTGCTTGGTCATGAAGCTATCACAAAAAGCTCAGCTATTCTGGCCAGAAAACACCTGAACCTCAGATAAACCTGTGGGTAAATTACAGCCACTGGGTCAGCCAGAATTAATTCTTTTAAGCTAAATTTAGGATGGCTTCCAGCCTCAGCCCAGCATCCCAGCTGAAAGGCAGAGAGGCCAGAAGAAAGCTCTTCCATGTAGTAGTGTTCTTACAAAGAACAATTCTGTACACTTGGCTGGCACAGCCAAAGGAAGAAACATCACTTGGGAAAGAAGAACTCTCACCCTGCTATTTGCAATCCCAACCCGCTGTATTTTACTCAGTGCACACCACATCTGACCACACCCATTTCAGTGGCTTCAAGCACTTCCTGATTTTTGCTCCAGTCCTTTTGGTAAGAAGCTTTTTCTCCTTGTAGGAGAATGTTCTTCCTGCAGCTGGGTTAACTTTTCCTTGATTCCTGTAGGATTGATTTTAGGATGTGCCCCAACAAGCAGGGGATTTTCAGTTTCAGAAGCTCTGAGGTGAACCCCCACCCCAGCCCTATCCCCTCACTACACACCATGGCTTTACAACCACAGCATCTGCAGTTCCTAAATAACTCACTTGGCACTGGGGTTTATATAAAGACCTTGACTCACCAGATTTCTTGTGGCATGTGGATAATGAGTTGGGAAGCAGCTCCATGGCCTAAACATTCAGGATACTTTGCATTTGTAGAAAAGAAAAAGCTAACAAAACAAGCTCCCACCTGCACCTCTCACCTCAGGAACACGTGGCACACACAGACAGAGCACCACTGGGGATGTGAAATCAGTTTCACTCTGGAGTACGTGAAAAGCAGCCCACCAAGCCCATGCCCAGGTGGATTGAAATCCCATAATTTCCTATAATAAAGAAAGCATGGCTTGCTTCCTGGCAGTTCATAAGAAGCTCCTCATAATTTTACTTTCCATACACAAGATGCTGGAGCTGCCTCCAGTGCTCACCCTGCTCATGGCCCTTCCCTGCTCCTCACTGCCTTTTGCTCTGGGTGTTAAAGATGGTTTATGGGGAGGACACTGATGCTGCTGCCAGCTCTATCCCAGGCCAGGCTGGCATGCCCAAATCTGTGTGTGCCAGCCCTCCACGCACTCCAGTACAGCAAAAAGCACTCTGCAGGCTCTGATGAGCTGAAATGCCTGCGAGCAAAACACACAGCAGATTGTTTTACACTCTCAGAAGCTCTAATGGCAGTGACCAGCAATGAACAGAGGCTGATGCACCAAAAGAAGAAGGAAAAGTTTCTTTTGATTTCCCATACTTTGTTCCCATCTATAAAAGGCACTTTGAGCACTTTCCTTCCCTGCGAGTTATGCACAGAGTGACTGCAGGGATCTCTGCAGAGATATTTACTTGTCTTGTAAAAAGATCCACACTTCTACTGAGTAACTCAGAACCACAGAATGGGCTGGGCTGGAAAGGACCTTAAAGCTCATCCCTTTCCAATGGCAGAGACACCTTTAATTAGACCAAGCTGCTCCCAGCCCTGTCCAGCCGGGCCTTGGGCACTGCCAGGGATCCAGGGGCAGCCACAGCTGCTCTGGGCACCTGTGCCAGGGCCTGCCCACCCTACCAGGGAACAATTCCTGCCCAAGATCCCATCCAGCCCTGCCCTCTGGCACTGGAGGTCTAGTTCCTGATGCAGTCCCTCTCCAGGTTCCCTGCAGCCCCTTCAGGCGCTGGCAGGGGCTCTGAGGTCTCCAACCTTCCCTGCTCCAGGCTGAACATTCCCAGCTCTCCCAGCCTGGACCCACAGGGGAGCTGCTCCAGTCCCCACAGCACAAAGCCCTTCCCCAGCCCAGCATGTACTGCCACAGCAGTACTTGCTATTTGCTGTAAGGACTATTTGCATATTGTGTATAGATAATTATCCTATCAACTTCCCCATCCATGAATAAAGCATTTTCATTTGGAGCTGATTGTGCCAGTCCACATAGAAGCTGCAAGAATTTTGGTGCCATTTATCTTGCTCCATTTTGCATTTTACTGACTTCAAATGCTGACACTTTGGGGGTCTCAGGCACTTTGTGTCTTTCCTGGAAGCTGTTCCACCACTGTGCTCAGATCCTGAAACCAAGGGCCCTTACTCGCTAGCACACTTCTTTCTACAGAACTGAATCCTTTTCCTACTGTACCAGTAACTGTTTGAATTTCTAAAATTGTAGCTTTTCTGGTCAGCCTTGGCCTGTGCTGGCAGCTCTTCCCAGTGAGACTGGGTGATGCAAATCTGCAACCCAAGTGTTTTTAATAGAAGTGTTTCTACTCAATGCCAATAAAATGTTTCAAGCACCTGTAATTAAACAGTCTGGAGACAGATCTGCTCGTTAGAACATTCTAAAAAATCTGACAGTCTTTCAAAGAGATGAAAAAAGGGGACAATTGTTTGATGTTGAGTCTTTACTGCAAGAAAAATGAAGTTCTCTCCTCCAATAGCCAGCAGGAAATTGGTGGTGACTGGGGACTCAAGGAGAACGAAGTCTGCTGGTCACATTTGTGTTTGGTTGATTTGAGGGGTGGTCTGCAGGGTTTTTTTATTTCTCTAAGATACTCCAACTTTTAAACAAAAGTTTCTGGAACTCTCCATGGGATTCCTTCTGCTTTGGTATTTTGTCTCTGTGTCAGTAGGTGTGATCACATATGAGCCATCTGCCTCATCAGAAATCTATAAGCAGCAAATGGCTTTTCAAGCAGCTCAAAATTGGAATAGAAGGATGTGAACAAGCAGTTATTAAAACAAGATGTTAATATGAGAAGAGCCAATTTATTTTTATTAAAAATGTAATTTAATCCAAGAATTCTCTGGAGTCAGTTTGATGGGCGATGTGTGTGCGTGGCGAGCAATTCCAAGCATGCTCCAGAGCAGGTATGGAGGGGGCTGGGAAGAACCTGTGCTTCCAGGTGCTGCCTGCTGGCCTCCCGAAGTTTCTTTTGGAGGGAGGATGAGCTCTGTGGGCTGTGGTGGAGAAAGGCAGCCAGCCCTGCCTTTCACAGGTCCTGTGTGCCCCGGGGCAGGTCTGTCCTGCAGCCACCTCCCAGGGGATGCTCGGCCTCCAGGGCAATGGGCTCCAGCTTTGGCTGGCAGAGGCAAACACCCACCCTGATGGGAACTGACCCCACAGTTATTTCTTACAGCTCTCAGCCTGACTGCAGTTTGGGTAGGAGTCTGTAGGTGAACTTCTGGGAGGCTGCACAAAGCAAGCAAGCCAGCGTAGAGCTGGCACAGGAGTGGCAGCCGACTGTGACAGCAAAGGGCTGGGACAAGTGCTCCTCTCCAGAGCTGGAGCATTCTCACTGTGGCTTCTAACACCCACAGCTGGGACGATCAGAAACATTCCCATGGCTTCAGCTCTCTTCCCAGGCGTCTTTAATGCAAACTGCAAAACAGCCTTTGCAGGCTCCCAAAACCAGCCCTGGCAACAGAGCACAGACGCCAGAGCTGGGAGTGAGGACCCAGCTTCTGAGTCGAGATAAACAAAATCTTTCCCAGGCTCACCGTTGGCAAGCCCTGTGTTGAGCAAGAAGGCAAAGAAAACTTCCCCCTGTGCTCTGTGAGGCAATGGCAGGCACAGGCAGCTATTCCAAGCGTTCCACAGCAGTAATTTTCCATTTCCATTCAGAAAGACAGTTTAAGCATTTTTTTAAAAAAATGTAACTGTAGTGATGGAGAACTTCGCTCCTTCATCTTAACCCCCTCCAGCCCAGCCTGTTCACCCAGTGAGGCAGGGCTGAGGGAGTTCCTGTGAGCTCCTCCCACACACAGAATTCCAGCAATTCCCAAAAGACAGAATTCAGGCAGGCTTAGAAGTCAGGGCTTGAGGAAGAAAATACAGTGACCACTGAAGCTGCCTTATTTCTGCCCTGTGAACCCAGACTAAAATCAGCTGGCTACTCGGGCACAGCTCATCCCAACAGCTCTTCCTGCACCCTCGAAAGGGAACTCTAAATATCCTATGTAAAATTCACATTAATTTCTGTGCTAATTGGCTGGGGAAACACAGTCAGGAAGGATGATGTTACTCCTGAGCAAGAGCTGCTTTCCAGTAACAAAACCAAGCTAAATAAATTGACTGCTTGTTTCTATATGGATCTTTGAATGAAAAAAATTCCATATTTTCTTCTTCCTTAAAGAGAATTTCAAACCTCAGGAGGTCTGGACCCAAGGGTGATGCTGAAAGGGACTGACTGCTTGTCAGTACCAACAAAACTTCCATGATTTCCCCAGCCAGCTTGAAGAGTTGCACATTCCTTCCTGCTGCTGCCAACTCAATGGCTCCTGATGGCAAGGGAGCAAATTATGGCCCTAGTTGAGCTACAGCTTTTATAATTAACTCTACAGATTGATTTCTGCAGAAATCATTCTTTAACCAGGAATTCCCTACTCCCAGAATGGCCTCTACTCAGATAAACTATTTAAGAGGTTACCGGGGACTCAAGTGCATTCAATTTCAGTTTCATCTTCCAAGCACAGCAGTACTTTGAATTACATTTCATACATTGTTATTTCTGTGTGCTACTGGTATCTTGAAGTTTCTGAGACTATTGTAATTACTGACTGACTTAACTCATGCTGAATCCAGCATCTTCCTGGAAAAATCTTTGGCATCTTAGCGAAAAAGCATACAGGGCATACAATGTTGGGTTTAACCTGTACCTTATGCTTAATTCACACATTTGTTCAGTACAGCCACCCAAGAGGATTCAAGAAGTAGCTGTGAATCTCATCAGGAATAAACTGCAAACTAAATAGTTAATTGTCCAAAAAAGGAAATAAAATCTTACTTTGCTGTTCTTGACATTGAGAATCTTTCAGAGATTTAGAAATTCCCGAGGTTTGGGGACAAGATGAGGAAGGCAGCTGAGGAGGAGGAGGATGGAGAGCTGTGCTGCTTGCACTGGCACAAGATGAGCTATTGTTACCAGAAAACACAGATGCCATTTGTAAAACAGCTTAGACAAGTACCCCTAATTATCTCTCAGGATTCACAACATGTTTAAATACTCTTAGAGCATTAAAGAAACAACCCCAGAGCATGTAATGTAATATAAAAGCACTCTTTCAACTGCTATGAACATCTATAGTGTCATTTACTAATCTCTTGGTGACGACCCTGAAATTAGGGCAAGACTGTGCAGTGGAGCATCTAAACTGTAGGCTTGGAAGTTCAGAGATGTGACCTTTGTAAAGCCAAAATCCATCAGTTAAAGCCTTTGTGCATTTATAGATACTCAGAGCTTCCAATGTGTGTTAAATATATTGTCCATAATCCCCGAAGTCAGAGGTTAACAGCTGCACTTCAGGAGATGTGGCTACACTGGTGACTACAGCTGGGTCATTATTTCATGCTGACTGCCATGCTGCTTATTTTATCCAGGAGTAGATTTCTTTAAATAGGCAGTTGTTGGAAAAGCAGATAGAAGAGTCTGAAACACAGACAATTTCAGCAACGGGGAGAAGAAAACACCCCCACAGACTTGGACAACCACCAGAAACATTCAGATTCAAAGAGAACCTAACTTTCTTCAGATGATTATTTTCAAAAGCAGCAGCATTTGTTTGGAACACCCTGCGTTAGACACCCATATTCTGGGAGATAACTAAAAAAAAACTTACATCAGCCTAGTTGGCTCCTTCAGGAAAGAGCAAGCCCTCATATCAGGGAAGATGGATTTCTAAAAGCTTTTTCTTCCACATGCTTTGATCCAACTGCAAAACCTGACCTTTGGCTTCAGCAGCCATGCACAGCCCTCACCCCAGCGTGGGGGCAGAGAACAGCTCAGCCAGAAGCAGGAGTGGGAGCACATCCCAACCTTTGGGATGCCCAAAAGCCTCCCTTAGGATTTAATGCTTTCTGTTCAGGGGCCTGTCTTCACCTGTTTAACAGCACAGTTACCTGCAGGTCATACAAAAGGTAAAATAGTCCTGCTCCTCACACTGCCTTCACCTGTTCCCTCCAAATCCCCTCCTACCGGGGTGGGTACAGATGAACATCTCTCTTCCTTTTGACTGGTTTAAAAAAAGACCAATACAGATGGGTAAACCTGGAGAAATTCCAGTTAATCCTGAGACAATACACTTTGCTTTCATAAAATGCCATTTTGCCAATTTTTCTGAGTAGTTATTTTCTGTTAGTTCCTCCTTACCAACAACAGCTTATTTGGATGCTTCAGATCTGAGTTTCTTGTTGCTTTAAAAAATGTAAATTACACAAATCAACAGCACCCTGCAGTCTTCAGGGGTTCATCCAGGTATCTAGTTGTTGACATTTAAAACACCAGGCTGTCAAACGGGAAGAGGATAGTCTAGTGCTTATATAAACTTAATTTCCTTGTTTCCATTAAAAAGTTATTAATTAAAAGGTAGTCTCAGCCAGGCTCACACTGTTCACACACAGCCAACTTCCTCTCATCCTACTCCATTGGGAAGATTATCTGGCATATTTATATTCTACTCAGGCAAAAATAGTATTTTATAATTCAACTTACAGCATGCCCAGGAGCAGTGCTAGCACCTTCACAAGGCACACATGTGCACTGGAAACCACTGAAGCTTCCCACATTTCCTAACTGCAGGTTGCTGGAATATCCTGGCCAAGTGGAATTAGAGCTATGACACAAACATGACCCTTTCACACCAGCGAAATCTTCTGCCATGGATTTTAAAGTTCCTAAGTCTTGATGCCTACGCTGCATTTCATCCCCTACATGAACTAAGGGGAAAAAATCAAGTTCAGCAGCAAGTCACAGACAGGCACTGTGAGACCAGGGCACGTCCTAAGCAGCAGCAGCTGGTCAGGGTCTGTGTCCTGCGCTGCTGCTGCCCTTACCTGGGGACACAGGGCCTCCAGCTGGCTGGCTGACATGCGCACCAGCTTCACACCCTCCTCGTTGTTGGAGATGGAGCAGGCCAAATTGGCAACCTGTGTCAGAGCGGGGAGAAAACAAAACACAACTGTTAGAATTGGGGGTTATTTCCTTCTGTAGAAAACTTTTGCCTAATCCTAGCAGTGGTCAGTAACCCATCATGGAACAGAAAGATTCCACATCTCTTCTGTTTTAACCAGTTTTGAAACCACGACTAGCAGCTGTTCCTTCTGTAGACATAAAATTGTAACACTGGATCACGGAATCCCAGAATGATTTGGGTGGAAGGGACCTGAAAGCTCATCCAGTGTCCCAGCCCTGCCATGCAGGGACAGCTCCCACCATCCCAGGCTGCCCCCAGCCCTGTCCAGCCTGGCCTTGGGCACTGCCAGGGATCCAGGGGCAGCCACAGCTGCTCTGGGCACCTGTGCCAGGGCCTGCCCACCCTGGCAGGGAACAATTCCTGCCCAAGATCCCATCCAGCTGGGCCATTCCCTGTGTCCTGTCCCTGCAGCCCTTGGGAATTGTCTCTCTCCATGTTTCCTGCAGCTCCTCCAGGCCCTGCAAGGCCACACTGAGCTCAGCCCAAAGCTTCTCCTCTGCAGGGGAACAATGGCAGCTGTGCCAGCCTTTCCTGCCAGCAGAGCTGCTCCATCCCTCTGCTCATCCTGGAGCCTCCTCTGGCCTGGCTCCAGCAGCTCCAGCTCCTGCCTGTGCTGGGCCCAGGGGCAGGTCCAGCTCTCACCCGCAGCCAGTCCAACAGGGCAGACATCACTGCTAGCCCTGATCAGGGTGAGTTCTCTGCACTGGCAGAGAGCAGTTGGATGAGCAGCACTGGCAGCAGCTGCAGCCCCAGTTTCACACCCCAGTCCCACCACGGTGAGACAGCAGCAACCCCAGAGGAGATTTTTGGTGCTACATGAGGGCCCCTCTGTGACAGGAGAGGTCAGGTAACGCCTGGCAGGCGTTCCCCTCCAGCCCTCCCTCTATGCTGCAGTTCATCAAATAAAACCAGGAATCCTCGAGATGCATCCAGAGGCCTGCAAAATTTGAACAGCATCTCTTGTGATGCTAAAAACTTTACTCCACAACCTTGACCTGCTGCACAGCATCACTCTTAACTAGGTCAGCCTGATGCAGGGACCTCTGTAAACATCTGCCTTTTAAGAGCATGGAGGATGGGGACAGCATAGGATCTTTTGGTAATTGAAGATATTCCTCATCCCAGAGCTACTCTCAGGGGAAGGAAGTCTGAAATAAGTTACATTTCTCAGCTGACAGGTGAATGACAAGCATGTTATTCTGAGCCATTTGAACACAGAAAGCTGTAAAAATAGCAGCAAGTGAACTGAGACGAACACTGAGTACTGTCCTTCCAGAGGCTGAGCAACCTCCAAAGCCCCCTGTAAATGTGCCATAAAAGCATCACCAGGAGCCAGCAGATGTTCAGTAACACCACTGAACCAGATTTCTCCAGATACTTTTCTCTAGAAGCTGGGGAATTTCCATTCTGCCTTTAATTAAACTATTCTTTGCGTTCATGTAAGTAATTTTGAAGTAGTATCTGCAGCTCTGTCACGTGCTTTTCCCCCTCCCCAAGCCCTTCCCTCACGGCAGATGTTCCCACACAGAATACATTACTGTCCTGCAAATCATCAAGCATGTGCCATTACACTTGAACAGCACTTTTCATCTACCCCATGATCAATTTGGGGAGCAAAATCAAGTTCCCACTGCAAAGCACATGGCCTCTTCCTCCCCTCCAGCTCCAAGGCAAGTTACAGAGAATGGAAAGCAAGGGTGTCAAGAAGAGAGGTGTTTCCAGCACAGAACAAGCAAGCAAACAGATGTGACAGCACATATTTGGAGGAAAACAAACTGAAGTTGAGAGAAAGACTGTGCAGCATCAACAACACAGAGGAAACCCTGCCAGCTCTCAGGAATATTTGTCTCCTGCTCCTGAAGTTTCTCTTCCACTCGTGTTTGGATTCAAGTCCTACACATGCAGAGGTGAACTGCAGGATGTCCCAAGCTCTCTGCAGAGGGCTGAGCCAGGGCTTTGCTGCCTCTCTGTGAACAGCTCCAGCCCAGCCCCTCTGCAAGCACCCCAGCAAACAGCTGGCCCTGGAGCACCCTCTCACACAGGGGCTGTGTTTGAACATCGGGGACTTTTCCTGTGCATTTGCCATGCCTGAAATCCCTGGCTTCCAGCAAGCTGCTGGGATGATGTGAAAGTACATCATGCTTTTGTTTAGAGGCTCACAAGAATCAAAAGACAATCGGATCCCATGATTTAAAAGTCAAATAAAGATTTTGCTGTTGGTTTAAGCGCAGGTCATATTTCTAAGAAACACCAGTTTGCCAATATTTTTTATGGTCCATATTTCCCCATCATTCCTGCCTCCACAGCAGCATTACAACCTCTAAGAGCGAGGAGAACACAAAGCTCTATTGAGTAGAGGCAGAATAAAAGCTACATTGAAGCACCCCAAATCAGCCTCTCCGATATCTGGAGATGTTGTGCTGTCTCTCAAGCCAAATGTGATGAATCAAGCACACAGAAACCCTACTCTGTCTGAACACAGAGAGGCAAAGAAGTTAATAATGGAATGTCCCCACAGTGGTATAATGAAAATTTGCTTTTTTGCACAGTCATTTTTGAACAGTCATTTTTCTCCTGAATACACAACTGATGGCAATTCTTCTTCAGAAAGCACCCGACTGGCACTGCCAACCCCCATGAAAGGAGCGTGTGTGCTTCCCTGACTGAGGGTCTTTGGCAGTTTAAGACAATCCAAGTGTTGGCTGCTACATCCCATCCCAGCACTGTGGCTCCAGAGCTCAACACTTCATTCCAGCAGGCAGCGATGCGCTCTGCCAGATCAGCACACAAACTTCCCAGGAAATCCTGCTGAACCTTAGGGTGAGGCAGAGACGTGGCAGCAGCTGAGATGGCTTCAGAGTGCTGCAGACAGGCTGTAAATTCACAGCAGCGCTTACTGCACCCATGGGAAGGCTCTGCCAAACTGCGGGAAAACACTCATAAGCATCTTAAAATCTGGAATTTAAGAAGAGCTGTGTCTACTAATTAATCAAGTTGTAAATGACGTAACAGTGAGGTATTCTCAACTGTCAGTAATAATTATCAGGTGCTCTATAACATGAATTCTGAAATTGCATGTGCCAGCTGAGGTGGACAGCTGCAGGTTCAAGAAATTTAATTTTAAAAGTACCTGAAAGGACTGATCTTCAATAATTCCTGGGTGATCTGACAAATAACTTCAAACTCCCTCTTCTCTTCAGAGGATAGGGTACTGCTTGCCAGTTATTTGGCACATACCCATAATACATTGGATTTTGTAGCTGAGATGAAGATCAACCCTTTCAAAGCCCACAGAGCGCTTGGAAATCATACATTTCTAAAACTTCTAAATTAAATAATGCACCTCAAGGGAACAAAAATTTCCTTTAAATCAAATGTGAATTAAATAGTTTCTCCATGTCTCCAACAAAGCAGCTGACTGACATAGTAAGTGGTCAGACTTGATTTAGAAGGAAGAACACTTGTGCTTGAGAGCAAAATAGCAATTGAATTCCCGCTGCATTTGTTCATTCTTACCATTCAATATCATCAAGTCCCTTTACATAAGCACTACTGGCACAGGCATCAAAGGAGACGAAACCACTGCAAATAATGTAATCAGCACAACGAGCAATCTCTTGAAAAGCTAAAAATACACTGGGGCTGAAGACAGCCCCGCGAGCGTGGCCTGGCACGGCTCAGCCACCTCTTGCTGACTGAAAAGCAATTTCAAGGCTCTCCCAGCTCAAAAGCACACAGCCACGGCCCAGAGACAGCTTCCCAGACCCCAAAAGGCAGGGCAGACCCCTCGGAGGTGCTGGTATTTAGAGGAATGAGCTCCAATTTCCCCCCAGTGCCAGATGCAGCACCCAGCCCCACCACTCCTGGCATGGGTAGCGGTGCCAGGAGTAACAGCTGGACAGGCTCACCTGGAAATGCACTGAGCATTTGTGAGACTCAGATCTCACCGGTTTTAACCATGACATCAGCATGCTGCACGATGCTTTGAGCTGAGTGCCTCTGGTGCTGGCACAACCCAGGAGGGGAATGGTCCCATATCCAGGGCAGTCACCAGTGGGGCTCCCTGGGCTCGGCCCTGGGGCCAGCCCTGCCTGATGTCCCCGCTGCTGAGCTGGATGAGGGGGCTGAGGGCACCCTCAGGAACTGCAGACAGCTCCAGGCTGGGTAGGAGAGTGGCCGTGCTGCAGGGGCATCTGGACAGGCTGGATCCATGGGCTGAGGCCACTTGTGTGGGGGTTCAACCAGGCCAGGTGTTGCGTCCTGCCCTGGGATCACAACAACCGCATGGATGCCCCAGGATGGGGAGGAGTGGCTGGAAGTGTCCAGCAGCAAAGGCCTGGGGCTGCTGGTGACAGTTGCTGGACATGAGCCCAGGGTGCCCGGGGAGGGCAAGAGGCCAATGGCCCCTGGGCTGTGCCAGCCCTGGGGTGGCAGCAAGGGCAGGGCAGGGCCTGTCCCCTGGGCTGGCACTGCTGGGGCACCTCCAGAGCTGTGGCCAGTTCTGGCCCCTCTTGACCAGAGAAACCTGGAGGGGCTGGAGCCCTCTGTCCAGGGCAGGGAACGGAGCTGGGAAGGGGCTGGAGAATCCCTGAGGGAGCTGGAAAGGGACTGGAGAATCCCTGAGGGAGCTGGAAAGGGACTGGAGAATCCCTGAGGGAGCTGGGAAGGGACTGGAGAATCCCTGAGGAAGCTGGGAAGGGGCTGAGCCTGGAGCAAAGGAGGCTCAGGGGGAATTTCTGGCTCTGCACAGCTCCTGCCAGGAAGGGACAGAGCAGGGCCGGGCTCTGCTCCCAGGGAACAGGGACAGGAGCAGAGGGAACGGCCTCAGGCTGGGCCAGGGCAGGCTCAGGGTGGGTATCAGAGGAAGTTTCTTCACTGAAAGTTGTCAAATCCCAGCAGAGCTACCCAGGGCAGTGGTGGAGTCACCATCCCTGGAGGGATTTCAAAGCCATGTGGATGTGGCACTTGGTGACAGGGTTTAGGGGTGGCCTTGGCAGTGCTGGGGGAACTGTTTGACTCGAGGGTCTCAGGGCTTTTCCAGCTTAAATCATTCCAAGGTTCTGTGCCTTTGTAGCAGGCATAACTTAAGTGGTTCCTTTTGAGAGGCAGATGCTATCTCAGGGCAAAGGGTCAGCTGGGAATATGTTATTACTAAGAGGGTGTAACTCAAATATTAAAAAAAATATTGTACCATCTGTCACAGAGTGATTCCATCTCAAATTCTAGTTAACTTTGACTCTTCAGAATTTACTAGTATTTAAATAAGGAAAAACTTGACATTTCTAAAGCTGTTCTTTCTACCATTAGTAACAACTTGTGGCAGAGAACCGCCTCCCCTGACAAGAGTTGTACCTTTTCCACAAGAAATATATTTTTTGTGCTTGTTTGTTTTCTTAAACTGGAAATTTTTTCAGATCGTGACTAAGAAGTTAAGTCTTCCAAAAAACTGCAGCAGCTTCAACTACACAAGTCTGGGGTCAGTGTTAAGCTTCTTAAATTATACTATTGAACATAACCCAGCAATGCTAATAAAAACACTGAGGTTGTGGATCTGACCCCCATTCACTTAAAATTAGTTGGACTTGATGATCCTTGTGGGTCCCTTCCAACACAGAATATTCTGTGATTCTGTGTAACAATGCTTCAGCTTTGAACTTGTTCCACCTTCTGTCTGCCCAGATGCCCTGGCTTGGGCAGAGGGGTTACTTTACAGGGAACTCTTTATTGAAGGACTGGCCAATTGCTTTTTCTACAAGAAACAAAAGATGCAATAGAAAGAGAAAAAGGAATTATAATCTCTAACACTATGTCTGTTTTGCCCTTCTCCTAAACCATATCTCACAGCAAGGAATGACTAAGTGCACTGATG
Source organism: Anthoscopus minutus (assembly GCA_013399455.1). Classification (NCBI taxonomy): domain Eukaryota; kingdom Metazoa; phylum Chordata; class Aves; order Passeriformes; family Paridae; genus Anthoscopus; species Anthoscopus minutus. The sequence goes on along the minus strand of VWYI01008710.1, from coordinate 118,321 downwards.
AGTTTAACCAGCTCTAAACCCACCACATTATTTAGTGTATTGGCTGGGAAATTCAAATTAACAAATCTAAACCACTACACACTTTAAAGCTTCCTTTCCAAATTTCAAAGGCTGACAATAAATGTGTTAAAGCCTCTGAGTTATGCACCTGGATTGACTTCACAGAAACACCACCCAGCTTTTCCTCCTTGTTTACAGGTCAAGCTTTTAGGACAGCTTCTCCAGGCAGTCATGAAGGCACAGCCTCCAAAGTGGTGCTGCTGCAACCATCCCAAGCTGGTGCAGCCCAAAGAAGCTCTGCAATGTGTTTATTGTTGCATAATTGAATGTTGTCAGGGCTGGCCCGGCCAGCCCAGGATTACACACGGCTATGCAGGAGCCAAACACTCACTAATTGAATTCTCAGAGTCTGGGTACTCTCCTTTGAACCTGCAGTTGTAAAAATAGCATTGCAGAAAGAAGTGTTCCGACTGTCTTAGGCTGAGAAACTTTTCAGTTTAACATTAAGCAGAGTCCTCTCGCAACCAAAAACTCTTACACAAAATAACAAACCTACATCCAAGTATACACAGATACTCTGGGAATTTCAACACCAGAGAAACCAAGCTTTTCAAAGGTGTTCCTGGCATTTTCATTTCTGATTAAACTTCAAAACTTTAGCTGCTTGTTCCATGTATTTTGCTTTGCATTTTACAATTTCTCCGGGAATGCAAATTCCAACTTTTAAGCAGCTTAAAAAAATCACCCATTTTAAAAGCAAAAAAAGAAAGAATGGACAAGCAGCCACTGAACGTTTTCCTCCTTGGGATTCGCTGAAGAAAAGTGTATCTAATATTCTCACAAAATTCAAACAGAGCACAGCTAATTTCTTCCTCCTCCACGTTAAAAAACCTGTCCCAATTCCCTTCACGCTGGTCAAAGCTCAGGAAATTAATTTATCTGCAGAAACAACTGTTCTGGCAAAACTAATGGCAACTGAGGACTCTCAGAAGAGATGTGTTGATTATGTAATTCCCATTCCTCTCCAGAAAGGCTTTCATTATTGACTAAGTCCATACATTTATTTATTCACCTGTACACTACACTCAGTATTCAAGATGAATCTGAGCATTTTAACATCCAGCCCTAACAGGTGCTGCATGAGAAAGTGTTACAGCTACAGATGTGTTAACTCTAACCCTACAAACCCTTCATTTTGCAGAGGCAGAGCTAACTGGGAATTACACAAACCAGCTCCACTTCTGTAATACTGGAGGACTGGGGATCAAATCTGCTGGGACTGGGCAGTTACCAGAGTTGTGCTATCAACTGCTTTGTGATTTTATGTGATTTAAGGAGCTGCATGTAGCTGGAGCACCACAGAAGGTTCCTTGCAAGAGCTTCTTGTGGGCAGCAGAATCCCAATGTATTACCTGAAAATAGTAGAAGTCTTTAAATAAAAAAAGGCACACACAAACTGCAGACGTAAAGCACCAGGGAGAACGAAGGACTGAACGGAGGGAACTGCTATTTCCAGAGCTGTGCAGCCTCACACGAAGAAGAGAACAGTTTTCATTCCAAATCTGGTTATGAACACAAGGAGAGGAAGTTTCAGCTGGCTGGTACAAAACTGGCAAGCAAAGGGTTGGTGTTTTGGCCAATGAGGAATGGAGGTTACACGGTTTGTTATTTCAACAGGCTGGCAAGTGATGGCAAGAGAAAGGGATCAGAGACAATGTCACAGAATCCCAGTGTAGTTTGGGCTGGGAAAGACCTCAAAGCTCGCCCAGTGCCACCTCTGCCATGGCAGGGACAGCTCCCACCATCCCAGGCTGCTCCCAGCCTCATTGTCCAGCCTGGCCTTGGGCACTGCAGGGATGCAGGGGCAGCCACAGCTGCTCTGGGAACCTGTGCCAGGGCCTCCCCACCCTTACAGGGAACAATTCCTGCCCAAGATCCCACCCAGCCCTGACCTCTGGCAGTGGGAAGCCATTCCCCCTTGTCTCTCCATACTCTTGTAAGCAATCTAACAGTATAAAAATAGATGTACTGTGCACCTTCTGCTCCCTGTTACATTGAGGCAGTAAGTATTTCCATGGGTAACCTTTTGCTTAGGATCACATCTTAATACTTTCACATTTCTAGCTGTATCTGTGTGTTCAAAATTCTAATTAAGGAATACAGCTTTGCACTTGCCTCTCACCCTGTCCAGAGCTGTCTCCAAATGCCTCTCCAGCTCCCTGGGGCCACTCCAGGGACAGCTGTCCTGCAAAAGCTCCGCTCCACACTGGAGAGCTCCTTCCATGCCCTGATGAAATGTTCTTCCCCAGCACAGAGCCACCCATGTGTTGCCAAGGTTTTACAGAGAAGGGAAGTTTTCCACCCAGCTGGGCAATCTCGGAATTTGTGCATCAGGACAAACCAGACCAGCTCCATTCACTGCAGCATAGAGACCATGTCTTCTTGCCAATGGGCAAGGTTTGCAATTAGACAGAAAGAAGAGGTGTTTGAAGGCAATCAATAGACGTAGAGCACAGACCATACCCACAGCAGGAAAGTGCAGCAGTATCTTTATTTCCAGCCTGGTGGGTTATCCTCTCTACAGACCAGAGGGAAAGCAGGGCTGCTACAGGAACAGCAGTGTGCGACGTGGGCACCGTGCCCCTTGTGGATGCAGCTGTGGCAGCAGATGTAACTGCTGGCACAGGAACTATTCCTCCCTCAGACAAACAAGCTAAAGTGTTAAAATGTTGTTATAATCTCAAACCACATTAGTTACAACAGCCTAGCCGAGCTACCATAACAGCAATGACACCACTGGTGTGTGATGGAGAGCTCAGCTTCAGCTGAAACCTTCAGAGCAAACCCTCAGCTGAGATGCTCCTTAGCAACACAAATACCTTTCCTTAAAATAAAAGTGTTTCTAGTAGTGATATTTGGACAGGACCCAAATAATTATCCTTATCCAAAAATGTCTCTGTGTTTATCAAAGTGGAAATGAAGACAGGCTGGGAGAGCTGGAGGTGCTCAGCCTGGAGAAGAGAAGGCTCCAGAGAGACCTCAGAGCCCCTTCCAGGGCCTAAAGAGGCTGCAAGAAACATGGAGAGAGACAATTCCCAGGGGCTGGAGGGGCAGGACACAGGGAATGCCTTTAAATGACAGAGGGCTGGGCTGGATGGGATCTTGGGCAGGAATTGTTCCCTGGCAGGGTGGGCAGGCCCTGGCACAGGTGCCCAGAGCAGCTGGGGCTGCCCCTGGATCCCTGGCAGTGCCCAAGGCCAGGCTGGACACTGGGGCTGGGAGCAGCCTGGGATGGTGGGAGCTGTCCCTGCCATGGCAGGGGTGGAACAAGTTGAGTTTGAGGTCCTTTCCAAGCCAAGGCATTCTGAGATCCAGTGAATGTCACCACCAGACACTTCAGTGACCAAGTGTCTCTGTTGGGGCCACTCTGCTCCTGCTGCAGCCAGCACTGGGGTGTTCTGTGCCAAGGATGCCTCGTGTGCCTCACCTGGGGGAATTTGTCTCAATCAGACACAGCAGAGAAAAATAAAAATCTGAAGGAAGAACACCACAATCTCTCCAAAATACAGGAGAACATATCAGGAAAGAGCTTGAGGTATGAACTTGGAGATTGATACTTGGAGATTGGCAGGGGGCTGGAACTGGATGAGCTTTAAGGTCCCTCCCAGCCCAAACCAGTCTGGGATTCTGCGAAATTGTTTTTCTCTCCCATCTGAGTTTGTTCATCACTCAGAACACGCTGCCTTCTGATCTGACTGAAGCCTTCCAACTTGGTGCCTATTATTAGCTGCTTAAACCAGTTTTTGGTGATTCAGACAACTGTTCATGGCAGTGTAACTGTAATTGTCAGTACACTGTGCTCTTCACAAAGACGACAAAACAGTGTCAGTAATGAGCTCCACACAGATTTCAGGCACCTCCTTGATGACATGACATGACTAATAATCCAATATTGCTAATGACTAAGATGATGAAAATCCAGACATGCATCAAGGCTTTTAGTTAAATATCAAGAATTAAAACATTTATGCCACATCTATAAAAAACTTTACCTAAAAAGCCACTCAAAAATGCTGTTGGAATTAAGACTTAAATATCTGGAAAATAAAAGGACTATTGCTTTTCAGCTACCTCTGAAGACATCATGTCAACACCACCTAAACCCAACTGTTCTCACACTTCCTGACCTCTTTTACACATTTCCCTTTCTGCAAGAGCTTCTGTTTCCAAAGGAAAAAGGAACAGAGTAAACACAGGGCAGTTTCTAGTGGAATAAAAAGCACATTAATATTTTCCAATCCCCAAACTCATTCACCTCCAAATTCTACCCCTCCTCATGTGCCTTGGCCCAGGTGTGCACAGAGGAAGCCCTTCCCAGTCCCACAGCAAGGTGATTGTCCCTGCGGCAGAAATGCCTCTTGTCCACGAGCAGCAGCAATCCATGAGGATTTCCAAACAGAAAAATTGTCTCCAGACAGCCCAACTGCTGCCCAGCTTTGTGAGGATTCAACCCCTTCACCTCTTCCATCAGTCTCACTGTCATGACCCTGCTTGCCCATGTGCACTTACAATGAAGTCTGGACAGAAAGATTACCCTGAAGTCTCTTATTCCTCTCCCAACATCGTTTTTAAACTCCACCAGCATCCTACAGACCCTTTCATACATTATTTGGTGTAGCATTAGAAGACTGGTCTCAAAAAATAACCTTAAAAGAACAGAAGTTATCCTATTAAAAGGTTACTTGCCTTTACTTATGTATGATGTATTAAATTTGTATATCCAGTTTTGTTGAAAAATGTAGGAACATTTTTCTGCTGAGGCTTTCCTGCTTTCCTGATTATGAATGTAAGGTAAGCGTGTTCTACGAGAATTTAATTTATTTATGAATTAGTTGACTAATAAAATGAACTTACAAGGAAAGTGCATTGGCTGTTGAAGAGCGTCAGACTTTAGAGGGCACATTAGAGTTACACTGGTCATTTATTGGAGACATTAGTTTTAAATTGCTGCCAAGGCTATCTATAGACAAATTACAGAAAACGTGCCTGTGCTTTGGAAGAGACATTTTGCTCATTTTGGTCTCCATTTTAAATGGGAAATAACCCTGTCTCTCTTCTCCAGACCACAGTGCAAGGACATTTCCCTCGTAATACAAAATTACCTTAAAAATAAAAGCAATAAAAGACAAACCTGAGTTGGCAGGTATTTTTCCCTCTGTAAATGAGAGTACTGGAATAATAGGCGCTGAGGCACCCTGGTAATGACCCTAGTCTGCAAAATGCTGGGTTTTGAGATTGAATAAAATTCATGAAAACACTCCAAGTCATTATGGGAGTTGGGTGCCAAGTGCTTGTCTCGTTCCCAGGAGCCTCATCCCTGCCTGGCAGCACCGAGGGATCCCCAGCACCCCTGTGCAGGCAGGCAGCAGGGGAGACACTGCCAGAACCAGCAAAGCCACCTCCAAAGAGCTTTGGAAACTCTGTGGAAACTCTGGAAATTGGTGGCTGCCAGACAGAAAGGATAATCTCGTCAGAGCAGATTAACTGCTGGATCTGCTGGATTCTCCCATTCCATGTTCTGTTTGCAGTAAATGGTACCTGGCTGTGCCCAGGTAAGTGACAATGAGCAGGGCACAGCCAAGCCTCAGCTGTTCAAGCTCATCACTGCGCCTCCATGGCCAAAACCAGTTTTTATTTTAAATCCAAGCTATGTTTTATCCACTTCACATTTTTAAAAAGCCTTTCACATGTAAAAACCTACAGCTGTTAAGACTCGCTGAAGAACATACAGGCTGCAAGTCTGAGTAAATCAGGATAATTGCAAGAAAAATGTAGCAAGTGTGCAAGGCTTCAGGCTTTGGGAGAGGGGTATTTTTAGATTTTAGGCTGAAGAATGACTCCAGGACATTGGGCTAGACTGTGAGGGCAACAGAAGGGGGAAATGTCAGAGCAAGAGGCTGCAGAAAGCTTATGGAGCTGCAAGTGCCCAAATGTGATTCTTTCCAAGCAAATAAATTTGCTGTCTGCATCTGTTCATGGGTTTCACTGAAAATGAGAAAATCATCACTCCATATGCAAGATGCAACCCAGTGCATTAAAAAAAGGCACAGAGCAGTCTCTTCAGATAAATTAAAGCAATTAGAAAAAAAAAATCAATGCTTATGAAACACCATTGAGAGCTTTTGCTTCCTTGGTCTTACCAATATTTCTCCTGGTAAGAAGACTTATAAATCAAATTTAAGGTAAGATGAATATTTGACACAGGGGTGGTGGATTCCAGAGGAAGAAGAGATTATTTGCTCTTTTTAAGGAATTACAGGCTTCAAATATATTCTCCAAAATATTTCTCAGCAAGCAAACTGGAGGCTCTTAACTTGGACTCTGTCCTTACTTACCTTTAACTTCCTAATTTCTTAATGTTGGAAAAACTTTTCCATTAAAACTACAGTTACACAGTGTCACGGTGTAACCAGTGCCAAATTGACAAGCTAATTTTTCCTTTTCTAAAGCATTCAACAGTGCAGCAAAGGTTCCTGCTTAGCACGTCTGGCTTTTTCCCTTTGCAGGAGCATCCCCGGGGAGCGGCACAAAGGCAGCTCAGCACAAACATCCCTCAAAGCCTGGGAGGGACAAAGAGCCAGCGTGGTGCTCAGTGACATCACTGGCGAGGGGCAGCAGCCACAGGACAGCCCCGGGGCATCCGAGGGTGCCAGTGCCAAGCTGGGCTTCCTCCAAAGCAAAGCCAGGCTGCAAAGCCAAGGCTGCCTCACCCAGCGGGGAAAAACATTGGAATGGAGTTCACAGTCTGCAAACTGTGAACTTCCACAGTTTACAAGTGAATTTAACTTTCTGTCAGGCTGGTTCCCCAAATGCTGTCCTTTCTGTTATTCTTGTGTGTTACATTGAAATTGGCCTCTCAATTCCTGAGTTAAAGTCCTCTAACCAAATCCAGCCAGAGTTAATGGTCTGTTAGCACAGAGCAATTTTGAAAGCTATCTTTGAAACGTATTATTCAACTGAGACAAGGCTCATTCTACTCTTTTACTGTTACTCAGTTTTCAAAAGGCAGGATAAAAGGGTGAGGATTTTACTACGTGGGAAACAAATTAGATGGGAGCCCTTTGGGATGCTCTCAGTATGGGTTCTCTAGAAGACATAGACCCAGCAGGCAAATCAGCTTTTTGTGGTTATTGCACCTTTTGGTCAAATTTGGCTGCCTGGACGTTAGGAACCACAAAAGCAGACAGTGCTGGGCTGCCAAGAAGGGAACATTTCAAAAGGAAATTACCCAAATCATGTGCTTGCATCTCTTTATGGGTACTTGGAGGGCCCATAAACAGCTCTGCACTGCAGGAGCAGGAACTCCCTGTGCTGAGCCAGGGCAGAACCCACACTGCCACTCCTGTCCAGCCAAGCCCTGCCACAGTTTAGTATGAAAAGCTAAATAAAGTAAATCTGTCTCATTAGATATCTCTCAGGGGCTGGTTCACTGACTCCTCCAGCTCACAGACACGGGGGCATTAACCTAAGGTGCAAACCCTCCCAGCAATCCAGTGGGGATGTGCTGAGCTGCCCAGGGCAGAGCAGGAGCACCTGCACATTTCCTGCCCTCACTCAGCACCAGAGGGAAGGAAGGGAAGGAAGTACATGCTCTCTTCTACATGCAAACCACAGGGACCTGTCATTCAGGGCACGACACAGCACAGCTCCATTCGGTGCTGCAGCTGTTTGGGCACATCTGATGGCCTGAGTGGCCCAGCACACTTGTGAGGGCAGTTCTGATAAGCTCCCTGCACACTCATCTCCCCTGAACGCAGGTGGAAGCAATCACTGCCCATCTCACCAGGCAAAACATCTTCAGCTCTGCTCTTACACAGTCTTTTGTTGTTTCTCCTGAGTTTCCTGCCCAAGAGCACAATCATAAGGGAACTGGCAAACATCCTTCTCCACTCTGGCAGAGGCACAAGACATTTCAAGAGCATTTTCAAGTGCACCCCAAACTCATCTTCCTGCACAGTGAAGCTGACATCTCCTATGACTGCAGCAGCTCCCCAGCCCCTTGGGACCAGGGCTCTGCAGAAGCACTATTCCCTTCTGTCCAAGCTAAGTGTATATATTAATCCATCTCCATTCAGGGAAGAGGTTTATAAACCATCTACACCATGCTACTCTACAACTACAGTTACATTTCAGACAGCAAAAGCAATAACCAAGCCTTCAAAAAGCTGTTGCAGCAGCATATCATTTTAGCAGAATCTTTTGATGTCAGTCAAAAATATTGCTGAATGTCTGCTTTCAGGGGAATAGTCCTTGCAAAACAAGAGAGTCTGGCTGTACAGAGGCTCTGGAAAACTCCTCAGCAGCCTGGCATTTGCACACCAGGTAGGGCCAGTGCCACTATGGGTGGAACTGCAGCTGCTCCAAGGGACACAGCTCCTTAGGGGTCAGGGAGAAAGGGCTCACCTGCCAAGGGCTGGGGAGAAGCTCAGGGACAGAGCTGCACAATTATTCCTTTCTAATTATGCCAATAAATTCCACACATCTGCTGAGGAGGTAGCAGAACTCTGGCAGAACAGACACTGCTATTGTTACACTACTCAACTTCTCCTGTAAACAAGCCCTAAAAATAATTTTCTAGATAAATCAGGCTTGCAACATGAGGAAGGGAGGCTTTAGACCAAACCCACTTCAAAGTGTTCCCAAGGCTGTATCCTGCTGCCAAGGCAGGGCACAGCAGCCCTTCCACATGCTGCTTTGCAGAACAACGTCAGTTACTCAAAATTTAGATTTGAATAACTTTGCAGTTCTAGGAGGACAGCACTGACACTGAAACATGACAAGCCAAAAGAGAAAAATGGATGCCTTCGAGGAATTAAAAGATCTTCATTGCTTAGACAGCAGCACTGAAGAGCTGGACAAACTTCATGCAACCTGGACTAAGGGGCAGTTGCAAAGTGCACTCAGAACCCTATGAAAAACACATTGTGCAAGTCAGAAGCTACTTTTCCTGATGCCTGATCAGTCTTATTCTTGAGCAATTTAAATCTGCCCAGCTGTGTTTGTATTCCCCACAAGCCCTGGAGACACACAGACTCCATTATCAAACACTGAGACACAAAGAGAGCAGAACCACACCAAGTGGCCTGGGACTGCTCCCGGGGAGCTGCTGTGGTTTAGCACAACCAGCCAGAGCCTCAAAGCATAGAACAGCACAGGAGGAGTTTTTGAAGCTTACTCCTAGTGGCAAGTTTCCTCAGCAATACCTGTAGCTGTTTGCTCCTTGCCATTCAGCATCAGCTGGCACAAAACTCTCAGGCCAAGGCAGTGGCCAGGGACCAAGGATTCCGAGGGGGATCCAGGAACAGGGGCGGGCTCTGCTGCAGACACATCACCCATGGACATCTGCTTCCCCCAGCAGGGCACAACCACCCCAAGAGCAGTTCCACCAGGAGGGGCAGCCAGGTGCAGGCAGCCTCTGTTCCCAGGTAACGAGCCAGGGGACAAGAGGGAACGGCCTCAGGCTGGGCCAGGGCAGGCTCAGGGTGGGCAGCAGCAGGAATTTGCCCATGGAAAGGGAGCTCAGGGATTGGAAGTGCCCAGGGAGGGTTGGAGTGCCCATCCCTGCAGGTGTCCCAGGAACACCTGGAGGTGGCACTGGGAGCTCTGGGCTGGGGACAGGGTGGGCATGGGGCACAGCTGGGACTCCATGGGCTGGGAGGGATTTTCCAACCTCAGGGATCCTGGGATTCCAGTTAAGACAGGCTGGTCCCAGTTAACCTTGTTTTCCCCAGTCAGAGCTCTGCTCTGCAGTTCCAGCAGCTGGAGAGCCTTTGGGTTTTCCTTGCAGAGGGGTGGCAGGGATCAGCGGTGTTGTCACTCCAAGTGTTCTGTTTGCTCCTTACACACACATGAGCAGCTCTTCATTCTGAAAGCCTTCACACAAAAGGCCTGTTTATGGATTTTACTGCAAAGAAAAATCCTCCAGGCAATGGGTCAAACTGGCCAACAGGACAATCGTGCCCTGCTCTCCCTTATTCCAAATGACCACCTCCTAGGAATAAAACCTTTATCATATACTCGCACTGTAATAGCCACAACTACATGGGTTATTTAACAGCCTCTTTTGATAAGCTTACATTTTCAATTATTTAAATATTAAATTGTGTTCAAATTCAGTCAAATAAAATTTCGGAAGGAAATCTATTACAGAATTTGCTTTGTGCTTCAACAGAATTGAAAAACCGGTTTTGCCTAGTCTTGCCTTAATTTAACTAGCAACAATTAAATTTTAATTTTTACCATCTTACCTCAATCAATTTGTTGGCATGTTCACGGAAAACCTGGGCATATTCTTTAACTTCTTTTTCATTCCCATTCTTGGCAGCTTCAATCAATACTAAAAGAGGAACATTTGTTTCCAGAAAAGAGTCTGAAACATGGTCCATAACAGCTTTGCGGAGCTAAAATAAAAATAAAAGAATCAGTTATTCCTCAGTAGTGTTCCACTGCTGTTTCCCTTTTACTGTATTAGTACGTAAAGCTTAAACTACTTTTGTCATTGATCCTTTTTCCTTTGTGTGACCAAGGCTTTCCCTGCACTAAGTCTTGTCTACACACTTTTTTGCTTCAATTTAAATTAAATCTCCTTAAAAAATGGATTAGTTATAGAAGTGCAAGTCACCAGTTTGGCCACAAATATTGATTTAGCAGCTCATATTGGTTTTGTCTGAGTAAATTTGCTGCTTTCCCTCAGCTGATTAAACAACACACTGATTTAACTTTTTTATTTTTCTGCTAGAATAAAAACATTTTTCAACAAACCTGATCCATCTTCTCACTTACTCGAAAATGGGAATATATTACTTTAAAACCAAACAGACAAAAGGCTGATGCTACATAAATATAGTTCTCAAATAAAGTAGGTTGAGATGAACACCATCAGAATTATAAAATATCACTGATTATCTTTGAAGTCCATCAAGTAAAAGTTGTTCTTGGGGGGTTTTGGTTGGGTTTTTTAATCTCTCTTGCCATGAGGATGATTAAGACTCCAACATCTGTATCACACAGTTAATAGTGAATTAACAGGGAACTACATTCCTACCCCATGCTTTCCACTAGAAGCTTCTGGCTTTTAATTCACTGAAGTCAGGCTAACAAACCCAGTGGCCACTGGAAACAAATTCCCAGCGTGCAGCAAAGCCTCATTTCAGCCAGCAACACCTCAGACCACCCCTCACCTGTCTGCGCAGGTCTCTGGTCTTCTTGGTCATTTTATCGATGGCAGAGTTCAGGGCATCGCTTCTTTCCTTGCGGCCAGCCTGGAAAACAGCAGGCAGAGAGGTAAACAGGCATTCAGGGTGTCAAAGCTAAACCAGCTGTTTTTCATTTCAAGTGTATGGTAAGCTGCTTTTTGTATCTGTTAGATACAGAAGTGATTCTGCATGCTGGCAGTAGAGTCTCCACCTCCCCGACATGGCAGCCACTGCTGCCTCCACAGCCCACCCCAGAGATCACACACCACTGCTCCTGAACAGCCAGACAAAAGCCCAGAACCAAAAGTCAAATCCTTATAAACCACTTGTTGGGTAAGAAATTCAACATTTCAAGCGAGTTTGCAGGCTCACCCATGGGGAGCTGCCAAGGCTTGATCCAGCAGGTTTCTCCCGAGCCCTGTTGTTAGAGAGGCCAGAGGGCCAGGCAGCAGGGGCAGCTTCCCTTTTCCATCACATATGGGGTCAAAAAACCCTCACTGGCATCAAATGAAGAGTAGATAAGACAGTGGTGGTGGTCTGGTTCTGCGGGGAGTTTTTTCTCTTTAATATAGCTTATATTAGGGTTTCAAAACACACTTTATTCAACCACGATCCAATTTCTGAAGTCCTAAGCCACAATCAATATAATTATCCAGTTGAGAAGAAAAACCATTTAGCAGTGCTGCAGCAAGGGTGTGCCAGGTATCAATTCTCCAGGTGACAGGCTGGTGTGAAATATCTGGATGAACAGCCTTGAATCTAAAACATCAAGTCCACTCTACAGCAGAAATAAAAAATGGGGAGGAGGGAGTTAGGATGTTGTAATGTCATTATAGTGTAATGAATTATTGAAGATTTGTCACCACCATGATCAAGTTATTTGATTCTCATCACAAAAGGTAACTGAGAAGTGACTGGAGCTACACCCAGGGGCTCACTGTGATGCTGCCAGAGCCTTCAGCAGCCCCAGCACTGGCCCCTTTGCTCCACATTCAGAAATCAAAGCTGAAGGCTCTAAATAAAGCAGAGATTAATGCACTGATTTACCCAACGCTTCGCTGCTGCCCTGCTCAGGGGCTAAGATGAGACTTGCTGAGCAATGGCTCTGTCCCCAGCATGCTGCTGGCAGCGGGCAGGGCTGGCACCTGCAGGGGACAGGGACCCCAGAAGTGCCACCAGGCACTGCCCCAGCCACAAGCTGCTCTGAGACACCAACCTGCAGTACCCACTGATGTTTCTCCCCTGTTTACCCACGGCAACGTGACCATTTTACTCAACCCACAGCAGCCTCCCCACACACTGGGGTTTTTTCCCAGGAATATGTTTGGATCTAAGATATATGCTCATCTATTATGCAAAAAGCCAAACATTCAGCTGTTCCAAGAAGTGCCATTTTACTTCTCCCCGGGTGCTCCCACATTACCATTTTAAAAAGCAGGAGCAGGGATTTGAGGCGAGGCCACCCTTCAGTTCCACTTTGCTGTCCCTGGCTTCACAGCCACAACAGCCCCAGTGCACAGAACCAGATGCCTTTTGGATGAGAGGAAAACCAAGAGATGGCTTCCACTAATGGACCACTATGCAAAACACCCCAAAAAAGCACATTACAGCCTGAGCAGCACTGATTTCTCACTGCTGATCTGTTCCTATGAAACTACACCACATCCTAGTACAGAAAGAGCTGTAGAATCCAGCCCCACTAGATTTCAGGAAGGCAGCTCCAGTTTATTTTCACCTTTTTGGCAAGCAGAAGTTTTAGTACAGAAATTTGTCAAAAGCACGACCAGAATTTACTTCAGAAGGCTGCAGGATAAAGCACCCTGCTAATTTAGCATGAGTCACTAATTGGGATCCCCCATTAGGGCTGAGCGGGGCCAGAGCAGGACAGACCCAGGACACCTCGGTGCTACAGACACCCTGCTGCCACGATCTCAAACCATCACAGCCAATTCCAGCCCAGCTCCTGGAGACAACAATGTCCAGCTTTGCTCAGCTGAAGTTTCCTGACCTTTTTTTTTCCCTGCACAATAAACACAGTGTTTCCCTGCCCCATGAACACTGTGGGGCCAGCCAAACCCCACAAGGACCTGGTGGAACACATGAAGACCCACACAGCCCATGCTGAAGACTCCTGGGTACAGAAACAGGCTGGGGACCAGCCCTGACCAGAGCACTGGCACTTTGTCCAGGCTCCCACACACCTCAGGAATTTCCCCATTGGTTCCACCCTACAGTCCAAAAGTCCTGCTTGAGCTGGGCTCCCTCCCTCAAGTAATAAATCTTGTTTTAAAGGCTCCAAGAGCCAGTTTAGCTCTTCTGGGTAATTTGTTCCACCAACCAATTAGCCTGAGCATTAAGAGCTGGTCCTCATGTCTAGTGTGAGCCTTCAGTGAGGAGCCAGCTAATGACCCAGCAGCACAAGGCAGCCCAGCCAGCAGCTCCTGCTATCCACGGGATTGTGAGGACTCACAAGAGTGAAGCCCAGATATTCAGATTTCTAATAGGATTTTGAGATATTCAGCACAAAACTCTGCTGAGGGAATCACAAACCCCGCAGCCAGAGAGCAGCTAATAGATTCAGTAGATTTAATATGGTCATGATGACCGTGTCAATCATTCTGCAGAATGATATCCCAACTCTGACCAGTATCATGGATAATATATTTAGCCACGGTGCAAATTTACTTTAAATTAAATCAGATCTTTATCAAAGAGGATAAAATCGATGTCAAAAATTGCTCATTTCTCCCACCCCCTCCATCTCTGCTCTTCCCCATCACTGCTGCCCCCCTTGCAGAGCACCACAAACATTCCCTGTCACATCCCTGCAGTCTCAGCTCGCATCACCATCCCCAGCAGGTTTGTTTTAATGCCCAAAGCAAAGCAAGGGGATTTGTACACAGGGAGGGGAGCAGAATCACCATTTCTGTCACAAAGCCTTCCTGCTGTAGTTGTGCCATCTGAATTCAGGCAAGGAAAAGACAGACCCAAGCTTCTCCTACAGCTATGGAGGTTAAAATCTATTCCCAACTGATTTACAGAGGTACAGCAGCACGGTGGTGGTGGTGCATTTCACCAGGATCAGCAGAACACCTGCTGTAACCAGCTAGTCAAAGATACATTTTTGCAGCTAAATATCACAAACATCTGCCATTAATCTTAAACGTTCATCATCAGTTTGGGTTAAGATGAGCCCACAGAGGTACTGAGGGAGACAGTGCCTCCTGCTCAGCACCACCTCACCCCATGCCCCCTCCCCAAATCAGCACCCAGATGTGAGCCAGATGTGCCACTGCTGAGAGCCACCACTGCCCCACCTGCCACCCACCACACAATCGCCCAAAAAGGATGGTTGGCAGAGAGGTGGTGCTTCAGGTGTCTGTGAAGTGCCTTGTGGGCTGTCAGTACAACAGGCAGCGTCCTGGCTCGTGATGGGGGCTGAACAAGTGACGAGTGCCTGGCACAGCTTCCTGTGGGCAGGCAGTGCTTTGTCCCTGTGCCACCTCTGAGCTCTGCTCCCAGGGGACACAGGACATCAGTGCTCAGGTGCACTTTGTCCCATGCTTGGTTTTGCCTTGCCACCCAGCCTCTGTGTCTGCAGAGGATAACCATGCACAGCCCTCCATCTCTGCGACAGCAGGGCTGCCAACAAATTCCATACAGAGCACGGCTGATTCAAGGCCAGGCCGTGTGAGCACTGAAGCGTGACCCACACGAATTCCAGCAGTTTTCACATCCAAGGTCTGCTGGTAGAAGAAGCAGGATTGTGCCCTGGTTTGCTGCAGGAAGGAATCTCCCCCAGCCAGCCCCCAGCTCAGCAAAGGGGCTCAGTGAGAACCTGAGGAACAATAAAGCTGCCTGCCCTGTCCACTTGCCCACAGCCACAACACAGCACTGCCACGCTGCCCTCCCTCCCCAGGGCCAGGCTGCACTGCTGGGAGGGAAGGGTGGCTCCTGTACTCAGGCTGGTGCAAGCAGGAATTAGGATGTGCAGCCAGTGCCAGGCCCAGAGCTGCAGGACAGGGAGGTGGCAGCCACCACGCTGTGCCACCACATGCGCCCTTTGCTCCCATGAAGACAAGGACACCCAACCTTCAGTGCCCATCCCTCCCACTGCCCCCCACAAAGGACTCTGCAGCTGGCTGAAGCCCTGGGCACATCTCTGCTGTGGGGCCACCTCTGCCACACCTTTGTCCCATGTGCCCCCTCCCAGGGCTCAGTGCTCAGCAAATCCAAGTGACAAGAGCACACGGTGACACTCCAGCCACACGTCCCTGCTCACCTCCTGCCTCACAGCCCCGTGACACAGCCCCAGCACAACCTTCTGGCCAAAAAGCAGCAAATCCTCCCGTGGTCCCCAAGGCACAATTCTTGCTGCAGGCAGAGGGGTGAGCTGGCAGCTGTGCAGTGCCACACATGTGCTGCATGTCCTGGCTGCTGCAGTCTCACCTGCAGCTCCAGGACTGGCACCCTCCTGGTCCCCAGCACAGCAAAGTCAAGCAGTCCCCCCATCTCCATCCAGTAAAATTAGCTTGTATGTTGTTCTTAATACACTAGGAAGGCTTCCACAAGATGTCAGCCTAACTAAATGACAACGCTTGCCTCAGGGTGCAATTCTACTTTCCCAGCACATGGGTTTAGAAGGAAAACCAGTTGTGCTGCTGCTCCAGGAGAGGGGTAGGTGAGAATCCCCCAAAAGGGTTATCTGGTCCTGGCAAGCTTATTCCTGCCAATTTGCCTGTCATGCTGCACGTGAGGGTTCAGGCTGCCATAGAGCTCCTGCTGTGGCAGAAGTGCCCAGGTGCCATCAGACATGGGTTTTTCATGCTGAGCAATGAGTTTTCAGGCTCAGAAGAAATGCATTTGTGAGAGTTTTCCAGGGGTTTATCCCCAGCCTGTTGCACCTTGATACCCCAGGCAGCTCCCAGGGAACAATGTGAATGTTACTGCAGTGCTCCAGACTTCAGAGACTGAGATGCACA
This sequence comes from Anthoscopus minutus, assembly GCA_013399455.1. Classification (NCBI taxonomy): domain Eukaryota; kingdom Metazoa; phylum Chordata; class Aves; order Passeriformes; family Paridae; genus Anthoscopus; species Anthoscopus minutus. Next base: position 102,084 of record VWYI01008710.1, on the reverse strand, counting down.
CTTGTGGTAATAACTGTTATTTCACAGCAAGTGCACATAAAAACATGTTTCGCTAAGAAAAGCACCCATAAAGTTCACGCTAACAGTTTCCTAAACAGGAAACTCACTGGCAAGGTGCTAAATAGCCCTTGTTTGCTTAAGGGCCAAAAGAATGGAGAGCCTCAGAAAAGGAGCAACTCACCATATTTGAACATTAACTCTTAACTCTGTACCAAATTACACAACCTTAACGTGGGAGGAACCTACCAGCAGATACTGATGCAAAAAAGCAAAATGTTTCCAACAAAACCTAATTTCAGCCTCCTAGTAAGAGGGGAAGAGGCAGCACTGGGGAGGGCTAACAGTTGACCTCAAAGGATACCCTTTGGAATGCTGTTGTTAAATGTTATGGTAACATATTGAGATGTTATGAGAATGCAAAGCACCCAAAGGACCAGGGTGTTGCACAGAGCTGCTCTGAGAAGCCTCCACAGGCACTGCGGAGCCACGGGACAGCTGGAGCTGAGCCTGAGCTCACTGTACACTGAGCACTAAACAAGAAGAATCTTTTAAAATAGAATCTTTCAGAGTATTTTCTGTAATTTCTTTCCATGTGGTTTCTTTCACACTGGAGCAAATGTGAAAACATTTACTATGGCAGAGCAATTTAAGAAATTTATCTAACATTTCCTAATTTGCTTAATCATTAAAGACAGTTACTCTCCTGATGGGTTCAGGGTAGGGTTCATTTGTTTTGCTTTAGCTTTTTTTGAGGTTTTTAAGATCTTATTCTTGTGTGTTAACATTCTCCATAGCTTTACTTTCCACTCAGTGCTCCCTCCCTTGAGTTTGCCCATCCCAGAAAGGAAGCACCAGAGGCAGTGTCACTGTTCCACCACAGGACAGCCAAGGGAGAAGTAGGCAGGGAACAGCAGGTCTTGGTTTAATAAGCAAGGACCTCCAAGGAACCAAAGCAAGGAACCAACATTTAATAACAAAGGTAAATGGCCATTCTATTTTAAACCCTTCTTTCGACACAATTCATCTTGCTTCATCATCATGCAAAATTTGTTATTCTCAACTCATTCCAGATCTTGGAGGTCGGAGGTGATACCTCGCTGCTACTCAGCAAACATTTTCAAGTGCCTCCTCTACAGTATTGATTTATATCTCAAGGTGAAAATAAATTTCAAAAAAAAGCTTGTCCCAGTTGCCTGGAGCAGGAAACCAGCATCCCCCTGCTGCACCCACATCGAGCTACAACCAGCGCAGTGCTCCAAAGGCTTTGCCTGCACACGCATCCTGAAAATATATAAAAATGTCAACTGAACCTGGTCATTTATCTTTCAGCACCAGTGTCCCAGAGGAGAGGTTGCTCTGAATAATGGGGCAATGAACCTTTAAAGCAAGCAAACAGCCCTGAGAGCCCACTGTCCTCCTCCTGGCTGTGCATGCACGCTCTGGCCAGAGCCCGGCAGGGCTGGAGAGCACACTCAGCTCTGCAGGGGCACAGCTCTGCAGCCCTCACCCACAGGTAGCTGCCACACACCCACCCGACAGCGGGGGCTCCTGAGGTGGTGTCCCCTGGAGCTCTGAGGGGATACACAGCAGCAGGACACTGGGGGTGATCACCAGGAAGCCCTCGCACCGCTCCGAGCCCCGACTGGAAATGCCAACCTCACCATTTCCTCCCCGCACTCCAGTGCCCAGGAAAAACCAAGTACAAAAGCCAGCGATTGGGAGGAGAAAATAGCTTTTCTAGTTTCATAACCGCACACTGTCAAGCTGGATTCCAATTAAATTTTTCCTGTACCCTAACGCAAGCTTTGCTTTTTCCAGAAATTTCTCCTGGCTTGAAGCGCTGGCTCCGATGCCCTGCTCCCAGGCTGTACTTCCTGACACTCCAGCTCCAGCTCCAGCACTGCTCTCTGCACTTCTGCAGGGACCACAGTCGCACACAGCTGTCACACGGAGCTCTGAGCTGCCCAGTCCCTCTCACCTCCACCAACGCCAGTGCTGACCAGCATCCTCTAGTCAAACCCTGCGCATTCTGCATCTAAAAGTTCCTTTCATGCAGGGAGATTTAGCAGAAGAGTGGGAGCAGGCAGCACTCAGGCACTTCCACCCGCGGCTCTGCGCTGCTTTTAACCCCAGCTGAGCAGAGCTGGCGCAGATGTGGGGGGAGCAGGGTGCTGCGAGTCCCTCCTGCTCCTTCTGTCGCGGGGACCAAGGACTCCTGCCGCTGGATTTCTCCCCCTCTATCAGTGGTCTTTAACATGATCACAGCACGCAGCACAATGCTTTAAAACAGCAAAGCTTCTGGAAAACCCAAACAAAAGGAACGTCACCAGGTGACGTCAGCCTATATAGAGCCCTGTGTGGTCGCAGCGCATAAGCAAATCCATTCTTGTACCGCTTCCCTGAAAAGCTTTTCAGTAAATGCACTCATGCTACTACAGGAGCTTCTCTCAGCAATAAGCCACCCATCTGCCATCAACAAGTTAGGACTAAAGGAAGCCACAGCTGCGGAAAGGGAAAACGTGAGCTTCAATTAAGCAGCTGAGCAGCCACGGAGGATGAAAACTTGTATTAAGATTTAAAAACTGCAGACCTGTCAGAGGAGATCAAGGCAGAAATTTCAAAAGGAATATTCCAAGAGAGCATCGTGGATTTTGCACTAATATCAAAGGACACTAAACCCAGTCAATTATTCAAGGCTGTCTTACATTAGAGCCTTTCACAGACTCACGGCGTTGAGTCTCAAACTACGACTGAATGCACCCTCCAATGTACTCAAAAGAATGGGTAAGTTCCTGCGTTTCTCTGTTCCTTGTATAATGAATGACAGCTCTGCTTTAAAGGAGCAGTTAAGATGCTAAAGCTGATTGCTCTGCACTGAACCTTAAGAAAAAAAATGTTTTCTGATAGTGCCACTGTAACCCTCCGTAATCGAGATAAAGCCTCCTCCTAAGTGTAATGTCCAAGTATTCGGTTTGTCGTAGTAAGTTGTTTCTTGCATTTAGAATTAGCTTGTTGGAAATGCATGGCAATGTTATCTGCAGTGAAATCTTCCACCGTGATGTTCTAAGTGTACTGATAAGGCTATCCTATCTTGTTGTTTTCCTAAATTATATTCTGCAGGCTTACATTTCAAGTGGCCATTAGGGGCTCGTATGCTGGCAGCACTATATGCAATGAGTATGGTTTTAAAAATGCTGCCTGCCTTGGGCATGGCTTGTCCACCAAAATGTCGCTGTGAGAAGCTGCTCTTTTACTGTGACTCTCAGGGGTTTCACTCAGTGCCAAACACCACTGAAAAGGGCTCGCTAGGTTTGTCACTGAGGCACAATTATATTTCTGAACTTGAAAGGGATCAATTTGCAAGCTTCAGTCAACTTACTTGGCTTCACTTAGATCATAATCAAATTGCAACAGTCAGAGAAGATTCTTTTCAAGGACTGTATAAACTTAAGGAATTAGTCTTAAGTTCCAACAAAATCTTTCATTTGCCAAACACAACTTTTAGCCAGCTGCTTAACCTGCAGAATTTGGACCTCTCTTTTAATCAGTTATCCTCTCTGCACCCCGAGCTCTTCTACGGCCTTCGCAAGCTACAGACCTTGCACTTGCGATCCAACTCCCTGCGGACCATCCCAGTCCGCCTGTTCTGGGACTGTCGTAGCCTGGAATTCCTGGATTTGAGCACAAACCGCTTGCGGAGTTTGGCTCGCAATGGATTTGCGGGATTAATCAAGCTGAGGGAGCTTCACCTAGAGCACAACCAGCTGACAAAGATTAATTTTGCTCACTTCCTCCGGCTGAGCAGCCTGCACACGCTCTTCTTGCAGTGGAACAAAATTAGCAACTTGACATGTGGGATGGAGTGGACCTGGGGCACCTTAGCAAAGCTTGATTTGACTGGAAATGAAATCAAAGCCATCGACCTCACCGTCTTTGAAACTATGCCTAACCTTAAAACCCTCCTCATGGATAACAACAAGCTCACCACTCTGGATTCCAAGATCCTGAGCTCGCTGACATCCCTCACCACCGTGGGCCTCTCTGGCAATCTGTGGGAATGCAGCCCAAAGATCTGCGCCTTGGCCACATGGTTGAGTGGCTTCCAAGGTCGGTGGGAGCACTCCATCCTCTGCCACAGCCCCGACCACACCCAGGGAGAGGATATTCTGGATGCAGTGTATGGTTTTCAGCTTTGCTGGAATTTATCGACTGTGGTTACCCCCGTGGCTACGACACCGTACACAGCTCCAACTACTGAGTACACGAAAAGAATAAGCTCTTCTCATTTCCATGTGGGAGACAAAGAGATTCCAACTACGGCAGGCATGGTTGTTACCACCGAAGAACAGTTCCCCGAGCCAAACAATGCCATCTTCACTCAGAGGGTAATTACAGGAACAATGGCTTTATTGTTTTCTTTCTTTTTTATCATTTTTATAGTGTTCATCTCCAGGAAGTGCTGCCCTCCCACACTAAGAAGAATTAGGCAGTGCTCAATGATTCAAAATCACAGGCAGCTCCGATCCCAAACGCGGCTGCATATGGCCAACATGTCAGACCAAGGACCCTATAACGAGTACGAACCCACCCACGAGGGACCCTTCATCATCATCAATGGCTATGGACAGTGCAAGTGCCAGCAGCTGCCCTATAAAGAATGTGAAGTATAATACCTACAGCCCGTCACAAAGTAAATCAGATAAGTAACCTACTTTAAAACTGTAGGGACCTACATCAGATTCTAATTTTTACAAATGTTGACATAAAGCCTAATTTTCCAAGCTACTTAATGGAAACATTGTTTATGGAGTGGTGCAGTATTTTTAAGTTTTTTAAAAAATAAATCCATAATATTTTCAGTGTTAAAGAAGCAATGATTACATTAAACTTGCACTCCTAATGTTTAAAAGTCTAAAGAGATGCTCACCTCAAACTATGTAAAATGTTTCATGTTATGTAATTATATGACTGTGTGTAAACATTTATACCCGAGTCTCCATATTCTACTTTTTCTACTGCAAACAGTCTGAGGGGAAGGATACTGGCTATTTGTGCAGGGATCTGTTTGTTCCACTGCAGCTGGAGGATCCCAAACACTGCAGCTGGCATCGGGCACCTTAAGGGCAGCCGGGGAGGAAGATTTTCCTCCTCTGAGCATTTCACTCCAGTAAGAGAAGGGAGGGAAAAGAAAAAGGAAAAATGAGAAATAGCAACCAAGATCCAGGTGGGAATTTCAGTGCATTGGGGTGAATTTATCTGAAATTCAGTTTTGCTCTGTGCATGTTCATGGCTCAGCTTGCTGAAAGGGACAGCGGGCACAGGAAGGAGCAATTCACACAGGCACAAATGGGTACACAACCCCAGGCAGGATGGGCACACACAGGAGCAGGGTGGGCACACACACACAGGCATACACACACATACCCAGGAGCAGGATGGGCACACACATACACAACCCCAGGCAGGATGGGCACACACAGGAGCAGGGTGGGCACACACACACAGGCATACACACACATACCCAGGAGCAGGATGGGCACACACACACACAGCCCCAGGCAGGATGGGCACACACAGGAGCAGGATGGGCACACACACACACAGCCCCAGGCAGGATGGGCACACACAGGAGCAGGATGGGCACACACACACACAGCCCCAGGCAGGATGGGCACACACAGGAGCAGGATGGGCACACACACACACAGCCCCAGGCAGGATGGGCACACACAGGAGCAGGATGGGCACACACACACACAGCCCCAGGCAGGATGGGCACACACAGGAGCAGGATGGGCACACACACACACAGCCCCAGGCAGGATGGGCACACACAGGAGCAGGATGGGCACACACACACACAGCCCCAGGCAGGATGGGCACACACAGGAGCAGGATGGGCACACACACACACAGCCCCAGGCAGGATGGGCACACACAGGAGCAGGATGGGCACACACACACACAGCCCCAGGCAGGATGGGCACACACAGGAGCAGGATGGGCACACACACACACAGCCCCAGGCAGGATGGGCACACACAGGAGCAGGATGGGCACACACACACACAGCCCCAGGCAGGATGGGCACACACAGGAGCAGGATGGGCACACACACACACAGCCCCAGGCAGGATGGGCACACACAGGAGCAGGATGGGCACACACACACACAGCCCCAGGCAGGATGGGCACACACAGGAGCAGGATGGACACACACATACACAACCCCAGGCAGGATGGGCACACACAGGAGCAGGATGGACACACAGCCCCCCAGGAGAAGGACAGCTCTGTGTGCCCCCAAACTGGCAATGCAGCTTCTCTAGGGAGGCTCAGCACACCAGGATTGATTGGAAATATTTATTAAGTACATTCAATCCTCAGCTCCCTGGTTTCAGCTGATGATGCTTTTCATGAATTCAGGCTAATTACTTAATGACAATGAACAAACAGCATTTCAACACCTTTTCATGTGTAAATACCCTTAATGCAAGGTTCTCTTAATTAAAAGCAAATATCAACACTGAGGTTAAGGAGAAGAGGGAAGGAAGAAAGGAAGGAAGGAAGAAGCCTCTCTTTGTCCCCCTGCTGCCCCCCCAGCTGAGGCTTCCTCTTGCTGGGAAGCTATTTTCATGCACTAACTCCACTGGTTTCTCTGGAGACAGAATTAGCCCCTGTAATATAAGCTCTCACTTGTCCTCCTCTTCCAGAATTCAAGATAAAAAAAAGACCCCTTCTGATAAGTTAGGAGAATATGATTAGTTAATAAAATAGTTCACTGAAAAATGTTTTGTTTCTTACTTGATATGGGACAGAATCTAAACTAGTATGACTTTCTGAAAAATCATATATAAATATATATACACATACACATCTCATTCTAAGGGGTAATTTGATTTCTTTAGCCAGAAGTACCATATTGCTATTTATACTCTGTTCTGGAATTATGTGTAAATATTTGCAGATCTATGCAGTGATGGTGGTACTCAGATGCCACAAGGGTGGGGGGTGGGGGGTCTGCAAAGGATCACATTATTTTTAAGTCAACTGCTCAAATATTGTAAACATTCTAACCAAAGCTAAAAGATTCAGAGGGATGGAGAATTATTTTATATATATATATATATACATGTATGTATAACTAAAAAATGTGTTGTGTCCAATGCTGCAGTGTCAAACAATTACCAGCACACCCCAATGAAGAAACGAAATTCCTCACAGTATTGCCATACCTTGACCAAATCCATAATTACAGTATGCTAATTGTGATGTACTAAACTATCCTGCAAACTTTTTAAACAGAAAAACCACTGCATAAAAATCCATTTGCTATTTCGCTCTGCTTTTCTCTCTGTATTACGACCTAGTGAGGTATTTAGGGTGCAATTATACAGCAGTTTGATGTTTTCTTGTGAGATGATTTTGTCCAAGGCAATTATAGCAAAATAAGTAACTTCGGTTGAGATTTCACTTAAAGGTTTTTCAATTGCTGGTTTTGAAAATACTAATTTCCATCACTTTACTTTTACATACAGTGCCCTTATTATAAAACCAATATTTTGTTTACTTCCCTTGACTCTGTACTTTAATGGAAGAGATCCAGTGAAGCCTAATGGATTTCCACAGAGATATCTTTGAACTCTCATTACTGTTAATACTAAGATGAGTCCATTTACACCTGTTCTGGGAAATTAATTACTGCTTTTACCTGACTACAAAATAATCCTGCAGGGCAGGTGGACAAAGAGCAGATATTCTGGATGATTAAATCCCATGTGAGGCAGAAGGCCAGAGCTGGGAAATACAAACCCATACTGGTCCCCAGGGCTGTTTAGCTGACTGTAGGAAGATTTGCTTTGCTCCTTCCCATAGCCAGGTGCTCCCAGCTCTGCCGAGGCCCAGGACGCTGCTCCAGGAGCAGGTGGGTGGGCATGGAGGGGGCATCCCTGTCCCTGTCCCTATCCCTGTCTGCACCTCCCTCACCCCACCCTGGCTGGCACAGGTCAGCTCTGGGAAGCACTTGGGATGACCTCCACCCACAGCTGCAGGGTGCCAGCACAGACAAAGTTATCACACATTAATGACCCTGGCAGCCAAATAACCTCCTGGTGCTGCCATCAGGATGTGACCACGGAACCTGGCTGGGCTGCCATCCCCATCAGATGTCACCACTGAACTCGGATGGCCCCAGCTGCACCTGCAGAAGCAATCCCACCTCGTCCTGCAGGCCCTGCAGGCAGAAACACACCCTGGCTGGCAGGCAGTGCAGGGGGACCACCTCAGTCTTCCCCACAGCAACAAGTGGCTGCTTGCTGAGGAGCTGAGGTTCCTCCAGAGGAGGTGCTTTCCCAACAGCCCAGCTCTGTCCTGCTCCATCCTCATGATGGACTTTTAATGCCACCCAAGAAGAGCAAAGACAGATGCTCCAGCAGTGCTGGATTTAACCTCTTCTCCATCCCTGCCACTCATGGCAACTTTCCAAGCATTAAAGCACTGTTCCAGTGCCTCTCCAAGCAAACCCACCCCAGCACCCAAGCTCTCCCTCCCACCAGCACTCCCAGCTTCCACTGGCCCTGCAGTGCTTGGCTTGCAGACAGCAGGGCAGGAGGCCAGCAGGCACAGCCCAGCACAGGCTCTGTACTCCCCACTAACCCACAGCCAATCTCCCAAATACTGTGGTTTATGTCTGCTATTTCCAAACCCATTTGGTGCCAGGTTCCAGGCATAAGCAAAGCCATTCAGCAAACATTCCATTTAGGGTAACAGGTATCATAAAACTCGCAGAATGTCAAACAGCAGCAGTGAAGCCAACCTGAATTCCCTGCAGAGGGACAGCGAGCACCAGGCAAAGCCATTGCTCTGCACAAGGACACGGCCAGAGGCTGTTCATATTTTTTATTTTAAAGTTACTGTCTTCCATTCACAATTGCTTGTGACTCTTCCAGGCAAGGAGGGGATTGGAATAATTGTGCTACTCAGCAGTCCCAAATTTATTTTGTTGATGGAACAAGAACCACAATGATTTGGTTTAAATTAATCGTATTTCAGTACGAGCACTGGCTGATGACAGGAGCTTGTTATCCTGCCCTCCCCCCAAACACCATCTCTGCTGCACAGCCTCGGTTTGTGCAGATTCTACATTGCTTACAGGTGCTTCAACACCTCCAGGCACAGCCTCAGAGGTCTTTGGATCTTTCAGAAACGGAATTTATTGTACTGCTCTTGAGGTCCTCATCCCATCCAAAGATCTCCTCCATCCTTGCTGATCTCCAGGCAGCTTCCCCTGCTCCCCACCCTCGTGTCAGTGAAATGGAAACCCAGCAGCACAGGCTCAGGTTCTGAGTCATTCTCCTGGAACAGGCTGAATTAATGCTCCCAGTTAGTCTCTCTGCATTAGATCAGTGTTTAAATGCACACAAGTAAAAATCACTCGATGAAGGGTGAAATGGGTGAGTGTTCAGTCTCCAGCTGAACAGTTCCTCTGCACTGAGCTCCAGTTCCCTATCAGATAGGAACAATGAATTCTGCTCCATCTCTGCTTGGCTTTGTTTGCTTCTCCCCCAAGCAGAAAAGATCCGATTTTTCAGTGATCAGCCACATGCACATGCGAGCTTCTGTCCCATTACCCCTCACCAGACACGGGCCTATTGCTGCCTTGTAAAATCAGAAACATCCCGTGGCTTTAAACCAGAAATCTGCACTACACACTTATTTTTAATGTGTCTAAGATAATTTCTGTACTACTTTAATGGAAATAAAGTTGATTTAATTTTGTGATCTGTGTAGCTATCAAAATCCATCTGTTCAGACCTATGAAACTTACCCAGGAGCTGAATTTCATCTTTCTTATGAAGTTTTCCATAAAAATTACACAAGTTCAGAGGGGGATACAGTATTTCTCCTCCCCTCCAAAGAGCTACGAGCAAGGAAACAACAGAAACCAAAGGCAGCAGCTCCTCCCTCCCCACACCTTCCTCCACTGCAAATGTCCCAGATGCTAAAATTGGTGCTGGGCTTTTTCAGGCACCACGTTAGCAGGATGCTTAGAGATAATTTCAGAATCAGCTGGAAATTCAGCATTTCACATCTTGTGTAAAAATCTTCTGAGAGGCATCAAGGGAAAGGTCCCAGAAGCTCTGAGGGGTGTAATCAGGGCTCAGATGGGGTGAAACACTGTTGTATACCACTGAGAAGCTAAGTCTGCCATCTCCCAGCCACTCCTTTGTAAGAAGCCAAACAAAACCCACCCCATTTTAATTTTTACTAATGAAAACACTAGCAAGTGAACTATTCTACCAGCTTAGCCACCCAAGATTACAGAGAGTCCTAGATGCATTGTGTTTAAATAATGTTTCAAAAGCAAACTTCTGGTGGGAGGGGATGTGAGCAATGGAGTAAAACAAGTGCAGTGTACAGAAGCATTTTGTTATTAAAATTGTGTATACTGTAAAACTGAATTTGCCTCTTTCTTCCTCCCTTTTCAAGCAAAGGTGTCAAAAGCTCACTCTTTCATGGCATTGTTAAAATCAGTCTGCACCCACTGCCCCAAGCAGGAGAGTCAGGTTTGGGCCATTTGCCAGAGTCACAGCAAATCCAGCCCCTTCTGTTGTACCACAGTGAGCAAAATCCAGCCTCCTGTACCACAGTGAGCAAAATCCAGCCTCCTGTACCACAGTGGGCAGGGCTGAATGGACTATTCCCTAATCAGGTGTCTCCCGACCAACAAAAACTGAATGAGCAGGATGGGAGTGAAAACCAAAGCAAACTCTCAGCCCTTAAGTGGCTGATGAGGATCAGCACAGGCCTGGCCCTGGGTGCTCCCTGGGTCCCCAGTTACACCTCCACAGCCTCATGGGGGTCACTGTGCCTGCCAGGAGCTGGCATTCCCAACAGGAACAGTGAGACATCCCACCAGCTCCGAGCCACAGCCCTCCAGGAAGGGTCCCAGAAACACCCCTGGTACAAGAAGTGCTCTTCACATGAGCTACCCCCAGAGCCCTCAACGTCATGGGAAGGATTTCTGGGTTTCAGAAGTGACGAGTTCACAGACACAACCCAGAAGCTGTGACAGAGACCTGAACAAAAGAACAAGTTTTGGGATGTTCCAAGATGATTACATGCACTGAACCACCGGCTAAAATCATTTTAGTAACTAAGCCATAGCTGCATTTACTTTTTTATCAAAAGGCTTGGCTGGAACAAGTTCTCAAGGGCTTTAAATGTCAGTTGGCAAACTGCCTCTCAAATCCTTCTAATACTTGAAAGCAGCACATGATATATCTATTTCCTTAAACTCTCAGAGACTAATTTTACAAGCAAAAGCATCTCTCAACTACAAACCCAGTTATTCTCACAAGCAAAGGTAACACACACCTCCGAGAAAAACCAGTTTCTGAATACATTATGCAAAACTTTTAAATCCAATTAAGAACAAGGAAATGTCAACATCACTAGCAACTTACTTTTAAATGTAGGCTCTGTTACGACAACTGCAAAAAAATTGAGATTCAAGAATTTGACTGGAGAGGATTGCACAAATGAACTGAAAACTGCAGCACTGGGAAACCCTGGCTTCCTCCTCCAGTCAATGTCCAGGCTAAGGGACAGGATTCAGTGAGAGTGTTCAACCACCACAAAACCCTGATGTCAGTATTTTCTGTAATCTGCTCTGAAGGAAAAGCTTTACAAAATCATTGTTACCTACTCAACAATGTCATTACCACAAAGATTTTAGGAAATTTTATTATAACAAGTTAAAGTTCTATTTAATGTTTTGACATAGGATTTACATGCTTTGGGTCTTTTTTTGGAAGAAGTTTTTTACAGTGAGGGTAGTGACAGGTTACCCAGAGAGGGGTGGATGTCCCTTCCCTGGAAACATTCCAGGCCAAGTTGAACAGGGCTTTGGGTGACCTGATCTACTTGAAGCCATGTCTATTTGTTGCAGGGGGCTGGATTAGGGTGGCTTTTGAAGCTGCCTTCCCACCCAAACCATTCTGTGATTCTATGAAACAAAAAAATGACAAGTGTCTCATTGGCACAATTCTGTGTTTGCTCCTGGGATGCACAACTCCAGAGGTTTGGCTGCCAAGGGCACTGAGCAAACCTCTCTGGGCTGACAGGTAACCAGACCCTGGTTTCAGCTCTTCAGCTGGTTTTAATCCACAAGGTCTATAATCTGACTTTTTCTTCTAAGTTTTCTAAAAGGACAAGAGTTAAACACACACAAAAACCATTTGAGCATAAAAACCAGGAGCAAGATGCTGAACCATGACCAGAGGGGAACATCCCTTGAGTTAAACCCAATTTCTTCTCCCCAGTATGTAACACAAACCCTTCCAGTATGCAGACACAAGCAAATGAAAGCGTATTCTGTGCTACGTGGATGTTTAAATGAAGCAATCAATCTTTCTTTTATAAAACCAAACTACTTCTTTTAAATGCCATGGAAGTTACCTCCCTGTTATCCCCAGCAGACTCTACTCCTCGTACACTGAATACTCAAGCAAACTGGACACAGATGAGCTGCTGGTCTTCCCTTCCACCCCTCCCTACCCCACAGGGTGGGCAGTACAGCCACTGTTTGACAGAGGTGCATCATGCTTTATACCAGTTTAAAAAAAAAGCCATATTTCATGAGAAGTCTTGGACTAAGTGGAAAAGGTTCATCCATCAAGAAGGTTCTTAAATAATTAATGAGTCATAATTCTTTACAGTCAAAAGCAATTAATTTTCTGTACTGTAATCAGGAGAATAAATCTGAAAAATCCATTCTAATGGCTCTGAATCCAAAGGTAGGGTTGCAGCTGAATTTTTAATCTTAAAATACAGGAGCAGTGATGACTTCTGCTGTTTAAACATACAATCTTCTACCAAACAGAACAGCTTTACTGCATATTTAATAGGTAGAATGGGTTTTGTGAGACCACATGAGATTAAAGACAGCATTCAATACAGGAAATGCATTTCAAGCAGAAAGGTCCTTCCAAGATATCTCTTAACTGTATAGCCACTAAAATACATGAAATATCCTTTATGAAGTGTACAACATATATGAAGTGTAGAAAATCTTACCGTGAGAAGTAGTTTTATTTATATGTTTGCAAACAGCTAAAAATATTGAGAAACATGTTCATGTGGAATCCAGCTCAACCCTACAGCAACTGTTCCTATTAGGAAGCATTTGCTCTCTTTCCCACTAACTCCTAAATAATCCATCACATATCCAGAACCTCTGCCTCAAAAGCCATGTGCTGTTAACTGGGACTATCAATTTCTGCCCTCAAATGGATTGCTTCAACCCTAACACCACTTTGAGTCTGAATTCTTTCAGAGAAAAAAAACCTGTAGAATTAATAGAGCTGTTAGTAAGCTAATAATGACACAGTCTGCTAAGGAGGGAGAACATGGGAAAAGGGACAGGGACACAACACTACAAGAGAATTTCCATCTCTAGAGGCACCACACAGCACTTAACTGGGGCAAGAACATATTCCCCTGCACTGCAGCCACTCCCAGCAGCTTTGCCAACAACAATCTCTGCTTTGAAGATGGCAAATTTCAGCTGCCCAAGCAGCCCAGCTGCTCTGGAAGAGGGAGTGAAAATCCTCAGCACGCACCTATCACAGGATGTGAGCCAGGAACAAACCCCAGGCTGGGAAAAGCACACAGCAGGGCCATGCTGCAAGCCCCCAGGAATAAGCACACAGCCCTGACTGAAAGAACTGGAGATATTAAAGCACCACCTCTGCTGTCCTTGGGAGAGGACAACATGCTCCAGCAAAGACCTGGAACTATTTATTGATCCTGGCCAGCCTGAACCACAACATGCCCACACAAACAGCAACAGCTGCTTGAAGTCTTGGCTGAATCATTTAAAAGTTAAAGAACTCAAGCTTTCTAGATAGTCCTGAAGATGGAAATAGCTGGAAATAGATGGAACTGCTTCCAGGTAGGACAAAGACTGAGCTCAGCACCCAGGAGAGCAGCAGCCCCCAGCAAGGCTGACAAGACCACAGGCAGCCAAGCTGGGAACTCCTGACGACAGCTGGAAGTTCTCTGGGTATCAAATGTATATCTGCAGGGTCCAGGCCTTCAAGAATTCCACAGCCACAGGGCAGGCAGGCAGAGAGAGCCATCTCCAGTTTATATTCTTGTCTGTGGATAACCAGCTTAGCTCTGGGACATCCAGGAGCACCACGGCAGCTCTGGAGCTTGGAAGCGAGGGAGCTGTGACTACATGATAGAGGTCTTCTGCCTGCAGTTAGCATCCATTCCAGAAAGGCTAAAGTTAGACATCTGATTGGGATGAACCAGAAAGAAACCCAAAACCAACCAACCAAAAACAAAACCAAACCAACCAGCCTGGTGAGCTTTGGCAGGTACTGCCCCTTTAACCTGACATTACTCTGAACAGAACAAGATACTCCTGACAAGTTCCCAGAGTCTGTGGTGACAAGGAACTTCTAAGAGATTGTTTCTTCACCCTTGTCCTGGGTTTGCCAAACCAGGACAGCCCTACACAGAAACCACAAAGCAGCAGCCTCAATGTCTCACGTGCAATGGGCTCTTGCCAGGCATAGCTCCCTGCCAGTGAGTGCAGAGCAAGTCTCTAGACCAGCTAAAATACCACCCATGGTTAAACTGAGCAAACACCCACAGAGCTCACTCTGTAACAACACAATGGCATCAGGACTCAGGAATTTCAGTTATTTAGAAACCACTCAAAATACCCTCAGTGCTGGGAGCTGCTGAGCAAACTGCAGCACCCCTTCCATGCCAAGTTTTGGATCTGCCTGCAGTGCAAATATTTGTCAAATTTGAAACTTGGGCAAAAGCACGGCTTTGTTTCACACCCAAGAGGTGTTTCTGGAGTGAATTTGAAGTCCTTGCCCCTCTGCTGCAGGGCTGTCCCTTCCCAGGAGGGCCCAGGCCAGCAGCAGGAGGCTCCAGAGCAAACAGCCCTGCACAGCAGTGGGATCCCTGCTGGAACTGGAGCCAGAGCTGTGGGATGAGTCCTCACACCTTGGCAGCCCTCCTGTCTGACAGCACACCCTAAAACACAGCAGCAAATGGAAACATGGACAAAGGGGAGGCAGCCTTCAGTGCACCCAGTAGATAAATCCCAGGATATTGTCCCTTCATACCTCCAGCTGTCTGTGGACAACAATTAACTTGACAAAGGGTGCCAGCAGAGTGTCCAGAGACACATGAAAAAGTTTTATGCCACATTCAAATGAGCTGGTGCCACCTCACTGCAGACTGCTTCTTTCTTCTTAGTGGGCACTCCATCATTTGAGTACACCCCAATAAAGCTGCATCATCAACAGAGGAACTTTCTGACACCCACTTTTACTGCCCATTTATTCAAAACCAGTAGTCTTCATCAAGCATATTAATAAGTGATCATCAGCTTTAGAAAGCAATTTCAATTGTTCACACAAACACAGCTCCACTGTAGAAAACAGCTCACTGCCACTGCCCCAACCTCAGCCTGTGCTGGCACAGTGAGCAGCAAAACCCAGTCCATCCTGCCTGGCCATCAGACACCCATGGGAAGCAGGAAAATACCAGGAAACCACTGCAAAAATATGAGCTTATACAAATAACAAAACAACCCAACCCCCTATCCCTCTAAAGCATTCGTTATACACACATATGCAGTTAACTAAATATATATATATATATATATATAAAATAGAGAAACGCAGTTAATTAAATATATATATATACAAGAAATAGAGAACATTTCAGGTGGATTCCCTGAGTCACATTATGAAATACATGCAATCAGCGATCCTGGGGAACTAACAGAAATCAATCAAAAAATATTTAAAAAATCAAAAGTAAATCTCAAAATAAACCCACTAATGGGAAGTTCACTCATGGAAGGAGTTATAAAAGGGTTTTTTTAATAATTGCTCCATGCTGTTTGCTCCATTTGCTTATGCAAGAGAAGAGTTCTTAACTACTGACAGGACTAGGATTAAATGACAAGTCTATGTACTTGATCCAGATTGTTCACAGGCACAAGGTGAAAAATATGAAAAAGAACATGAACAGGTTTTACTGAGCTGAGCCAGGAAAAAAAAATCAAACACACACCCCTTCTGAGCAGAAAATAGGACTTTGTGATTATTCCCATTTGTACAAGGCAAGTACACAGGCTGATTTCCACTCTGACAAGTGGTTTGGTCACTTCTTTCTATGTAATGCAATTATAATCAAGAGAAGCCTGTTTGACCTCTGTTATCAAAACCATCCCACTGCCGTCAAAGCAAGTATTTCAAGTTAGCAACGTACTGCCAGTCACTTCACTAATATAAAAAAAAACCTCCAAAAATATTATTTTCTCACAGGAGAGCTATAATTTGCAACTTCAGTCTTGAAGTCTGTTCCCTAATGAAACAGAAAAATCAGGAGACACATAGATTTTCCTCCACATTTCACAGCATCTTTTAACTTTAATGGCAACTGACCAAAAGCTTCAGGACTGCTCTGGGCTAAAAAGGATTCCTAATCCCTCTAACTCAGTCTGGAATTCCCACTCAAGGACAAAACTGAGAGCAGCTAAAAACACTGGGGCTGGTTTGTAAGAATTCACATCTTAAGAACAACCAAATGTAGCTGTCCCAGCCCTGGAAGTGTCCAAGGCCAGGTTGGAAAAAAGGCAAAAAAGGAAGGTGTGTGCCCAGTGAAAGCAGGGTCAGGGAAGAACACAGAGATGCTGCTCCCCACTGCAGGCAGAAAATCCCTATGGATGAGGCTCAGCTGGAGCTGCAGCTGCCAAACTGTGGGGGAAAATAACAATTTTCAAACATATTAATGGCAAAAGGCAGTGTAGAAATTACTTCAGTGTGTTCCAGGGTGAGGACGATCCCCTCACAGCCAGGCACAGGCAGAGGCAGAGGTGTTTAATGCATTCTTTGCTTCTCTCTTCCACATGGACCAGGGACCAAGGGGCTCCCAGTGCCCTGAGCTGCAGGACCATGACTGTGACAATGATCAGCTCCCAGCTGACCCTGAAATCGTGCAGGACCTGCTGCTCCAGCTGGATCCTACAAACCCATGCGGGCCTGATGGGATTCATCCAAGAATCCTCAAAGTGCTGCTGATATCATCACAAAGCCTCTCTTGATGATTTTTGAGTGGTGTTGGGAATCTGGAGAGGTCCCAGCTGACTGGAAGCTGGGGAACATTGTCCTGATTTTCAAGAAGGGCAAGGAGGAGGACCCCGGAAATCACAGGCCTGTCAGCCTCACTTCATTGCTGGGTAAAGTTATGGAGATTATTCTGGGAGGTGTTGAAAAACACCTGGAGGACAACACAGGCATCAGTCACAACCAACATGGCTACAGGAGAGGAAAGTCCTGCTCGTCAAACCTGATTTCCTTCTACAACAGGGTATCCCACCTGAATGACCGAGGAAAGGCAGTTGATGTGATCCTTTTGGACTTCAGGCTCAGGCTGGATCTCAGGGAAAGGTTCTTCCCCAGAGGCTCCCCAGGGAATGGGCACAGCCCCGAGGCTGCCAGAGCTCCAGGGGAGTTTGGACAGCGCTCCAAACGCACAGAGGTAACTGTTGGGGTGTCTGTGCAGGGCACTGGAATCCTTGCAGGCTCTTCCAAGTCAGGATATTCTATGATTCTGTAAGTCCCCTTTTAAGTGATGGTGAAACCAAACCTTTAAAATTAGTGCCTAGTGCAGTCAATGTATTATTTCTTGAGGGGAAAAAAAGCATTATTGCAACACCAAAAAGTAGGTTTTTTTACTATTATTTGCACCTGTGGTGTGAGGGAGGAAGGGAAGGGATGAAGAGAGGTGTTCATCAGGTCTGAAAAACAACAGATTCTCAAACATTTTGTACTTTCATACCACTTCCAGGTAACAGATCCATCAACCAGTGCTCTCTTATGGCTTATTCTTATACCTAAAAAGTTAATAGCATATGTTTTATGATATATAGCATGAAGGTTCTATACCTCTGCAGCACATTTCTACCACCAAAGCAAAAATATCTATTTATACAGATCAGTAATGGTAGGAAAGTGCCAGGTTGCCAAGAAAGTCATCTGGAACAACATACATCTTCTCCCTAAAAGCACAAAAGAAAACCCAAATTGGCAATAATACATCACATGCTAAACCTGACTTGTCATGGAACCCAGTTTCCATTACATCACGGTGTTGGGGCTCTACAAACGAGACCAGACCCAGCATTACCAAGCAAATTCACCTGAAATCTTCTACAAAACAGCACAGGTTTCTATTCCTTGTTACCCTGTAGGTAAACCTGTTACCCTGTTTCTTGGCTGAGCTCAGAGGGGCTGGCTCCGTGGGCCGGACTCCTTGCAGCAGCACGCTCAGACCTTGGAATGTTCCGAGCTGGAAGGGGCCCACGAGGCTCAGACCCCAGCTCTCAGATGAATGGCCCACACAGGGATGGAGACTCAAAGCCTGGGGTTTTTAACACCACACTCTGAGCCCCACGCCCCTCTCAGGGTCACCCCTCCCAGCCAGGGCAGCTCCTGCCTCCACGACCCACAGAGGCAGAGCAGTGCTGTGTCTCCATCTCACCCAGCTCCAGAGGAAAGAGGCTGCTTTGCAGTGGGTTTGGCATCCTATTCCAGTTTGCAACCTCCTACTCCTCCCTGCTGTCAGGTGCCAGGGCTTGGCACTCCCTGCCAGGCTGCCCCTCCTGCACCACAGCCCCCAGCTGCCACAGCCCAGACAGGAGCAGAAAACCTGGAGGAGCAGCAGGACAGGACAGCACCACATCACAACAGCCCCCATGGGCCCTGGAATGGACCACAGCTGCTGAAAACAGCTGTTTCAAACCTCATGTGTTCCTCATGCAGCACTCAGATCACAAGGATGCTGGAGCCCCAGCCAGGTGAAATGTGACCCAGGGTCTGGGAGTGACAACCTGGAGCTCAGGGGGGCTGCCCAATATTTTGTCAGCACTTGCAGCTGTTTCCTCCCAAGGGAATTTGCTGAGTGATGACTGATTAAGCTTGGCTACAGGTCAATTCATCTCACTTCCAGTATGCCAGGTTAGATGGGAGAAGCAGGATGGATGGGGGAATGTCTCAGAATATCAAATCAGGGTGACAAAACACTTCTGCAGGAGCCACCAGAGAGCTGCTGGGGCTGGCGAGCAAACTACCACTGGAGCTGCATTTTACAAACCTGGTTTTTCTTTTTTATATAAAATAACAACTTTATCTAAGGAACATCTCAAGTTTTTCCTTCACAGATTACACAAATTAATAGATACATCCAGAAGCACAAAAAGCAGGCTAAAGTTTACATCTGCAGTAATTGTAAAAGCCTTAAGATATTGTGGTTTTTATCAAGTTTTACATGTGTGCAAAAGCCTTTAGAAATAGAACTAAAATTGAAACAACACAGACCCCTGCAAAACTAAAAAAATTAAAAGGAGCGAGCCAAGGCAGCATATGCCCTTTCCAAGAGGAAGAGAATGCATTATAAATCTGGGAATAAAGCCACCTAACTCCTGGCAAGACAGCTTGGAGAAACAGATAATAAAGCAATCCTACCAATATGGTCACAAGATATTCAAAGTTAGAATTAATGTATCCTTTATGCATTATTAGAAATATAAATAGGTTTAATTTGCAACAGATTTTAAAGTGTTTCCTGTGGAGGGGAGGATTCAGCAGCTTTAACCTGCAATACAAACAACAGAAAAGGTAGGTATGAAGTTGCCTTTGACAGAAAGCAACAGCATTAGAAGCCAGGAACAGCAGAAAAAGCTGACTAATTGTCAAGAACCTCACAAGCCTCAGCAGCAGCAAAAGCAGCAGAATCTCCTCTCCATCACAGAATCCCAGACTGGTCTGGGTGGGAAGGGAACTTGAACCTCACCCCATCCCAGCCCTGCCATGCAGGGACAGCTCCCACCATCCCAGGCTGCTCCAAGCCCTGTCCAGCCTGGCCTTGGGCACTGCCAGGGATCCAGGAGCAGCCACAGCTGCTCTGGGCACCTGTGCCAGGGCCTGCCCACCCTGCCAGGGAACAATTCCTGCCCAAGATCCCATCCAGCTGGGCCATTCCCTGTGTCCAGTCCCTGCAGCCCTTGGGAATTGTCTCTCTCCATGTTTCCTGCAGCTCCTCCAGGCCCTGCAAGGCCACACTGAGCTCAGCCCAAAGCTTCTCCTCTGAAGGGGAACAATGGCAGCTGTGCCAGCCTTTCCTGCCAGCAGAGCTGCTCCATCCCTCTGCTCATCCTGGAGCCTCCTCTGGCCTGGCTCCAGCAGCTCCAGCTCCTGCCTGTGCTGGGCCCAGGGCTGGGGCAGCTCTGCAGGTGGGGGCTCACCTGGGCACTGGGGCAGAATCCCCCCTCCCCTGCTGTTCCAAGCCCAGGGCTGGGGCAGCTCCGCAGGTTCAGCCTCTGTGCAGTCCCCGAGAAGCCAGAGGGGCTCAGAAGCAGCCCTGGCTGCCCAGGAGGAGGATCCCACTGAGCACACTCAGACCAAGCCAACCTCATCCACATCACCTCCATCCACCCAGAGCCCCTGACTCACTGGGGCACTGTGGGGGATTAAAAAGCCAGAAACGTGGTGTGCATTCCTCCATTTCTCACAGAGGCACCATCCAGCCATTATTTACTAAGCTAACTAATTAGCCAGCCACCCTTGCAAATGATAAGAATGCATTAAACTATTTAAAATTCCTGTACAAGCCCGACACACACAAAGTGGCTGCCCTTCTTCAAAAGAAAATGAATGTCAAAGGAAATTATCCATTTAGGAACACTCAGCACATCTGAGGTGCAGGGGAAAGGTTGCATCACCTCAGCATTCAGGAAAAGAAAGGAAAACAAAGCTGAGTGGTATGGGATGCTGAGCCAATTCACATGTTTATTGTATCAATTTCTACTTCTAGAGAGATCATTAGATAAGCAATTTGAATTAGTATTATATAGATGATAAAGGAACAGCTATTCAAAACAAACAGAATTAATACACAGAGCTACAAAAACTGGCACAGAAAAAGCAAGAGATTGAAGGTGCTTAAGCTGACAGTAATCTGAAAAACCCAGCTGGTAAATTCAGTTTTACACCAAGAAATAAGTTGTAACTGAATCTACACTTCACTGCAGTCTAGCACTGCAAGCACCCTTCCCTCCGCACAGGCACTGCTCCAGGAGTGGGTAATAGAATCAAAGTCACAGAGCAAGTTTACAAAACTCAGTGATCAATCCACTGGAAATAACACCAGGAATACTCCCAGGGGATACAAGTGCCCTGCCTACTTGATGTATCATATGCTGTTTCAAAGAGTTCAAGTCCAGCTGAGGATACCCGTAACTTGGGGGCATGGAGGAAAGATGTTTCCACAGCACTACAAAACTGACCAGGGGTAAGAATCTGAAGTCTGGAGAAATCAACATCTACCACCAAAAAGGCAGTTTTACATTCTCTGTGAAAACGCCTTCATGAGAGCATGTGGGGCATATGGGACAGAAAGATTTGCACCTTTTCCTCTCCATGCCTGCCAAGCCCTCCTCACCCCACAGCTCCCACAGCAGATCCCTGAGCACCTGCACACAGGGAGCAGCCCCTGGGTGAGCCAAGCTGTCAGTGACAGCAGTGGGGACAAGCAGGAGCCCACCCCATCCAGGGGAGCCTGGGCAGCAACTTCACTGCGGCTACCAGAGAGCCACACCTGCAAACCCACCCTGCCCAGAACATCAGCTTCTCCATGGGCTGGTGAAACCCTTCAAAGGAAGGGCCCTGCAGGAAGGAACACGCCCATCCAGAAGGCCACTAGCTCCAAAGGGATCAACTGCCCAGGCACAAGGGAGGGCTTTCAACTTCTTTCTCTTCAGTTATTTCTTCATTAACTTCTCATTTTCTTGGCTTTTTTCAGTCCAGTGACCTCTAGAATTTGGATTCTTTGACTCCTGGAGAGATGCCCAAAGAACTCATTCTGCCTCTAAGGAAATTCACAATTTGGCATTTAAGGGGAACAGTATCAAGTGATATGGCTGCTGTCTTATTTTGTACTTGACATCAGAGATCTCCAGTCACCTTCTTCCCTCAAAATGACTCAATAAAGAGTCCTCAAAGGAGAGGTTCAAAGGCACAGCAGGGAAGAGGAAGCCAGCCCCACATCCCACATTCCTCCCTACACGATCCAGGAGGCTGAGTGCTGGGGGGCGGGGGGGGGACACACACACAACCCTTTGAAAAGAAGGAAACGAGACTAAAGCCACAGACGCAGAAGCTACCTGGGCAGAATCACACAGCCAACCTCTACACAAGCAGAATTAATTGCATTAATTCTGGGGCTTAGTCAGGAGGATTTGAGTAAAAATAATGCATCCTTAAAAGCAGTGCACAGTACTGGGTTAAAAACCATGAGGACAGCATGTAAATGGAGGGATCTGACTTGGGCACCACTGACATTCACAGCTGCAATTCATCTGCTGGGAAGCCTGAAAGGAAAAACATCCATCAACTTCCAACACCAGACACAGGACAAAATGTATGTGCTACAAACAAGTCCCAGGGTTATCTTCCTACTCAGCAAACAGGGGCTTTTTAAAGCATCATATACCAATATTGCAGGTACTATCAGAAAAGAAAATAAACTCAGAAAAAATAGCTAACTTCTCAAGCATATAATGAGACTGGTGTCTCACAGAAACTCCTGAAGTATCTCCAGCATTCCTTAATATTGCTGTATGTATTTTAATTTGGGGAAAAATTATGCAACTACATTCATATATCAAGACAACGTATGAAATATAACAGTATCAGAATTATCTGAAGTCTCGAATAGTTTAGGATAGTCAGTGTTCCAACTTCCCCCAAAACTGCCTCTGTATGCAGCCTCATGGCCAAATCTCAATCTGTCATCATATCAAAAAAGCTTCCTGGCGCACCTGCAGGTGGGAACCTTACTCCAAAATTCAATCAATCTAAGGCAACAAAAAGTGCTTTACGGTTTTTGGGGTTTTTTTAAGGAATCCATCCTCTAAATACAAGGTCAAAATAAATTCCCTAAAGCCCAGCAGATGAAAGGCAATCTAGAAGGATGCTCTGGGGCAGTCATGGCACCCAGGACCCCACCTGCATCCCCACGATGCTCCTCATCTCTGTGTCCAGTCACTCCCACATCACCCACACCTCCTGTGCCTCACAGACTACACTCTAAAGATACTTCCCTACAAAGCTGAACCCATCCTAAACCAAGAACCTTCTGTTTTCAGAGCCCTTTTCCCCCCAGAGAAGTAGCAGGCTTCATTTCCCCAGTTCAGTCCATAGGTTTCACAAAGTAACTGATAACGTCAATTCATGTTATCATATTCAGCAAACCACAGCTGACAGCACCTCAGGCATATCAAAGAGATTCTGAGCTGAGAAGCAATTTTTTTTCTTCTGGTCACATATGGCAGCAGTGGAGCACCCAATGAATG
The DNA here is from genome assembly GCA_013399455.1 of Anthoscopus minutus. NCBI lineage: Eukaryota > Metazoa > Chordata > Aves > Passeriformes > Paridae > Anthoscopus > Anthoscopus minutus. The sequence continues at coordinate 78,635 of VWYI01008710.1, read as the reverse complement.
GCAAAAGCCTTGTTCCTTGGCAGGCAGAGGTTACAGGAGCACAGTGGAGGCGATACTCCACGAGTGGCTGCCCGACCCACAGGATCTGCGCTCACGCTGACACGCACAATGAAGAAAAACACCCTCCATTTGTGGAAGGCACAGGTATTTGTGAAAGCCAGGACAGAACCATCTGGGTTTGTTTCTTCACTGACTACTGCTAATTTTGCACATGCCCTGGTTTTCCTTTTGTGGCTCAATGCCAGTGCTTTTTTTAATTGGTGCTGAGAAAAATGCACCTTTTAGCCCACCTTCACAAGGCAGCTCCTGGCCTGACAGCTTCTGGCTTTGCTGCTGTTATTGTAAGGAAACGACTCTTCTAGAATGCCTGTTCAGCAAAAATAATTTTTGAGTATCCAGTTTCCAAAGTTCACCAAGTGTTTTCAGATAGCCTGAGCAGGTTTTTAACCCTGCCATGCACAAACTAGCTCTGCTGCTTCCTCTCTAACTCCTGTCCCTCCTGCTAAAGGAATGTGTCTGTGTAGGCCAGAGGGAAGCCAAAGTTCTCTCCTCTATTTCAACAGCTTTCCAAGATACAGCCTAAGCCTCATCCTCTTCTCAGACATGAGAAGGATTAAGTCACTCTTCTGCCTCTATTTAAATTCCAGAGGGCTGCCATTATTTGGATAAGCCACAAATGCTAATTATTCTGTATTGATTCTGTTGACTTTCTGGGACAAAGGAGGTCTGAAGCCCCAGGACACATTAAGAGCATTACAGAACATCAGCTTTCTTATGCAGGATAAAACAGGTTAAGCAAGAGCAGAGTCTGGATAATGAACACTACACCCAGAAGAGAATATCCAGGTTTCCATCAGGACCTCTGATGCTTGCAGCAGGAGCTGTAAAAAAGACAAAAGGAAAGGAAAAAACTGAAGAGCACAACAGGTTTAGAATGTCATGGGAGCACTGGAGAGGAGACAAGTGGCACCACACAGCCACAGGGGCATTGTGTACATGGACAGTGCCTGTTCCCCTTCTCTCCCTTCATTATCTCTTGAATCCCCTCCTGCAGATGGAACTTAATCCAGAGTTTGAAGAAGATCAAGGCAAAATAAAAAGATAAGAAGTTGAGGACTTGAGGTGCAAGTATGTCACTGCAATATAAGAACTGTGGTATTCCAGCTTTGTAATAATTCCATCATCCCTTTCCTCCAACGAGAGGAATTGAAAAGCCCAGTTGTGTGTGTAATACTTCTGCACACCAAGAGCATGATCCTGCTGGAGGCTAAAAGACTGTTTATCCACAGATCAGCAGTCACTGTGCAAACTTACATGCTCCATTCCATCCATACTCCTCGAATTTGACTTTGAGAGACTACTCAAGTATCACCAAATGGAGCAGCATTAGGGGTGACTACATATTTGATCTTATGTAGGCAGATAAAGTTCAAATATTTTCCTACAAAACAGCAGAATTCAAATGAATTAAGGCATAAACCACAATGTTAAAGCAGAATTCATGCACAGCATTAGAGTGTATTTATGTAAAACAACTTACAGCTCAACAGAAGTAAAACACTGCAAAATGCCAACCTCCACCACCACAAACAAGGGTGCACACATTATTATTGCAGATGTTCCCTGCACCAATCTTAAATTATTTGATCAACATAAGATTAAGAGAGGTTGAGATTTATAATGCACTATCAGAAGATTAGAATGTGTTAACACTGGAGATGGATACATGCCTGACAAGAAAGGAAAACCCAGGTGTGTCACCAACACAAAACCAAAGGCTGAGGGGGGAAAGGAGGGACCAGGCAGGACGGGAGCTGTCACTGCCACTCAGTATCCACAGGACTCAATTCCTTTTCAGAGCCAGCACTGGGGCTCAGCTCTGCTGCACAGCTGGCTGCAGAGAGCACTCTAAGTGAGGGCAGCCACCTTCCTTCTTTTACATACATTAGGAGTCTGTAACAAAAACGCTGCAAAGCGTGGAAAGGCTGCAAGGGTGAGTTCTGCTGCACAAGGCAGCTCAGAACAAGTCCCAGCTGCTGTCAAATCTATTCAATTTAAGAGAGTTCTCGCTGGCAGTTCTGCACCAAACAAGCAGCAAAGGCTGAAGGCAGAGGATGGAGGGCAGCAGTGATTTAAGACTTGTTCAAGAGACTCCTGGGCTCATACTGGAACCAGACCTGAGGTGTGAGTGCTGGGCTTTGCTGGGAGTCTCTCAGGAGGCACTCAGCCAGCCATATGCTTCTTTAAGAGATGCATCTGCACAGCACAAAAACTGTCTTGGGTGTGGAAAAGCATCCAGGACTTGCAAGCTGTGCCACTGGCATCAGTGGATGCCCTGGCATGTGCCCTGACCCAGGGCATACAGCCAGAGCCCAGATGAGCTGCCCTCCCTTCCCTCTGGGGCTCAGCACTCCAAGTGGTTTGGGGTCTCTAAACCAGCAATTTCACACCAGCATTGGGACAAGCTCAGGGAAACCACTGGGGGTGACAGGGAAGACTCTGAAGAGCTTCAAAACCCAAAGATTACAAGGTTCACAGAACTTTGTATGAGCTGGATTCCAAGAACTTCTCTTGAATTCCATTAAGTCCTGCTTGTATTACTCCCTAAGAAACAGAAGCCAGAACATCTCCTGAAAACCCCACACTAGGTCCCAAACCAGGACGGTGTTGGTTCTGTAGTCCAAACATGCCTGACTGACAAAGAGTATGAAGTTCTCACCATCTTCATCTGGCTTCACTCCACTGATGCTGAAATATTTACTCTGTGGCAGCCTGTAAGCATTCAACTTAAAACTCTTATCACTTCAGAATTGTTCTGATTTTAAAAGCAGCATCTTTGTCAAAGCAATAATGTCTATGGAAATTAAGGCCCAGCATAAGAGCACAGCTCTCCACTGAGCAGCAAAGTCCATGACAGGAAAACCCATCCACAGCCTTTCAAACCACATCCATCACGTCAGCATCCAGGCATCTTAAACTGACAAACAATATTAAAAAAGAAAGTGTAGATTATCTCAAGGCAGAATTTTTATCAGCATCTTTATCATCAACACAGATCACTGTGCCATTTTAACTCACATCTATTCCCACAGAAACAGATGCTTTCATTAAAAGGGCTATGCAAGAGCCCTTTCAGTATATAGATACTTGCTATAAATGAATTTTACAGTCATGTGAAAATTCACATGTTCCTTTCCAAGCTTGGATCCTTGATGTGAATACAAAGCTGTGGATCAACATTATTAATAGGCAAATTCATCATGAAAACACATCTCCATTCTGTAAATTGCAAGTGTGTCAGCAGCAGAAATATCCTTTGCTGGTAGTTCTGAAGACAAATGATTTCTCCCAGCAGATATTGAATAGATAAGCCAGGCACTTTCCTGCCCAATCACTTCCAAGCATCAGAGATGCTCAAAGCTTAGGAGAGAAAAGCAAAATAGTGCAATTAAGGTTGAGGAAACAGCACTTGTGTGGAGTATTACATTCCTCCAACTGCACTGAACACAGACACAAGGGTGCAAACCAAGCATTTAGCAAGTAATGGGTCCACCAGGTCCCAATCCAGCAGAGCTGGGACCTTCTCTGGAGACCCTGAGATCCAAACCACACTGGCCTGCAAGAGTTCCCAGAGGAAGAGCAGGGCCACAGCCTGGGCTCACCCACCTCCCTCACCTTCAAGCTGTGCCATACCTGCACAGGTTAAATTCTAACACAAAGAGAAACACAAGCCCCACCCCCAAACAGACCCTGCTGTGGTGCTCAAGCACTTGAGGCCAAAGAGAAGATGGAAACCAGGGAAAATAAAAAGCCATCCTGAAGTGATGTGTGCGTGGAACGCCTGCTCTGAACCAGCTCCCAATGGCTTTTCTCCATTTGCTGCCAAGCACCTCTAATGCAATCTAGACAGTCAAGGACACAGTCAGAATGTTAATATGAAAGCATTAAAATTCCCATTGAAATGGGACCTGTCAGGCTACTTTATGTAACATGATTTATCGTTTCCAAATGTAGTAACAAGGGATTTTATTGTACAAGAGCATGTGGTACACAATGGGGCTCCAGGTCTGCATTCCGCACTCGCCAAACTACAATTCCTGACAATGTTTCTGCTGGTACATGGCTGAGTTACTGGTGTGTGCATGAAAGGGGAGCTGAATGCATTAGAAATTGATGGGGTACAGAATAGACTGAAAATGAGAGCTCTGTGCACTTCCCTGTGCATACTAAACAGAGCCCAACACCTCCGACCACTGCTGGCTCATGGAAAGAAGCCCAACTGTCCCCAGCCCTCAGGGCTCCTGCACCAGGCAGTAAAAATTGACTGTCAAAAGCTTAAGGAAGCTTTTCTTTCCAGTCTTACACGTCAGTCACTTAACTGATGTCTTTTGCAAGCTCAGGGTACCCTGAGAGCACACTGGAAACTGCTGGTTCCATTTCCAGGGCACGGCCTGTGCTGGCTACCCTGCTAAACCCCAAACCCCTTCAAAGCCCAGCCTCAAAGGCACCAAATCCAGCATTTGCCACGTGTGACACAGAGCTGACAGCAAGGCAGGCTGCCCAAGTCCTGTGCTGATGACACCCAGAGGGTTACAGCACAGAGCACATACCTGTCACAACCAAATTTGTGGATTCCTATGTCAGTGACACATTTTTCTTACTTCTCAAATACAGGAATTTTTCAGCTGTCAGCCCACCGGGGATTTTTTAATGCATTTCAGTAGTTTAGATATCCATGTCGTTTCCATTGGAGTTATGTTAACTCTGAGGCAGTAGAGCTGAGCAGCACAGTACAGAAAAGCAGAGATGTTTGCTGTACCTCCAGTGGGAGAAGAATCTTACCAGCTGCCAGTGCAAAGGCAATGCCAGGATAAACTGGCAGCAGCGTCAAAAAATATACAGCTTCATCCTTTTGTTTGGAGTAAACTGCAACAGGTCAACATGTACCCACACAAGATCATGGAGTGAGACCCCAAAGACTGTTTCCATTGTATTTTCTGATATTTCTTACTAACTTCTTCATTGACTGCACTAATAATCTTGCCATCATTCTGTTCGATGCTTTGCTCTGCCCTCTTGCCCTGCCTTAAGTCTGGAATCGATGTTCAACTAAACTCAAATATGCTTTGAAATGTCCTCATTTAATTAATAAAATACACACCAAGAATGCCTGAGCGCCATAGATCATGCAAAGATCTGGGTCTTGCCATCTGTGAGTTATGTTACAAACTTAGCTGCAGCTGATGTGGTCAATTCAGTGCACTCCAGGCACTTGATCCCAGAACCACTTGGACTATTTTGCTTTTACAAAGCTACTCAGAATTGATAATGAATTTTGGCCTTCCCCCTCCTGTGCTGCTGTTCAGCACCAGCAGCAAGAATCAAGCCCACTCCAAGTAATAAAACCCAAATGCAAATAGGCATCCGTGCTTTTTCAATCCAGGAGGGATCTGCAGTGCAAGTTTAAAAAGGAAAACTATTTTCTGTTGGAATTGTGAGAAGTGAGCAAAAGCCATAATGGAAAATGGCTCTCCCCAGGCAAAAGGGGAGAGGAGAGAGAAAAGCCAGAGAATCAGATGCTACAATTAAGGGATGAACAGTTGGGATTTCAAAGAATGTAGCTTATGAACCAAAAGGCTGGGTCATGAAGTGGCCAATGAAGACCAGTGGACACAGGTAATGAAAGTCCATCTCACTTAACATCCACAGAAACAGACTCCTTCCACTAGCACAACTTCTCTTGCCATTTTCAAAAGCAGTCCAGCTTGGGCAGAAAAGCCTGAGCTGCAGACTACCAGCACTGGGGGGATACTTGGGGCAAGGTAAATGAAACAGCTCCTTTGTTCCTGTCCTTCTGCTTGCAGGATCCACTACTGAGCACGGTCTGACAGGACGCTGGCCTTGATGTAAAAGATTTAGTTTGACCAAGCTGCTCTTGGAAATGGCAAGAGAAGTCATGCTAGATGAAAAAAGAAACCATACACACACCAGTCTAAGAGAAAGGGGATTCAAACTTCTGTAACAAACCACTGAACAAGCAAATCTTGCCCTTCTTTTAAGGACAATCTCAGGATTCATCACTGCGTCAGCAGATGCAGTGGGGGTCAAGAGATCCTACAATTCAGTTTATTGCCAAAAACTGTTATTCAGCTAAAAACTTTTGCCACACTCCATAACACAGCCACTGATGGCTCCAGACTTAGAGACCTTCAAGGACAGGCACAGAGAAACAGTTAAACTCTGGGTCCAAAACACTAAACTTTGAGATATAAACTGTCTAGAACACAGTCTTGTTATTGCCAGAGATCAGAAAGAGCAAAAGCTAGAGGAAGTCACTGAACAGAAGGCATTTAAAGTTAAAAAGGAATCTGCCTCAAGACAACCCTGTGCTTCAGCCTTTCCAGTGTATTCCTCATCCAATCTTCTCTGAATTTTTACACTTGGCCAATAAATACCTCTTACTCTAGCACTTGGATAGGATTTATGATGCACTGCAAGTGCTGTGCAATTAACAGATTTAATGCCCAATTCACTTCCTCCTTCAAAGGGAGACTGGAGGAAAGCATCCCAGGAGCTGTGGGTATATCATACATATACATGAAATGACATTTCCTCTGCCACTACTCTAAGTCAGCACATCCCTACTCTTCCTGCAGATGTATCAAACCATTTTCACTGGTTAGATTCCCAACTATTAGTCATTCTTCAGCTTAATCACAGAGGGGTTTACACTATGGATTTTTACACACCATCCCACATTTTCACCATAATTTATCAATTGCTTTTTCCACTCCATTTCACTGAATTTCTAATCTCATTTCCCCAACTACACTGTCTACAATCATAACATAACAGTGACTTTAAAAAATGCAGTATGCTTCACTAATTTCACAATGTGTTAAAGGAGATAACAGAGGGAATACATTCTTTCCATCTCAGCATGATGACTTTAACTTGCCTATCAGAGACAAAAGCACATGGCTGAGGAGGAGGACAGGCATTGCTGTGAGAGGAAGTCAAAGCTCTGCACTCTCACACAGCTATCGACCAACTTTCAATGGCACAAATGCCACCAACTCCTCCATGCAAGACCAAGCATTTACCTCTTGCACATGTTTAATTCCCCTTTGGTAGCTGCTCCATTCAGAATCGTGCTGACGGGGCTCCATCCAATCCAGCAGCACACTTGAAGGATTATTGCTGATGTTTCACAGACTCATAAAACCCCCTGCTTAAAGGAGTTTTGAGTGGCACAACTTCGTGCTCTGCTTCCCAGCTGCAGTCTGAAGTTCTACAAAATGTCAATGCTGAGCAAAAGCTACTTTCACAAGCAATTAAGACAGACTACATGAATACCTAGCTCAGCCCGCAGGCTACATCAGACTTGCCTTTCAGTTTCGTTCAATTACTTTGCCCTTCTCTTTGGTAAACAGAAATCCTTGTTTTCCTTTCTCTACCACACACTGCATCTGTTCTCCAAACTCCACCACCCCAATCCATGTATGGCAGCCTCTGGACCAGTTTTGCCCTATGCTGAAATCACTTCAGCCAAAAGATTTGAAGGTAAGGTACCTAATGCAGCAAAGTCCCTAAATAAGTGCTACTGTCTAAAAAAGGTATCTCCGAACTCAGCTGCACCTCAAACGAGTTCAAAAGCATAAATAAGACTTCACCTCCTCCCATTAAGATTTCTTCAGACTTGCCACAGTGCTACAAGCCACACAGTTTCCTTAAGTTGTTGCCATTTCTACAACTCTATTTCTGAAATCAGTTTTCAAGTTTGACAATTATATGTAATCTCTTCTATAATCTTATGATATCCTGATCTCACCTCCCAACACAGCAAGTTCCTCAGCTTAAAACCCACTGGAACAAGAGCAAAGGTGCAAGAGAGGAGAAGGAAGCCCAGAATTGCACCATGATGTCCTCAAATGCAGAAGCTCATCCACATGACATGACACTTACTCCAGCTGTAGAAACACTCTCCAGCTTCAAACACTGTGTGCACATCAAGTGCCTAAACAGTGGAAAAGAACTGCCCAGAGCCCAATATTTACACCAAACTGCTCTTAGATTTTTTTACTACATATTTAACTTCATACATCACTTCTACTCAAACTGAGTAGCAACAATAATCAGCTTGATTCTGACAACTCACGCTTTCAGCTACAAAGATGACACAGTTAAAGTTTCCAAGAGTCAACAGAAGCGAAGCAGAACTTTTTGCATAAGCCCAGTTACCTTATGTAAATAGAGGTCTGAACTTCTCTACAAAACAACACCAACAGTCATAAAACAGAAACAGAAGCAGTGCCAAAGGGCTCACACACTTTATAGAACACTTGTAGGGTTAACACTTTATGATGATAACACTTGTTTGGAAGAATGGAGGTCAATTTGAAGTAGGTTTCATGCCAACTCATTACAAACCTTTCAAGACCACTTGTTACTGTTCAAATTCTGTTAGGGACAGGACAAACCAGCTTTGAGGGACATGGATTCAATTCCATATTTTAGCTGATCCCATGGAGTTCCAACCCCAAAGGCAGCCGGCAGAGCAGGGTACTCAGGTTGCCCATGTACTGGAGCTTCAATCCCATATTTTAGTTGATCAAATGGAGCTTCAGCCCCAAAGGGAACAGAGCAGGGTACTCACATTGCCCATGTACTGCAGCTTCAGTCCTGTATTTTAGCTGACCCCACAGAGCTCCAGCCCCAAAGGCAGCCAGCAGGGTACTCACACTGCCCATGTACTGCAGCTTCAATCCCATATTTTAGCTGACCCCAGGGAGCTCCAGCCCCAAAGGGAACAGAGCAGGGTACTCACGTTGCCCATGTACTCGGAGAGCAGGTCCTGCAGGGCCTGGCGCACGGCGTTGCACTCGGCCACGATGCGCTCGCGGCGGTCGTCGCGCGTGCAGGACGAGTCGGCCATGAGCGCTGCCCCGCTGATGATGCTCTCCAGCCGCTCCTCCAGGGACGGCCGGAACCGCTCCTCGCTGAACGTCGAGGGGTCCACGATGATTTGTTTCTAGTCAGAAAAAAAGTTCTGCCAGTCAGCCCAGGTGATGCCTCAGGATTTAGCTTTGTTTTTCAAATTCTGTAGTGTATAACTCTGAAACTCCTTACAGACTGTTAGCTACTGTCTTCACATTTTGGTCAGACAACATAATTCCCCTCTGGGCCTGAAGCTCGAGGACACCTCACTGACTCAGGCCCTGAGAGATGGGAACGACAGCGAGCTGGGGTGGGGGGCAAACCTGGAGTAAACTACTTCAATTACCTGAAACTGTAATTGGAGGATGAACCCCTGATATGTAAATGGGCAAAACTTAAAACTGTCTGAAAAACTCCTGACCGTTGTCCATCTTAGTGTAGCCTCTCTCAGAGGCTTCCGACTGCCCAAAGTGCACCTACTGAAGGCCTTCAATAAATACCCACTTTTATTCTCTTAATCCTGTCTAGCCCCTGTTCTAGGTAGCCACTCTAAGGCATTAAAGCAGTGCCTTGCTGTTAAGTCATGCACACAACCAAAACTTAGAGCAACCCCCAGGTAAGGCATTAAGAGGAAAATGACACCATTTTGGCACTGAGGAGGATTTTCATGAGTAGTTTTGTAAAATTACTAAGAGGTTTCCCAGCAGATTATGTTGCTACTCATTTCTTGAGCTGCTTTGACAGCTAAACAAAACTTGGCCATAGGAAGTCTTGTTACATGAATGGCAAAAATCAAATCTGCCAGTAAAAATAAGGTTCAAAGTACAGAACTCTTCCTAATGACATGCCAATTTGGATGGGCCTTCACTAGTTAACTTGTCAGATATAATTATCCCATCATGAACAAGAAAACAAACATCCAAAGTTAGCTCTATGTATTGTGTTCTGTTGCCCTACTTTGCACAGTCTTTCTTCCCTTCAGTGTTAGGCAGGTAAATACTCAGAAATTCTCCAAGTGAAGCATCAACATAAAAGTTTCAAACCACACAGAAATCAATTTCTTCAGTAAAATTACCACTGGTTTCTCTTGCCAAGAGTGTCAGCAAGCACAGCTCATACAAGGAGACTCAGGGCTGAAACAGCAGCACGGATGCATCTGCTCTTGAGGGGCCAACACCACCACCCATGGAAGCTCCCCAAGAAGCTGCACAGTATTTATCACCTTTAAGTTCCTTCAGGTGATTTGTTTCCACAGGTAATTTAATAAAGAAAAATAACTTGGCCATTTCACAGTTTGGTGTTTGTTTAGGGTTTGGTTGGGTCTTTTTGGGGGCGGAATTTGTTCATTCTAAAAGAAGCCCCAAAACTTTTTGAAATGGGAATTTTTTTCAGCCAGTTTGTGTTCAAGCTAACCTCAGCAGTCACATCACAGCCACCTCCTCCTGCCAGCCAGCACATTTCCTACCCCTATGGAGTAACCATGCAGCCATCACAGCAGGATGAGAACATGGCATGTGCTCTCCAACACATTCCCTCCTTCTTCCCACGAGTTTCAGCCATTGGCTAATACAATGCTAGTGTGCTAGCACTCCAGAACTGCACCACCAAAAAAGAGATATCAATCAGATTGTTATCTTCTGGTAGCCATTTCATATTTTACCATCACTGGAGTATCTGGGGGCACATGTGCTCAAAAACTCTTATTACAGGAGTGTAATAAGACTCAAGCAGTAGCAGGAAATGAAGCACAGGGATAACATCTGCCAAGAACCTCAATACATTTGTTTTGTCAGCCTCCTTTGGCAGAGATGTGACGAAGCTATCATGAAGCTGGCCTGCTGATCAGGCAGCCTCACAAAGTGGAATTAAAAGCTCAAAAAGCTTCATGTGAACTGCAACACTCAAAAAGTAGTCTGCAGCCGTATATTGGAGAGTTTGTATAGTAAAATAGAGTGATTTATCAGGAATCTCATTAGCTGGTTTGAGCTGTACAAGCCAACCCAGAACTGAGTTGCTTCTCCACTGCCAGCCCTGACACAGCGCTGGGCTGCAGGGCTGCAGGGCTGCCTTCCCTCCCACAGGCACCTGGGAGAACCTGCAGCCCCTCAGGGCTAACCCGAGGCACACTCCAAAGGCTTCCTGAGCATTTGATGGAACTTCAGAAAGACAAACTCAAAACTGAAGCCAGTCACAAAGATCAAGACAGCCATGACATCCTCTTGCTACCCAAGAGATCACAGGGAAAGGCTTCGCATCAGGCACAGGGAGAACTCAAACAGAACTTTATCCTGGCAAAATACATGCAGCAGGAAGGGAGGAACAACAGTGGTAAGAGCAAAAAGGAGAAGGGGAGCAAAATCTGGCAAAACCACAACTATTAAAATGCCTTTTGAGTGATGGTTTGCAATATTAAATAAAGTTCTAGAGTTAAGTTAGTGCTACAGTGTTTAAAATTCAGAGGCTGAATCAGGTAGACACCAAATCCTGGCTCCAGAAGGAAAGCCATCTCAGGAAAGATGCATGGCTGTCCTCAGCAACGTGCTGAATGCAAGATAAAGAAAATGACAGATCAGTACAACAGATCAGTGTGAAATGACTTCATTTCCAACCAAAGATCATATTAAAACTTCCCACTTCATGCTCCTCTCAATAGGTAGTTTCAGCAATTCCAAATACATGATTCACTTTGAATAAATCACTTCTGTCACCTCCAAGAATACATTACATAAATATATTATGAAATAATCAATTTCAAACAAACCATCTAATGTAGCAGTAGGGTAACTGCTATTTCAGAGCTAGTTTAACTTGACAGCCTTCCATCACCAAGAACCACATATATAACTTTCTATATTCCATCAACCCTAGTTTGGAAAATGACTTATTTTAAAAAAGCCTACTTTGCCTACAACTTGGTGCACTTCAGAAGAAAATGATCTCCCAGGCAATATCAATAAAAGCAAGCTGTGGCTAACAAACCAGGTGAACAAACAGGAGAGCTAGAGGGGTCTTTCACAGCAGGTTTCTGTCCTGGGGTGGCTTTATAATGCTGAATTGTATCCCCATTTGTCTGTTTAGTACAGAAATAAGTTTTGCAGCTTCAAAACTAGATCTGAGAGTAAAGGTGAGGAGAAGGAGAAGCAGTAGAATGTCTGAGGTGGCTGGATTCAAGAACAGGTAAGAGCTCCATCTTTCCTTCTCACGAATTGCGCTGTCTGCAGCACAGACAGTGGAACAGAGCTCTCCTTTGCTTTTGGTTAGTTTTTAGCTAGCTGAGGCAGAGAAGTTCCCCAAACTGTGGCTTTTCTTTTGGTGGAATTGATTGGCCCTGCTCTGGACTGCAAACCCAGCCAGGCACCAGGAGCTCACACCTGTGGCCCACCAGGACTGGGACATGGCATTTTCCAGCACAGGAGGGACTGATGAGAGACTGAGTGAGCTGAACAGCATGCCACAGCAAGGACTCTGTGAATTTGCCATCTCTTCAGAACAGCGAGAGATTTCACTGATTGCTTTTTTTTTTTTTTAATGCTTGTGAATACTCTGCTTGTTAAACAAACAATTTTTTTCCACTTTTCTCCAGGGAAATCTTTTCCTGAACCAGTTGGGGAAGGGGCTGCTTGAATCTGCTTTCTAGAGGGACCCCTGTGGCCATGGTTTTCTGAACCCAAGAGAGTTTTCAGCCTGGCAGGGGCTGGTCTGTGTCCAAGGGAAAGTCTTTTGGAAACTTTATCTTTCAAGGAGTGTATTTTGTAAATAGGTTTTGGTTCTCAGAACAATGTCAAACACATGTTTTCAATGGTTTTTCTCTTGTCCCACCAATGGCACCAGAGAGGTTCCTTTGGCCAGTCATGTTAACCTGTATGGGAACACCTGATAAAAAGGGTTGCAAACCTCGAAATAAAAACTTTTCCTGCCTCATTGGGATCAAACCTCACTGTTGTGATTTGAATCCGCTCTTCTATTTCACATCTTCTAGCTACAGACCCCTCTGGAATTTGCCCCCCAGCCTGCCCTGAAGCAGGACAGGTTCCAGCTCACATCGAAGTTGTTGAGGGCATAGGCCAGCTCTCCGCCCCCGCCCTGCTGCTGGGTGTCGTCGGCAGCGGTGGCCTGGGCGGCGTTGGAGATGCCGCTGACCGCCTGCTGCAGCTGCTTGTAGATCAGGTCCCTGTTGGCCTTGTAGGCTGCGACGTCGGGGTGCTGCAGGCAGGCCTGCGAGGCCGTGTACAGGATGGGCACGTTCTTCTGCAGGATTCCCCTGGCTGCCGCCATCTGATCGCGGTGACCCACATCTTTCAGCTCCTGTTAGGAGAGGTACAGGGGAAAAGAAGCACTTGAGAGCATCGCCCACATTCAACATCCAAGCGCTGTCTCCCCGCATCTCCAAAGGACAGGCAGGTTCTTTGCCTCCAATCTGCTCAAATCTGTCTGCTGAGAATTCCTATCCTTAAGGGCTCAACTAATTGCAAAACACAACAGCTTTATAAAGCCAAAAAACAACACTGCAGGGCAATTCACAACACCACAATTCAAAATCTGACGTTGGATTTTTGTTACTCTGCAGCAGAGGACCAGCATTTTAAAAGCTGTCCTGTCTTGCACTCACAGACGAGAAGCAAGATCATCTTTAATTTAAACTGCCAGGCTCACAACCAGAATGCTTTCTTTAATCACACCTAGACAATGGCGTTTACTCTCCTCAAGAGACTCAGGTACTTAATTTCAGAAGAACAAATATATCATCTCATTCAACTTCTTGTTCACCTGCAATGAGACAAAATTAATCCAATGACTGTAATTACCACTAATTCAAGATTAGGGAGCAAGTCCATAAGTCTTTTCCCAAACACTCTGTGGTGTAATTCTCTAAAGCACCATCACCTCTGTTTTGGAACAGAGTACCACAATCAGATAAAGCCTCCGAGTCCAGCACAAGCAGTAAGTTCATAAAAGGAGGAACAACCACAGTTATTAGCAGCAGCAGCATTTCAAAGTTACCTCTTAAATCTAACAAAGAGGCAGTGAAAATGAAGACAAGGACTGCCTTACTGAGAAAAGGGAAAAAAATTCTGTCAAACTCTCTAAAATGAATGGGCAATAGCTGACCTCTGTAAGGTACACACTGAGCAGGGAGGGCACTCCAAGCAGGCAGAGAGATTTAGAGATTTTGTACAACCACTTCCCATAGTGTGGAACAATCCATCACAAAGCAGTTTTAGAGCATTTACTGCACTGCCATCACAACCCTACTCCCATTTACTGCAATCAGATTTGAGATACATAACCAACTGGCAATCCCTTTTTGACTGTACCCAGCTTATTTTCTAAGACTAATCTGTGCAAAAAAACCCCAGTGTCAGAGGTGCATAAGAAGTTTTGGTTTGTACATATCTACAGAACAAAGAGGCAAAAAATGCTCGAAAAGAATTATGTTATTTCTGATAACTTAAACTGCCCACACCTCTGCTTTCTTCTGAAAACTTAACTACACAAGAATGAGTCACACCAGTGCTGTTGAACAAAACAAATTTCACACGCAATTTAAGGCTAAGCACAAGCTATCTAAACACAGAAGATACCCACAACAAACAGGAATTTAAACCTCTCCTCCAGTGGACGTCTCAGTGCAAGACCAGTGAGCAGCACCACTCCCGTCCTTGGGAAGCTGTAGCTGTGCCCAGCCGTGGCTTCTGCTCCCTGGGCACGTGGATGCGTTCAGCCCATCTGTGTGAACCACAGCAGCAACGGGGGCTGGTGCAGAGTGCCCCAGGACTGGAGACATCCCAGCTCCTGTCCTCACCCACACCCACACTGCTCACAAATGGGGAGTGCAGCTCTTGGGCAGCAGCATGTCATCAAGGCACTAAAGCTCTGGCATAAACAAATTCCAGCAGAAGCAGCACCCTACAGCCAAGCAGACTTTTCTTGCTTACCAGGAAAGCTCACAGTTGCCAAACATGGCAGAGCACAACATAAAGTACTCAGCAATAATGTAAAAAAATTAAGTAAAAAGTATTAACAGAATAGCCACTGTCCAAGAGCAGCAAGGCTGCCTTATTTTGGAAAAGAAAAGTAAGAATCAACATACATAAGAAAGTGACCACACTATACCTGTTGTCTTTTGGCTGCCATTATGTTAAGCTTGTCCACTTCCGGTTTGAGGGCTTTGTACTGGATACCCAAGTCCTGCTCTGTGCCAGCATTTCTTAGTTTCAAGATACCATCTTCTACCTAAAAGAATATATATTCACATATTTTTCCAAGCAATACAGTACACAGGTCAGGAGGTACTTCAGAATGTATTTCATGGCAGACAGAGAAAGCAATCTTCCTCTGCCTGCTGTTATTTTTTGGAGAGAGACACTTTAAAGGCTAATAGGATACAGTGCTTATATATTATTTCATAGTCACCAGCTACCAGAGACAGTCAAGTACACACAGCTGAAAGAGAATGAAGGAGTCCAGGGCCCTGGCAGAGCCATAGCTGTGGCCTATGGGCACAAGGAGAGTCCTCAAAACTCATTTGCAAAGAAGACCCAGTATCCAAGGTCATTTCACTTCAAATTCTGCACAAGCCTCTCACCTACCCTGTTGCTCATGGGAAGGAAAGGCTTCCTCAAACAGTCCACTTTCATTTTTACTTAGCCTGCCAAAGCTACTCATCCCTAGTAGCTGCAGAGGAATACTGGTTACAAGAAAGCCAAATCCTCTAAGATGAAAGGGCTGGCTCTCACCTGCAGCTGCAGACCAAGGCTCAGTTCGTTTCTGTACTAAAAGTTCAGAACAGAGTGCAGCTCAATGTCAAAAGCTACTGACAGCAAGTATAAAAATGAGTGACACACGCCCACTGCACACATTCTGCTGAGACAAAAAACCCCAGACCCTCCCCATATTCTGCTGAGAGGAAAAAACCCTCAGACCCTCCCCACATTCTGCTGAAACAAAAAACCCCCAGACTCTCCCCATATTCTGCTGAGAGGAAAAAACCCTCAGACCCTCCCCACATTCTGCTGAAACAAAAAACCCCCAGACTCTCCCCATATTCTGCTGAGAGGAAAAAACCCCAGACCCTCTCCACATTCTGCTGAGAGGAAAAAACCCCCAGGCCCCCCCGGAACAGCAGGGAGCTGCTGCCAGCGCTCACCCCACAGAGCCACACACACAGCAGGCACCTGGCAGAGCAGCCCCAGCGTGCCAGGCACAGCAGAGCCCCACACTTACAACTTTGAGCTGAACCAGCAGCTTGTAGACGTCTGCCATGTCAGCCAGGATGAGCAGGCGGGTGACGGCGGAGAGCAGGGCGCGTGCCGCCCGCACCATGTTCCCGCGCTTCACCGACGAGCAGGGGTCATCTGCAAACTCCCCTGAGGCGCTCTTCATCAGGTCACCTGCATGGGGGGACAGCAGGGGCTGGCTTCAATACCACACAGCACCACCTCAAACACTGGAGAGGCTCCTAAGCCAACCCGAGTCTCTAAAACAAAATGTTTGTGAAATACGGCCGAGAGTTCACACTGCATGTGGCTACCTCTGCGTACAGCTCTACATGGCATTGGGGCAGAGGGGCTTGTGCAGGGAGGAAGGGCTGGGGAACCACACTTTGGTCCTTATTTCTATTTGTACAGGTGTTTCAGCATGCCAGAATTCTCTAGAGAGGCAAATTCAGCACGCCTTTGCAGGGCTGCAGTTATTTCCCAAGCTCCGACGCTTTCAAAGCCTGAGCAAAAGCTTTGATTTGTGTGCGTGTAGGAGTTAAGCAGAAAGCAGCAGAAAGCCCTGAAAACACACAGTGAGCTGCCACAGCTCCTGGGACTGTAAACAACTCGGGGCGATGACCTGGCTGGATATGCCCTGGTTGGAATTCAAAGCCAGGCAGCGCTTCGTAAAACGCTTCAACGTTTCATAGCCTGTGGGGCTGCATCTGGTGCAGGAGCAAAGGACTTGGGTTTCAGATGGTAACAATGCCATTGGTTAACTATGAAAAGCAAAGGCCACTTTGCACAGCTAGAGCAATTCCTCCAGAAGGCATTCACAAAGCATAAAAGTAATGCCTGCATATAGTCAGGAGTCAATTTTGGATTTCTCCTGCACTTTTTGGGGTAGCTTCCAGTACCACAGTTCCTATGCAGCAGTAAGTTTTTGAATCCACATTGTTATCCTTGGATCTCCCTGCATCTCAAACACTGAGAAAACAGCTAGGACTTAGTATAGAAAACAGTAGGTCCTCAGGGTCAGGGATTTGCAGGCAGCAAGAGATGACCAGAAAGCAGATTGCTATAGCTAGCTGCTGTTTCAGAGGCTTCCCAAAAACCTGTATGAAAAAGTGTCCATGTGGCCAAATGCCAAAATAAAAATAGCCTGTCTCAGATGAGACTAAAAAACCTCCACCAGTGCTTGACAAGTGACAGCTGCCATGAGCCCCATGGAGCCCCCCACACCAAACAGGGCAAGGGCCACACCAAAATCTCTGCGTGACACAGTCCCAGGAGGCTGCCGCTCATTTAGCAGCTGATTTTGAACTCAGAAAGTTTAGAAGTGCCAACAGCTGGAGAGCCTGGGGTTAATCATCCTCATACATAATATCTTACCCAGGAAGTTTTTCCCACCCAGGCAATCTACACCTTCACAGCTAAATTGAGCCCAAGCACAGCTGCCAGCCTGCCCAAGCAACCACATCAAGAGACTCAATTTTCTTCAAATGCTCCCCCCTATGTAACACCCTTCCATCATCTTAAATAATACAACCAAGAGTGGCACATAACATTTTAAGATAAAAATATGCTACTTCTGTACTGGGACACAGCAAAAAAGCTTCTGTCCAAGTACAGGCCAGCTCTGAATACCAACCCAAAGCCATGCCCTACCCAGCTTTGGGGAACACAACTCATTACTTTAACAAGGGTTAAGAGTTCCCATTTCCAGATGGGTGAGCGATGATGAACCACCAAAGCTGAAAGCTTCAAACAGCCAGGAGATTACAAAACCCCAACACAGCTGACATGACCCTTTCTCTATTCCTTCTAGAAGGGGCTAATAATAATTATTAAGTAATCAACACAAGTATGAACTCCATTGACAAGCTCAGGATTTAAGGATATGTATTTACAAGAGCATGCAGTAACACAATAAAAGGGGAATGGCTTCAAACTGAGTAGGTTCAGATAGGACATTGGGCAGGAATTGTTCCTGGCAGGGTGGGCAGGCCCTGGCACAGGTGCCCAGAGCAGCTGGGGTTGCCCCTGGATCCCTGGCAGTGCCCAAGGCCAGGCTGGACAGGGCTGGGAGCAGCCTGGGACAGTGGAAGGTGTCCTTGCCCATGGCTGAGATGAGCTTTAAGGCCCCTTCCAATCCAGTTCATTCTGTGATATGCCAGAACCAAAATTTAGTACAAATATTTCCTTCCTTATTTCCTTAATAGTTAAAATTTCCACATTTTCAACTCCCAAAAAGTTGCTTTCATTTTTTTTTCTATTTAAAACAACTTATTGAAGGGGCCATTTGCTTCACGTGAATCTCAGAAATTGCTAAGCAAGTTAAAAACCAAAATTATCCTCTACCCATCTCTTAAATTGCAACCTTTCAAGCCAGTCCTAAAATAAAATGCTATTCCCTTTTATTTTAACAAGAGATTTTATAAGATTTAGTGAGTTTCAAACAGCTTGTCAGGGTGTCAAAAGATAACCAGCTTCCCAAAATTAAAAGCAGATTATATTTAAAGTTGTTGCATATATATACATTTCTGCCAATTAAGGGAAGCTGGCTTTCAGACTTCTTTTATAAAGGGAAAGCACCCTGGGGTAATTCTTTCAGCTGGATTCAGAGGGCAAGAGGCCACTCTGGCCTGGTCTCAATATGCAGGTACTGCATTGTGTGAGCACATCAGCCGTTCCAAGGGGATCCAGCACCATCTTCCCATTTTCAACACTGAACACAGGTAACACAACCACTTTTGAAGAAGGATTTTAAGAGTTAAAGTAAAACACTGGAGAAGAGTCCAAATATGAGACTCAGATTATACAGCTGGTACAAATTCTACATGAGTAGTGTGTTTTTCCAATATAACCTTAGATCTTCATTAGCTATTAAAGGGAAAGAAAATAAAACAGAGTGAGTAAAGAAGAGGCAAGAGCAGCCATCCTATGATCCTGTCAATAAAGCAGTAAGAATTCAGTTAAATCTAATGGAACAAAGCCCATTTTAGACATGATCAGAATGCAGTCTCCCATTTCCAGTGTCTTCCCCCACGCCCACAGGGTGTGACAGCACTGTCAGGCACCTGTTAGCCCTGCTGCCAGCGTGGAGCACCAGCAGCATGGACAGAAGCTGCACATCAGCAGTGCCAGGAGGGCACAGCAGCAGCAGGGACAGCCAGGACCTGGCACTGACAGCCAGGACACACTGGCACTGCTGCTCCTCTGCCAGGCTGGGGATTCATACCCACACATCCCCTGGCACCATGCAGCACTTCAGCTGGCCCCAGGCTGCTTTGCCAGCAGTGCCAGGGATACCCCAGTGCCACCAGGCCATTCCCCCCTGCTCACAGCACCCCACCACCCTTCCCCAGAGGTTACCATTCCCCACCAAACGAAGGCAAGCAGGAAATCAGAGTTCCAAGTCTCTACTGCTCTGGATACTGAGGTCCTATCTCACCAATAATGCCACCTTCCACCAGATGTGTCATAGCAGGCTGGCTCTGCTCTAAAGGAAGAGGCTCCACACTAACTTTTGCCATATCAACACAGGAGTTGATACTTATGGCAACAAAAGCTTCTGATAATTCCTTAATCTTGTATTCAATTAAATCCATATACTGCCTACAACTAAACTCCCAGAGTTTGCCAAGAGCCACCTCAGAGCTCCCTCAGGTTATGTCTTTTCAAAGTGGCACAGTCCTAAAGCTTTGTTGCACGATACCTCAACTCACTGTACCTTTCCAAGAAATTTGGCTAACTGTGAAGTTGAATTTTCCAAGAAGAATTCAGTATTTAACTTCAAGACATTCCACAACTGGCCTCCTCCTGCTCCTTGGAAATCCTTAAGCCAGATATCCTCTGTGATGTACAGCTGAAAAATCTCATTTCCCCTTTCATAATTCATCCCGCTGCTCAGTTTTGAAGAACCCTTCACTTAGAAGCATGAAGCAGAAGGACACTGAGCTGAATCAGTTGGCTCATCCCCCTGCACTTGCAACCTGAGCTATCAAAGCATTCATCCCTTCTCTTACCTCAAACCCTATACACAGGCTTAGGCTTTTTAATGTTAAGCTTTAATTTTTGTCTGTTATGTAAAGCTGCACACAACAGGAGAGAGCAGTGAATTCCCAGGATCCCCACGTTCACATGCAGATACAGAGAGCTGAAGCCATCAGCATTCCTGGGAACCAGGAACAGCCTTCCCAGTCAGACCCAAAAGAAATTTCCTTCTGGAGCCCAGTTTGGAAGCTGCCTCAGTGCCAAGCACCTGGGTAAAGGCCTGGTTCGAGTTCCAAAACACCTCCCAGCAGCACCAGAGGAGCTGAGCCCTCCAACACACAGCGAGAGCCCACAGGGAGCTTGCAGTGGGGAGCAAGGCTGGGCAGCAGCAGGGCTGCTCCTTCTGTGACCCAGAAAACCCCTGATAGCAGAAATGCCTGTAACAAACACTGCAGCAATGCTGAAATTCAAGATGTTCACATCAAATGCTTTCTCAAAACCAAGTCTCTTCTATAACCACAGCAGGACCTATTCTGAAAAGCACTTTGATTCCTTATCTCCACTTTTCTGCTCAAAAACTTAAAAAGTTTCATTATTTTATAAGAAATCGAAAGTCCACAGCTTTCAAGGGCCAGGAATCTTACTGTAGGATATTTCATTAGCTTGCTTGCTGTAATTTATTCTTCCATTGTAAAAAACAAGAAGACTTTGAAGATCCACTCACATTGATTTAGTAGGCAGCCATGCTATTATTCATTCAAAATAGCTCTTTTCAGTCCTTTGTTTTTACCCCCAACAAATGGGATTTTATGAACAAGTATGCTCACTAAAATCATGTACTCTCTCAATCTTCTTGCTAGGCTAAAAAAAAATTTTTAATTTTCTCTGATGAAACAAGTTATCTATTGTCCTAATCATCTTCATAATCCTTGTCTACATCCATTCATCTTTTTTTATTACGGTAACTAAACCACTCCCTACTCTAAATAGTGGCATTATTAATGCTATTTTCCTGTCCTCCACTGAAGATTAATTGTGCTCTTTATCTATAATCTCACTGTTGCTGCCAGCTCAGGATCACCCTGCTGCTGACCACAACACCCAGATTCTCCTCTCCACCCCTGGCCCCACTGCAAAAGGCAGCTGAAGGCACCAAGGCCAGAAGATTTGCTGAGCACATGCACAGGGTTTTGCATCACACTTCCCTTGTTTCCCCAGTTCATTATTTCAACTGGTCTGACACAGTACTGGGAGGCTTCTGAGGTGCACAGAGTGTACATAACCACATACACTGGAGGTTGTATCTCCCTGCTGACAACTGCAATCCTCCTGGGCACTGCCAGCAATAACCCTTCCCTCTGCTCTAGCTCATTTTTCACCACTTGCTTCTCATTTCCTCAAATTTTTAATTTCCTCACCCAAGAGCTGCTCTGCTAAACCTGGCCAAACACTGGCACAGCTTTGGCCCCGGTTGTGTTGCATGTCCCCACAGAGGACAGTGGGCACCACTTGTGTCCAAGAACTTCACTGCAGCCTGAGCACCCACCAGCCTGAGGAAACAGGGACAGCCACCCCTTTTCTGACACCTGAATCCACACACGCTGCAAACAGCAAAAAGGGAGGAAGAAGTGAAGCAAAACTAAGGTGGCACTCCAGCACCTCTCAGTTATGATCTTCACCTCCCCTGTCAAAGCCAACAGACAGGAAGGTTTTGACAACAAGTCTGTGGGCAGTCTCAGAACCACGAAGGAGCCAAGAAACATGGGAAAGGGTCATCTGGAAGGTTTTTTGTCAGCCTCCTTGCCACCAGCTTCTCACTGCAATATTCAGCCACAAATGCAGCTAAGGAAGTTCTAGTCCCGAGGGCTGAGCAGAGCTCCCTCTCTCCCCAGCACCACTGAGCCCTTAGGAGGCACCCACGGATGAGCTCTCTTGCCTGAGCAGCAGTCGAGCACCAGCAATTAAAGCTCAGAGTCAAAGGGGGCTCTCTTGCTGTTTGTTGTTGTTAAATTAAGCCAAATCAATTAGCCCCTTATACTGCAGCCTTCTTACCTTGATCTTTCTTTGCTCTGTCAACCAGCCTCATCCAGAACTTAGAACCATTTTCAACTAATATTTCACCACTCTGCAACTTCAGCTACAAACAAGCAATTAATACTAATGAGTTTTCCCTTTTTGCAGCAGCAGCCGTCACCATTAATACCAGTTGACTGGGTTTCACTGAAGCATAGAAAAGACTCATGACTGGAAGAATGATAAATGATTTATGAGCAACAATATTTACTAGTGCATATTTTAGATTAAGTCAGCTCCATAGGCTTTTCTTGCAGGTCTGCTCCAAGAAAGAAAAAAGAAAATGATAAAAATCAACATTAGATGTGAGGAAGGAAGCCTGGAATATTTAATCATGGTCTTCATATTCTGTTTGGTGCTGTTTAGATTTTACACAGTCAAGAAACACATCTCTGTGGAGTCAACACTTGGCTCTTCCTCCTCCAGTGCTGGTCTGTATACAGTCAGATACCGAAGAAGTTACTGACATATTTCAGATGTAGTCCTATAAAATTCATAGCCGCGGGGAGCACATTTACTTTTGAGCCTAAAATGAGTTTTTAAGTGCTCCTCAAAGATTCAGCCTTTCTGTTTCTCAACCTCTACTTGGGCCATCCAATCTCCAGTTACATTACTGCTCAGAGATGCCAGCCAGGAAAGCTGAGAACCCACAAGCTGAGAGGTGCAGTCATTAGAAAGAGCAGCAGAGGGAAATGGGAATGGTTCTACTTGCCCAGAGAGCCACAGCTGGAGAAGCCACCAAATCCACACTCTTACCTTGCTTGCGAACATCTTCCACAGCTGCCACCAGCTCCTCCTTCAGGAACTGGCTCTCCTTTGCAATTTTGTCTCCTTTCTCCAGGAAATTCTCTGTTGCTTGTTCAACAGAAGCAGCCAAGACATGGGCCTTTTTAGAACGGCCTCGCTTTTTATTGGAGGGGCCCTTATTGCTGGTGTTGACCAGCGTTGTTACCTAAAGGAAGGGAAAAAACCCAATGTCAAATTTAATGTTTATCCATTTGACAGTAAGGCCACATGTAATTTTTTATAGACAGTGTATTGCAAATACCTGCACTACTGCCAGCTCCAAAAATTAACCTAATGAGGGTTTTTCATGTTTAAACACTACCATGCTTCTTGATTCTTTAGATGAGCAAAATAAATGCAGCTAAACAGCTCAAAAAATTCTCTTACCAGCAGCACACCTCAAAAGTTGATTTTAAGAATGGAACTCTATTTGTATTTTTGATAAACTGCAGTCTCAATAACAGGCCAAAGCTTCTTGGCACCATATAAAATAAACCAAGGTGGGGATAATTAGTTTGGGATAACTCTCCAGTCATAAAAGACCCCAGACAAGGTTGAAGTCTGTGCTAGTGGAAATGCAGAGACACAGTATCTTTTCAGTCCCAAACAGTGCTATAGCCAAGGGGCTGAATGCAGAGCAAAGGACTTGGTAGAGCTCATTATTTCCCTAAAAAAACCCACAACTGAACTCTCTCAATCATCCTGAAGTCAACATGTATTTCCAAACTCTGTCTCTTAGACTGAAACCCTGCTGGAAGCAGAGTCATCACCAGAGGCCAGGGGAGCCCCAGGTACTCCCTGAGCTCAGGGTCAGCATGCATCCCCTTCCATCCAGCACTGGCATGTCACAAAATCCACACACATTTCTCCATTTGCCTTGTTCTTTCCTCTCCTTTTTGGAAAGCCTCAGAAAACACACACAAAGCTGCTTCAGAGGGACATTAAATTACAACACTAAAAAAATTACTACTCTGGGAAGCCCAAGGACTGCTGACATAAAGGTCCTCAGAGCTGAATCCATCTTCCCAGCTGGCTGATGCAGAGAGGGGGAGCCGTCAGCTGGGAACATCGTGGTTGGTTAATGGGGAGCGTTTGTACTGGGTACTCTCAGTTCGTGTTCTACAAGCAAAGAACAACTTGCAACAAGGCAATTTGCTCCAGTTCCCTCTCTGTACTCTGCCAGTCACATCATTCAGGAAACTGGGGGTTGCCAGTACAGCCTGTTGTGCTTATTCCTTGAGGAGTAACTTACAGACACTGCAAGTGGTGAAAAAGGTCCTGTGAACAAGTTTGCTTGGTTAAATTGGCCAAATTAGGACAATTCCTCTTTAGCAAAGACTCCATCAGTAACTTCAGCTAAGGACTCATCATCCAACTGCCCCCTGAGAGGATCCACAGGGAACAAGCAGCAGGTACAGACAGCAGCTTGGTGACTAAATGGAATAATACTGGAATAAAACTTGTTCATTCTCGACTGTACTCAGCAGGAATCGTGTCCAGCTCATTCTGTCATTTTAGATATCTCACATTCCAGGAAAACAATGCTGAAGACAACAAGTGAATTGTCTCCTGTGTACCTTCTCTTCCAGACCTCCTAGAAAGTCTCTTCCAGGAATTTTCAAAACACCAAATACACACAGCTCCCATTTACAAGACTTACTTCAGCCTTCCTGTGCTCTTCAGTGCTTTCCACTGGGGCACATACACCACACAGAAAGTAGCTTTTATTCACAAATCCAGCACAGAGTGTAGGCACAGAACATTATTTCAATCAGAAGTACAGAAATGCATGGTAGTAACTGCTGTGTCTAATCCGTGCTAGAGCAGCACAGTCTCCTTGGACTCATGGCCACTGATTGCTCCAATGAAAATGAGCAAGGAATCTGCCTGCAGACTTTTTTATTTTTAGTTTGTAGCGTTTTACACCTAAATTAAAGCTTTGTGTCTTAATTAAAATGAAACACCAGAACAGGCACCCATGTTTATGACTGTTTATTTTGCCCCATCTTTTTCCTACCTGTGTAACAAGAGGCTCGAGCAGCCTTTCAACTGCCAGTGTCCTTATCTCCAGGCTTTTGGGGTCCCATTTGAAGTTCACGTTGGCTGCAGTGACAGCAGTCATTTCTGCCAGAAGAAAAGAGCTACATGAATGCAATCTTTTATTGTTAATGCATCTTTAAAATAAATTCAAACACAGCCTGTTAAACACAACACATGCACGTAGTGTAAGTGAAGGTTACAGCACCTCCACAAACATCAGCTTTGATTCAAATGCTGCGAATCTGACAAAATGTTATGACAATATACAGGTATTACCTGCACATTTTGGTCAGAAAATAAAACCTAAAGCCAACAAACACACACACAAACCTGCTGCAAAGCCACACTGCTTTATCAGAGCAATGACAATACCAGCAGTGCCTGGGCTACTCACTGCTGGTCCCCAAGCAATGACAAAGGACCACAGGTGGTGGGGGCACTTTGCCCATGAAGCTGGGTGCCCTCTGCCCAATTTGCACCACTTCCCTTCCAGGGCCAGCTCCACGTGCCTCCTGCCCAGCCCAAGGTGTGGGGGAGCAGAAGGGCATCCCTTGACATCAGCAGCTCCAGAATGCGGCCCATCCCCTCAGCTCCACCACGAGTCACTGCCCAAAGGCTCTGCCAAAGCAGGAGCCAGGTTTAACCCAGCCCAGACACCCTCCCCCTTCACCAGCTCACCTCCAGGGACTACAAAGGTAAAGGAGTGAATATAAGCCTCACAAAGCCAGAAAATCCAGCTGGTTCATACTTAACAGCTTACATATCTATTACACTTCTCCTTAACATTTGCATAGGAGGGAAAAGCAGATTTGCATGAAGAGATCTGTTCAAAGCTGTCACTGAGCCGTTCCTTCCCGTTACAGTTTTATATCAACATCCCAACGGAACAGCAAACATACTTATGGGAAAAGTTGAGTGAAACTACTAAAATAGCTCTGCTGTTGAGACCAGAAATCTAAAAAAATAGAACTAAAAATAAGGAACTACAGCAAATGACTGGATTAACACCATGATGCTGCACATTACAACAAAAGAATAAATTGAACAATAATTTCAGTAAAAAATTGATTTAAAGTATTACAGATCCATAAAACCAATTCATATCACTTCAGACATAAGAGATTCTAGCTTTTCCTGCTTTGGGCTGACCTCAAAATTCAAGATTAGACTAAACCTACATTTGTAACCTTTTATTTTTAAAAAAGTCAGGAAGAGAAATAGATTTCCTAAATCTCCATCCGCCCATCTTCCTAAACACCTACTACTGAGGTCATTTTAAAGCTTATTAGCTGATATTTTTAATCTTTCTCTGGCCAGGGCATTGCCTGTACAGCATCTCAGCAGTCACGTTGCTCTGACAGCACCAGATGTCCCCAAGCTGCCAGATGAGCACAACATCCCCTTGTTTTTAAAAAGCAGGAGGCCAGGCACTAATTTTGGTAACCAACAATGTTTATAACACATACCAACAACCAACTGCTCCCTCCTGACCCCAGCAGCTAATTGTGCACAGGAGGGCTGCTTGTTTCCCAGGGAAGAACAGAAGCTCTGGGGCACTGGAGGAGCTCAGCAACACCTGGCCCAGGGCTGCTCCCCAGCACTCCCAAGAGCTCTCACAGCAGAGATCAAGAACTGACTCCAGCACTGCTGACCAAAGCTGACACACTGAAACACAACCTCACAAGGTTCAAGGCAGGAATATCCACCCAGCTGCATTCAGCTCTCCACTACACCCACGCTCCAAGTGCCCACACTGCTGGGAGAAAATAAAATGTTAAAAGCTGAAAGCTTAAAAAGAGAGAGACAAGAAAGAGCCCATCGATGCTGGCATCCATGTAACCCCTCTGATGGGCTGCACTGAAAAAGCAGTGGGTGCAGGTGAAGGCTCCCGGCTCCAGAGCCCCCAGGTAGCCACAGGAGGGGGGAAGGTGGTCACCTCCTGTCCTCCCCTGCCTAGTGACCACTAAGCACTGTGAACTCACTAATTAACCTCTCTCAATTCCCCCCTTTTCATTTCTTTCACCCACTGCCTTGTGCCACAGCCCAGATGCTGTGAAATGCCCCTCAGCCCCAGGTAGCTTCCCACCCTCCACAAGGAATTCATTGGTTTATTCCCTCTCCTTTAGCTCAGCACGAACGCTTCCTACGCAAGAAGCCAAGAAAAATACACTGACAACCTTTGTAGCTTCTGAGAAACAGAGCCAGGGCTCTGGAAAGCCCAGCAGGTTTCTAAAGAAAGGCTTTTTCTACATAGTTAATGCTGTTACACCTCTGGCAGAAACAACGTGCAGGACGAGGTAACCACGAGAAGATACATTAATTGTATTAGTAGGATAATAAAGGCAATTCATCTGCAAACATGTTAGTACGATAGTTCATGAATTGGCCAAAAGTAATGGTCTATAAAACCACTTAGTAGCAGCACTATTGAAATTTATCTAAAAAGCAAAGCTTAGTATCAAATAGCCTGTTTGGCAGCAATGGCTTGGCTATCATTTGTACACTGCAATAAATATGTTTATTCAATTAAATACTTGTGGAGAATACAGGAACAGGCTACAGGTTACCAGCACACAGGTGAGATGGGTTTAGAGGATCAAAGAACAACTGCCAGGGCCATGGTATGGCACGGCTGTGATTCCCCCCAGTTCTCTGGAACTTGCCTTTTCCCTGTGACTGCTCAAGCTCTCCCCCAGTGAATTCAAATATGGGAACAAATATGGGAAACCACATCACAGAATACTGGATATTGGAGCAGGGTGCTTAATCCTTGGCTCCTGGAGAGCACACCACAACCCCCACTGCAGTCAGTCCAACCCCTAGAGGGAAAGAAAAAGGACATGCTCTGGAAGAGGAACCCACTTGCAGAGCAGCACAGCACTGCTCTGCCAGCTGGGACAGCCCAGCTGACATGGGAACAGGCTCTCCATGCCCCAGCCCCACAGATTTCAAGGACAAAGAAGCATGGACCACACGGCAGAAGAGTGAGCGGCACTGAATCTCAAGTGCAGGAATATATAGAACAACACCACTGCACACGGAGTTGTGGTTGCCCAGTCTGTGGTTTCATAAGCAGCAGAAAAGCTGCTTAAAGACCAATGTTCATCCTCCCACAACCCTCCAGGAACTCATTCCCATTTGCACATCACACCCCCTCCATACTGGCACAGCTTTCCCCACGCCTGAGCGATTAACCAGATGGGGAAGGGCTGATTTGGCTGGAGGGAAAGAAATCCATTTTTGCAAGGTGGGCTGAGATGCCCATCTGGCTCACCGTGCCACCACAGACAGTGCTATGGCAAGGGGAGATGGCACCATCAGCTGGCACCCTTGGCAAAGCCACTGCAGTGGGAGCACAAGGCAAAGCTGGATGCCACAGCCAAGCTGAACCAGGAGCCACTGAAAACTGAGCATCAAGCAGAGCTTCTGCAGGGAGCAGCAATGTGCTCCCCACACATCTGATGCTCAGACATGTGAAGTCCCAACCTCCAACCATGCTGAGCAGCCCAGCACGTTAACTGCAAAGCCTCTGGGTTATTCTCTTGTTCGTGATGGTCCCACCACTGCAATAGAGATTTCAACAGCAATGCAGGGTCTCACTGGGGCTTAGGGCACTGGCAGTGGCATCAGGGCAGGGAAAGCACAGCAGCTTAAAGAAACCACTTGCAGAGCTCTGTTCCAGCCAATGATCTGCAAGCTGAATCATCCCTGGACAACTCTCTCTTGTTTTCTACAAACAGTCAAGATCTCATCTACAGCTAAAAAGTAAGGAGAGGTCTCCATTCTGCTTCAGCCAACCACTGCTGCCATCCTACTGCTCCTCTCCCTGCCCAAACAGATCCACACTGCACAGGCCTGATGGGCTGAGCTGCTGCAGGGAGCTCAGCCTCAGAGTAATCTGCCAACCACAACTTCCCAGGTTTCTGTCCTGCACAGGGAAGGACCAGCATGGAGGAGAGCCCTGCTTCTGAAGCATTCCCCAGGGCAGGCCCCAGCCCTGCTTGGGGAGAAGGATGAGCAGAGGGCTGTCTGAGCTGCTGGGGCTGCCAGGAACACACCAAGAGTAATGCACACACAGTGCTCCTTCCAAAAGCCACAACTGAACCTCTGAGTGTTTTCAGAAACTGGTAATTCAAGGTTTTAGGAATAAACTCATATACCTACTTCCGTAACCCTGGCATGCAAATAATTTTTAGATAGTGGCAAGCAGAGGAATGCAGCTCTGCAGCTGCTTTGCAGAAGTGCCCTGGAGGCACCCAAGGCTGTTCCAAAAGCCCACGGAAGAGCACAATTTGAACAGCGAGCTCTGCACCCCAACAAATCACAAAAGGGCTTAGTGCTCAGGGTCCTGTTTTTCCAGGCTGCATGCCCACACACCCCCCTGAAGGCGGGGCTGGCGGCATCTCAGACATTACTGAGTGAGTCCATTCCACCTGCCCTGTACCAAACCATCCTGCAGCCACCCCACCTCCAGGCAAGGGTAATAAATCTCTTCGGGCTACACAGCAAAAAATCACTGCCTATCTCCCATGCTTCAGCCCCACCTCCTTGTGCTGCCTGAAAAGTCTTTAACACAACCTCTGAACAAGTAACTACCAAATGTGTAACTGCTGCATTTAGTGCTCTGTGGGTCAGGACTGGGAGGCTCTGGCTATGCAGAAGGACACCAAGCATACATTTTGAGCAAACAGCAGCACCTCTCAGGAGCTTATCCCAGCACTGATGGCAGCTTCACCCTCCCAAAGCCAGCCCCTACTCAGCCACATCTCCTACACAGAGGCTGTAGGCTCAGACTGGGGGTTCACACTGAAACACAACAAGGGAGCTCAGCCTGGAGACAGCCTGTCAGAACCCAGGAGGGTCTGTGCATCTGCTGGACCACTTGAACTCAACTGCCAAGAGCCCTTCCAACCTCAGTGCCTCTTTCCACTCTTGAGGCAGAAAACTCCGTAAAGCTTCACCAAAATCATTGAGAAAGAATTAAGGAACAGCTTTCTGGCACTCTCTGAAGCACAGCACACAGTTTTGACCCTAGGGACACACAGTCAGTGCAGATATAATAACTAGGCTGTGGCTTCAGAGCATGGCTCTTCAAACCCCAAACTACTCCAACACAGGTTCTTTAAGTTAACAATGAATGCAAAAAGGGGCAACCATTTAACAAGACAATTTTTTCCACAATTACATGTTAAAAAAGAAAAAGGTTGTTATAAATTAGTCCACTTTATCAGCTGGCAGAAGAATTTGCCACAGCTGCAAAACTGATTCTTGCTTAGCCTGCAAAACCTCACTGATGGTTGGTAATAAAAGGAAAAGAAAACCTGGGGATTTTTGTTCTGATCTTCTTCAGCATTTGGCCTGCAATAAAAAGTGCTGTTTATGCTAAAGAGTCAGAAATAACCAGAATCTGACCCCACTCAAACTGCACTTTCATTCCTAAATTGATATGTTGTTATGCAATACCCTTCAATGCTTTTAGCTGACCACATCTTCGAAATCTAGCCCTTCATTAGCAATTTAAAACTGTCAGGAATCCACAAATACTGGAGCTGTTAGAGCTGACACACGTGTTTTGGGGGGAAAAAAATTCCATATAATTAGGGGGTTGATGAAAATTTACTTAAACATGGAGCAAATGGACAGCCCTGCATACCAGAGACTAAATACCATATTCTTTCTCAGTTCCATGCTCAGCACAGCAGCAACCAAGGACTACGTAACAAAAACTTCTGTGTTTTAAGAATGGGAAAAGTTTTCTGGGTTTCTCCTCTTTCAAAACCTACTAGAAGCACCCACTGAAGGAAAAGGAGAACATGAGTGTTAAGACTCTTCAAAGTAAAATGTTTTCTAAGTTTCCTACAAAAACTCCTTCAGAAGTCCTTTTGCAGTACTCCACTTTGATTCAGGAACACTCTGTCAGTCTTTGCTAAAAATTACAAGGCAGTTTTTTTTAAAGAAAAACTTTAACAAACCCCACAGGTGATGAGGCCGAGATTTCTACTTTGTGCTCAGGACAACTTTCAGCAGCATCTCTGAGCTATAAACAATGAGTTCCTCTCATAGGAAGAATTGCGCCATCACCACACGCCCTCAGACAACTCCCAACTTGCAGCTCCACCAACACACGCCATGAGTTTGCGAGGGGGAAGGGGAGAATTCACAAAAACAAACCCCAGGACAAAGAGTGAACATGAATGGGCTGCACAGGTGTGGTTTGGAGGAGTGCAGCACCTCTCAGTGCCTGCACTAGGGCAGGATGCTCTGACACTCCATCTCCTAAAGACACTGGAACGCTGGGGCACCACCTGATGAGAACCTCTCAGCTTCTCCAGAAGAGCAAAGCAAGTAATAATAAAAACACAGTGGTGTGATGAATTTCTGGATGCTTTCCAGAGTTCCTGCAGAGTCATAACCACCTTCTGTCAAGTATAAACTCGCTAAAGGGTGCATGGGAGTCAGAGCTAACCATGACCTGCCTGGGCAGGAACCCTTTGGAGTCACTGCCTTCACAGACAAATGACCAATTAAAGCAACTTCTGTTATAAAAAAGTCACTGTCCCACCCACATTCCATAACAGCAACATGAAGGAAGCAGGTTTGTAACAAAGGAGTCACTGCTTGGACGGTCTCGCTGGAAAAAAAAACAATTTTAATGTAGTAACACAGCCATTTACTAAGTAGAAACCAACTCACATCTGATTAAAGACCCATTTTTCTCTCTCCACCCTTTCTTTTCACCTCCAGGAACAGGAAACATGACAAACTTACAGAACAAAAACCAGATGAGCTAAAATATCCTGTTCCATTGGCTTTGCACCAGTGCTTTGCCTCTGGTTCTGCTGAACACTGCGTCTTTCACTGACAGCCACTGACTTTTCCCTAGGCCCATAATAATACTGTTAATCAAATAATCATACTCAAATTGTCTTAACCAATTCTGTAAACTACGTAAACCAGCTTAGAACACCTGACACTAAAGTACTGATGCATAAAGACCAGAAATTAACTTTTTCTCCTTGAGGTTATAAGCTTTGAACCCTGCACAACTAATCAGCATTATTCAGTTCTGCTACAAATAAACCTCTAGCTTTTTTTTTTTGTGCTACTCTTATTGGATTTTATGAAATTATTTTTTCTCCCTAACCCCCAGCTAGGAGGGGAAAAATCCCCTTCTCACAATCATACTGCGTTTTTCTCTGTACCTGTACAAAGTCAGAGACTGAGGACTCCACCAGCAGTGAAGTGTCATGGAGTAACAAACACAGGCTGTGCCCACTGCCCAAAACCCTTCTCCACATCTCCACTCTCAGGATGCACTGTTACTTAGGAATGTTACTTAGGAAATGTGTTTCCAGCTGCAAGGCCAGTGGTTTCTAATTAAACACATCTTCCAAAGAGTGAAAGTGGCAGGAACTACAGAGCCATACTTTGTACTAAAATTTAAACCACTCCAGAGCCCCTCACAGAGCCAAACCAGATTCCTGCTTTTCCCTCAAAACTTATTCCATATTTTCCATTCTACTTGTAGCTTGTATGAAGTCATTGGACTCGGAAGGTTTCTAAATTTAAAAGCCATGAAGTCATCAGCTGAACATGACGACAGGAGAGCTGCTCTGCACCTGCAGCCAGGATTGTCAGGGCCAGCAGCCACGTGGGCTCCTGCCAGTGCTGGCCACTGGGGCCACCAGGCACATCTGCACAACAGCCAGTGCAGGCTCCAACTCCTGCCTCAGGAGGCTCCTAAACTGCTGGGCCTTGGCAGAGAACCTCAGGGAAGCAAGGCTCCTTGTTTGCTCTTCTCTCCTGGTTTTATTGCTTGTTTTACTGCCTGTTGCTTTCCCTTCTGGGGATGGCTTTACACACTGCCACCACCCAGGAAGAAGGTAGGGGAGGATATGAGGGAGGGAAGATAAATGATGATAAATGATTGTAGGGATCAGCACAAAGAAAAGTGGCAGGGGTCAGTAATTACAACCAGAGAGCCAGAAGGAGACACCAAACCCCATCCCAGAGCATCCATCACTCCACAGAGGCATCAAGAGCCAGAGGACACTGCCCAACAGTGCAACAAGCAGAGCTCCTGCTTTATTCCCTCCTCCAGTTGTTGGTAACAGCCAGCTCAGCCAAGACCAGGCTTCTAACTTAGGGCCTCAGACAAGGGCTAGATTAATAAAAAGTTGATGGGACCAGTTCAACCAAAACCTCCTGATGAGGGTCACAGCAGGCCAGACCTCCCAGCTACAGCAACCAGAGCAAACCAAGCCCTCTGTGCACCATGTAACAGTTCATTGTTCAACTTCTCACCTTTGAAACAATAAAAAATTAGAGGTTCAGAATGCTTAGACTCCAGAACACCTGGACATCAGGTACGGGTTGGAATGAACTGGATGGTTTGTAAGTGAAGTTATTATGAGATGCGTCACTTGCACACACATCCACAGCCCATCATGAATTATCCAGGACCAGGAGCAACTCCTCAGCACTGAGCAGTGAGACTCTCTAGGTCTTTAAGTCATGCCAAAAGAGATTAGTTTTACAAGCACACATTACAAGGACATACTTGCAAGAAAGAGGGCAAAAACTGGCAGCTTGTACATCTTGATTAGTTGCACTCACACCCACTTTCACCTTCTTGCTTCTGAGCACACCACAGCTCTGTCCTCTCCTGTTCAACAGCACTGGCTCTGAATTCAATATTCCAGTCAATTAAAAAAAACATTTACCCACCTACAGCTTCCACAGGAGATCTCAAGAGCACTTTGCTAAGATGAATACTGACCTGCTCAGTGTTATGCAGGTTAAACACCGTTTTATAGGCACACAGCTCAGCCCTGTTTACACGAAAAATTCAACTGACCTTTGTGGCTCTGTAAAACTACATTGCTAGTGCAGCCCTTGTGCAGACCATTTATTTAAGTGGATCTTCTGTGCTCAGGTTGTATCAACCAGAGAAAGAAATAGAAAAAGAATCTCCCCCCTAGAGCCTTAGATCTGCATAGATATCTCACCTCTCCAAGCGCCCAGAATAAAGTGAATGAAAACTCTGAGCCCTTGGGGAAGTGGGAACAGCAGTAGAAGGCATAGCACGGAAAACCACACAAGCCATCAAGGCCACATGTTCCTGGTAGCATTGACCCTTACTGACTTAAATGAAAAGCCACAGATTTCGTATTTACCTAAATGTTCTCTTGACCTTCTGCTAAGCAACAGCAATGACAGAACAGTGGGGCCCACAATCTCCCCTCAGTTAACCTCCAAGTAAAAAAAGAAATACTTATTTTTTTCTTTTCCTGACCCTCCAGCACCTACCCACCTACTAAGCTCATTAGTTTCAGCCTGTTCCTTAAACTAGCTATTGAAGGCTACTTAAGAACAGGGTGAACCAACAGTGCCTCTTCTACCTTAATTTGCACCAAAATCTCATTTGCTCCACATCAACTCCTCATTAGCTCAACACCAGTTTCACACAGAAATTCTTCTTAAGCATATACAGTCATATGCAGATCTATTCCATAATAGGGCACTGATTGCTGAGAAACTGGGTGTTCTTTGGGAAAAGCAGCACACCACAAGCCGAGATCTCACGTTATGCCCAAGGCAATCCTACCTGCCCCACTGGTGCCAGCTCTGTCTGCTTTGCTCTCAGGCCCCTCACTGCCAGGAGCTTCACTCACTGCTGGGCTGTAATACCAACACTCCCTGTCCTTGTGCCACTCCATGCACTAAAACAGAGCTGCAGAGAGCCAGCTGCAGCTTGGCCTCCTGGGCACTGCTCCACCCTCTGCCCTGGTAATGGTTATTCCTTTAGCTACAGCTGGCCTCATGTTTGCTTTTTCCATCCCTGAGGTTATCATAGGATGGTTTGGGTTGGGAGAGACCTCAAAGCTCATCTCATCCCACCCCTGCCATGGGCAGAGACACCTTCCACCATTCCAGGCCCCTGTGTCCAGCCTGGCCTTGGACACTTCCAGGGATCCAGGGCAGCCACAGCTGCTCTGGGCATCAGTGCCAGGGCCTGCCCACCCTCATAACCAAGAATTTTTCCCAATATCCATTGGCAGTGTAAAGCTGTTCCCCCTTGTCCTGTCCCTCCATCCCTTGTCCAAAGTCGCTATCCAGCTTTCCTGGGGTCCCTTTAGGCACTGGAAGGGGCTCTAAGGTCTCCACAGAGCCTTCTCCTCTGCAGGGGAACAATGGCAGCTGTGCCAGCCTTTCCTGCCAGCAGAGCTGCTCCATCCCTCTGCTCATCCTGGAGCCTCCTCTGGCCTGGCTCCAGCAGCTCCAGCTCCTGCCTGTGCTGGGCCCAGGCCTGGGGCAGCTCTGCAGGTGGGGGCTCACCTGGGCACTGGGGCAGAATCCCTGCCCTCCAAAGCCCACAGTGCTTTGGATAAGCTCAGGATACAGACATTGATCCCTGAATTTAAAGCCTTTCAGAAGAGGCTCTGGGGAGTCTCACTGATTAATAAGTAGCTGTCTTGTAAATTAGAGGAATTATAACAGAAGGGAACATCAGACTGGGGGAGAATTTCGCTTTGCAAACTGTGTTAGTTCAGATCTGTGTATTGAATAATTTCTATCACTTCACAAAGCATGGGGAAAAAAGGCTACTCCTCTAATTCCACCAGAGATATTTATAAACACATATCAAAGGACTAACAGATGTTTTCTGTAGTATATCTAGGATTAACAAGCAAAAACATGTAATCTTATTGAGAAAAAAGGTAGCTGGCTCCTTAAATCCATCAGTCACAAGGAATTATGAATCATATTTAAGTATCAGATTTGCAAATAAAGGAGTCTGGACTAACCTTCTGCACAGCAGAAATCACAGGTACGCCCATTCTCACCCTGACTAGCAGATAAGGAGCCTCAGTCACTAGAGGAGAATGATCCCACTTCCAGTTGCATTCCTCCTGCAACTCGTTCACCTCAATAAATCCATCTGTACCCAGTTCTGCTTCATGACACAGCAGGCCACTCTCCATGCTTGTCTTTCCAGAGGAGCTCATCCAGTCAGGGTGCTAGCGTACAATTTTGTGGTAGCTCTATTTTAAATCTCATTTGCTGGATTAAAATAGTATGGAGTTAAAAGTAGTAATTATCAAACATCTGCACTTTCTCTGAAGCTGCAATGCTGTTTAACCAAGGCACAAGCTCTAAACTCGCTGAACGGAGCTATTCCAGATCAGCTGTGGAACAGCTCGGGTG
This sequence comes from Anthoscopus minutus, assembly GCA_013399455.1. Taxonomy (NCBI): domain Eukaryota; kingdom Metazoa; phylum Chordata; class Aves; order Passeriformes; family Paridae; genus Anthoscopus; species Anthoscopus minutus. The sequence goes on along the minus strand of VWYI01008710.1, from coordinate 42,396 downwards.
AATTCCCAGAGCAGTGACAGATCCCATTCCCCAAGGTCACACTCTCAACACTGATGTTCTGCAGCACAAGATTTTGATGTCAGTTAAAGCACAAGAACAGGAAGCCCCATTCCTGGAAGCATTCAAGGCCAGGGTAGACAGGGCTTGAAGCAGGGTTTAGGCAGGAAGGTGTGGAACCAGATGAACTTTAAGGTCCCTTTCAACCCAAGCCAGTCTGTGATTCATCATCATGCTGAGTGACTGTCCCTAACAAAATGGCACTCAGTCCTCTCTCATTCATCATGTTTCCCTTAGTGTCCAGCAAAGCTGAGAGACACCACTAAAACTGAATCCAGCAAATCCTAAACAGAAGCACCATGGCCACGTGGGCCCTCGCCCCAGACCTGCCCCACTGCCCTATGATGAGCAGCCTGGTTTGGCCATTGAGTATTTTTGTGATCTTGATTATTTCTCTGCATAAGGAAGGTCATTTAGAAATGAAAACAGTAACAGCAGATGTAAACTCCAGGCAGGCCTGAAGTCCCACTAAAGTGTATTTCCAGCTCATAAACATTTCTACTTAATGTGGAATTCCTCTGCAAGATCAGTTTCTTGATCTTACAGCTGCAGAAGGAAGATATTCATGCTGCTGAAAACACATAAATTACTTCTCTATTACATCTCCCAGTTAACTTTATCAGACCAACAGAAGCCCTATGAAGTAGCTGCACATTAATGTCTGCCCTTACATATGTCAGCACAGAAATGCTGATGTTTCAAAGCCTGAAAATTCATTGTGAGGAAAGTATTTACATTTGTATTTTAAAGCATCGATTTGAGCACGGGATTTCTAATCTCTGCCCACTGCGCTCCCCCCGGCCACCTTGTGTAAACTTTAAATCTCTGATGCAGAAGCCTATTATTAGAGCTGGCTGAAAAAAACCCTAAAGACTGAAAGCACATTGTTTGTTATGGAAAAGGTTAGGGCAAAGCCTCTCTAAAAACAAAACCTACTAAACCTTTGTATGTTTCTGCTGAGAAAAGTCAAAATATTTTTGTGATGCTTTAGAAATTGTTCCTTTGAAAATGACAAAGAGTGACTCAACGTCAAAGTATGTCCTTCTAAACAACATGTTTCGATTCCGAAGGGTAAAGTAAGTACAACAAAACACTTAATGTGGCTGCGGTGCCCCAAGACGAAGCAAAGACTGTACCTAGTGTAAAATGAGCTGGGCTTTCACCTACATCAACACAATCCTGCCTGCAAAGCAACCCAGGAACTGAAAGAAACAACCCCAGAGCCTGGTGTAGCCAGCAGGGCTGAAGAGCGCAGCCTCTCCCACCTCCCCAGTCCCAGTGCAGCAAAAACACAGGAAACCAGTAACTAGAGCACAAGTGACTGAAGCACCCAGAAAATACCTCCTGCACAACTCCCATCCCCAAAAAAACAACAGACAAAGCCAAACAAAGGGGGAGGGGCAGCAAAGAGCTCCTAGACCAGTTCAATACAGACAGTGCAGACACGCCTGGAGTCACAACTCCGAAAGCTGGGCTGAGGACACGGTCGGGGCGCTGGCAGCCCAGCCGGGCCAGGGAGCGATCGATGACCTCGCCAGGAGACACCTCCTGGGCAGGGCTGGCGAGCCAAGGGCAGACAGGCAAGGAACCGCGCCTTGATCGCATCCGATTCCTCACTCAACAGAACTGGAACACACACTTTCCTGCAAACTTTCGGCCCGAACGATTCAGGCGCTTTGAACTGGTACGAGCAATGAGTAACAGGGGGGTGGCCCCCAGGGACCCCACGGCCTCACGCAGCACACACAAAGGTCGCACATAACCCAGGAGCAGTCGCGCTCTTCCTACTTTCTGGCTGGTGAAAAGTAGCACTAAACTTTCTGTCAGCGAAGGAGAGGCTCTTGCCTTCCAGCACAGGAGGGGATTAGCGGTGGGTGTCAGAAATGTGGCGGAGCCAGGCGGGGCCGCGGGTGTTCCCGGCTGCTCGTGTACGGCATCAGCAGCGCGGCCGGGGCCGCAGGAGCGCTCGCTCCGGCGGCGCCGCCCGGGCACACTGCGGCTCCGAAAGCCACGGGGGGCTCCCGG